>JAQFVV010000002.1:3667451-4267451 GCA_028023455.1 Epiperipatus broadwayi
TCTTTCAAAAGGACTTTATTGAATATAACAAGAAAAGTTTACATTTATAACTATTTTACCACATGCAGATGAATTGAAGTCAGTATAAATAAGTTGAAAACTGTAATTGGGGGGGGGGGGTAACAAAGACAAAGGATATGCATGTGGTTTACAAATTTGAGTTTACATTATTTTCTTTAAAATATATACATCCAATTAGTTTTGTGCACTTGTAAAGCTCTTAGTTCTGTTTTTTATTAGTCTTTTTTTTTTCTATAATTTTGAGCGCTGTTGTAATATTGACCAAGTGGCTGTGTACATCTTTTGGGATACAATTTTTCCATCCCTTAAGCGGAGCTGTTCCATTTTGTTCCAGAATGTGTTTGGATGTCTTCTTGGATTATTGTTGTACATGAAGGAGCATCTTGTACACCATAGTGAAAACAATATAAAAGTACTTGCTCGAATATGTGGGTAGCTACCCTTAATAAATGATTGTAAAAGGATTTGAATGTCACAATTTCTTTGTTTGTACAATGATGGTATGGATGAACGAATATTATCAAATACTGGGCAGGTAAAAAGAAAATGTTCTTGTGTCTCAGTTTCTCTATGACACAACCAGCATATGTCTTCTGTATTTACGTAATGCCTTCTATATCTACAAAAGTGTAATGTTGGCAATGCTTCAAGATTTAATTTGAGTAGAAAATCATAATATTTGGGTTCTAATGACCAGAATTTAAATTTTCGGGTTAGTTGTCTATTATTAATGTTTAAAATTGGTTTTTTATCATTTAGGGGAGAGCGAATTATCGGGTATACATCCCAATATTTAAATTTATCTTGTGGTGGTGAAAAAATAATGTTTGGAATGTTAAGAATTAGTGTAAGCAAGGTTTTCCAATATCCATTGTTTGGTGGTGGTTTATCTGTTGGGGTAATCTTGAAGAACACTTTCATGTATGGAAATAAATAAGTACATGCAGAAATGAGATTTAATGTATTTTGAATGTTAAAAATATGTATTGAATGTAGTCCTAAACCATTTTGTATTAGAGGAGCTTGAATACGTTTTAGTGAAACCGAAACAATCTTTTTTCCCCACAGCAACTTTCTACATAACGAGTTTATTTTACTAGTAAAAGATTTAGTGTATAGTATTATTGGAGAATAGTATGTGATTCGAGTCATAATTAATAGATTAAACAGGGATCCTTTTGAATACAGTGAAAGGTAAGATTTTGATAGTGAATCAATTATATTTTCTATTTTATTTTTAATTTTGTCTTGTATTTGTCGACGCATTTCTAGATTGCTCAAATAGAAGGGGAATCCCACAAAAGAGCTGGGTTTTCCTTTAAAATGTTGTGTGTGAAATTGTCCCGTATATATTGACCATGCAGAAGATTTATCCATGTTAAACTCCAGCTTGTATTTATTAGTGTATGAATTAAGAATTTTCAATAGAGTTGGGATCTGTTTTTTAGAAGTTAAAAAAATCGAGACATCATCCATGTAGGCAATACAGGAGATGTTTGCTTTTAGACCAGGTATGTATATGCCTGATAATTCTTTTTCTATCATATTCAGTAAGGGATTGATATAGAAAGTAAAAAAAGAGCACTTAGTGGTGAACCTTGTGGAATTGAACAGTAAGGTACAAAAGAGGGGGAATTCTTACCATTAAGTGTAATATGTATTTCTCGACTTAATAGAAGATTGGTTACTAAATATATTAAGGATCTTGGTATTGTTGTGTCTGCTAATGCTTCAACAAGGAGTTCAATTGGAATCATATCAAATGCTGATTTTATATCCAGTTGGATTACAACTGGACTATATTTTTTATTATTTCTGACAGAATCAATAACTGTTTTGAATAGAAAGGCTGCTTGCATTGTAGACGAGCCTTTCTTAGCAAACTGCATTTTAGATAGTATAGGTATGATATAGGGTTCTATTTTGTCTTTAATGATTGACTCCAGCAGTTTGATACCCAGAGGGCTCATTGATATGGGCCTTAGATTGTTTAGTGTGGTTATTTTTTCATGTGTTTTGATAAATGGTACTAGTAAAATAGGGTATAATCCATGTATATGATGGATCTTTTTTGTTAGAAAGTTTGCTAGATTACACAGATACTGAGCAGTAAAATTTTCTAAATGCTTGAATACAAAGCAAGGTATACCATGCATTCCTGGGTGACTGGAGTTTGGGGTTGATGCTAATTTTTGTATAAAGTCTTTGGGAGTAAATACTATATTTTCTTCTGGCTCACCGAGAAAAAATGGCGCAGGGCTGAATTTTTTCTTCTCTTGAAGTTTGGATTTGAAATGTGTGTAGAGGGGTAGCAACATGTTGTAACCAGAAATTATATCTTCTTGTATTTTAATTGCTGTCGGTATGCGAGTTGATGGCTTTTGTCCCAGTGCCCAGCGAATATAGTGTCTGGACCATGTGTGTGTATGTGTCAAAAAGAGTTTTCTTTTTTTAATTGCCAGGTATTCTTTAAGTTCTTCAGAGACTGATTTATAAAGTTTCTTCAGTGCAATCACATTTGAACAGCCTTGTTTACTTGTAGTACTGTTTGTGATTCTTTTGTGTGTTTCATCTACAAGAGCTAGAAGCCTTGAAGAGGCTGGGGTAGCCCTTGTTATGACATCAATTGTATATGAAATAATGTTAACAAAGGCAATCCATGTTTGCACTGGATCCATTTCAATGTCTCGAAGTTTGAAGAGATATATATATATTTCTGAGAATAAATATTCTGGGGTTCGACATGGAAGAAGCACTCTAATTGTGTTTCCAATAGATGTTATTGATCTGTATATAAAATCATTCTTTAGTGAAACAATAATTGCAGAATGGTCTGATAATGATGAGTTTTTTATTGTTAGGCTGATCATGTGATGTAACACTGGTGAGTAGAAGACCAGGTCAATTAATGATGAAAACCTGCCATTATTAAATGTTACTGAATTCTGTGGGAGATAGCCTTCTCCACTCATGAGTGGTATGGCTAGTAAGTGCAACCATTTTGTGACAAACTCATTGTATGACATGTTGAAATCACCAAGTAAAATTAATGGATGTGATGAGGATGCTATTTTGGAATTTATAATTTGAATGACTTTATTAATTACTGTGTGATTTGGAGGTAAATAAACAAATGCTACATTCAATGTAACTGTTTTATCATATAGTGTTATAATTAATATGTGTGCATCTATATATATTATTTTGAATGAATAGAAGGGGCAGGTTTTCATTACTACTACTCCTGTTCCTGCTGAGGGTGAAAATGATGCTTGGGAGAATGCTGAGTATCCTTGATTATTAAGATAGTTAGATGGATTAATCTGAGATTTATTATAAATTTTTGTTTCGAGTAACCCTAGCAAATGAGGTTGTATAATTTCAAGCCATTTTATTAATTGATAGTTTTTTCCCCGGTGAGTTTAATCCACGGATGTTTAATGACGCTATTTTTATATTCATTATAGTTTCACTCAATAAAAACAGAACACACCTGATGTAGTAATTAGATTATAATTTTATATAGTTTAGATAACTTGCACAAATTATGACAAAGAATTTTTATGTCTGGAGGTTCTACTTCCTCCCTCCTGTGATAATTTTTGCACATTTGCTTTTTTATTGGTGCTAAGGTCTTCATCTGAAGTGTATTCAAACTCGGTATCCGTTGAACTCATATTTGCTTTTCTTATTTTTTTTTTATGATCTAATGTCTGGGGCATATCATCTTCACTAAGATCAATAGGCACTACTGCATTTTTTCTACGTTTGCTTCGCGGTCTGCCTGGTTTTCGGTTGGCAGTGTCATTTATTTTTGGGTCTGTAGGTGGCAAGCAAGGTACTAGATAGTCTAGAATATCTTGCGAAGTTTTGTTAAGGGGTGTTTTTGATTGTTTGTGATTTTGGCAATCACTTTTTAATAATTCTTGTTGCGATGGGCTTGTAACACTGGTTTATCCTCGTCATTCCGTGATTGATTTTTGGGTAAAATTGATTCACTTTCGTCATTTACTGATTGCTCTCTGGTGATGTATAGATCGTCTGTTACATCGTCATTAATTGGATTATTTTGATAGCAAATTGTAGTTGATTCACTTATCGGTTGAGGAGTGAAATCTGTGTTATTTACTGGTGCATTTCCACATTGATGACTTGAGGTTGCTCTCATATCACAGTGTTTACATTTAAGTTTTGGGCATGCATTTATAATATGCCCTCGTTGTTTGCAGTGAAAACATTGCGGTTTAAGTCCATGAATTATTAAGAGTAGCGTCGCTTCGTGATCGGTTATAAGAGTGGGAATATCATTTGGATTTACGTTTTGATTTAATTTAACTTTAAAATGATAACTGTTTCCATAGATCGGTATCGGAGTTCCTTTTAAATATATAGGTTGAAAGGCAACAACAACTCCGAATGGTTGCATTAATTTATTGAGGTCATTTATTATATAGTTAAGGTACGTATTTTTGATTGTGCCGGTAATAAAATTTTCTCTATATTGGTTAACTTTTACTAAAGCATATTTCCCTAACGTTTTAATTGTTTTATCAAATTTGTTTTTTTGTTCTTCGCTATAGAATTCAATAGCAAGATAGCGAGGATTTGGATGATCTGCTATGCGCAATATAGAATCCCATAAATTATTTGTGCTTAATTCTTCGTATAGCAAATCCTTAGGAAATCTATACAGCGAACAATTTATATCTGTAATTGCAAGGATAACAGACCGGTCAGTAAAGAAACGTTTAAACGACATAAACAGGTCACGTGGGATGGTCGTATTAAAGCGTTCAGAAATTTTTAATAGACTTTCATTAGTCCAGATCTCTTCTTCTATTACGTTAACTGGTAATGGGTCAGATTCTGAAATCACATCTAGTTTCATTAGATCATTTATTGTTGAACGACGAAATCTTGAAACTGGAGCTTGATTTTTTCCCACGTTCTGAGGAAAATCTTTTTTAGTGGATGCTTTGATTGCGTCAGCATAAGAAATGCTTGCTGCGTTCAAAGAGATCGCCATATTGAAGTAAAAAAAAAAAAACCACTTGCACACAAATTCCTCGTCGGAGGAGTTTTCTTAAGTTTAAAAAACTATATATACTGAATATTGGGTTGCTTAGAGACAATACGGTTTATTTTAAATAAAAAATTTTTTAGTTTTATTATTACTAGAAATATATAATATATCCTACCGATATCTACGATCATCAAACCAGCTGGCGCATGCGCACTCTCTCATTTATTATTATTATTATTATTATTATTATTATTGTTGTTGTTGTTATTATTATTATTATTATTATTATTATTATTATTATTATTATTATTATTATTATTATTATTATTATTATTATTATTATTATTATTATTATTTTATTATTTTATTATTATTATTATTATTATTATTATTATTATTATTATTATTATTTTTTTTTTGTTGTTTTATTATTGTCATTGTGTCATTGTCATTGTCGTTGTCGCTGTTGTTGTTATTATTATTATTTTTTACTATTTATATCAGGATAGAATTGCTACACACTTTTCTGTTTTGTCTTCTAAGGCTTCTAGAATGTTAAAGTTCTGTAAATTTTTAGGACTTAAGCAATATAACCCATTTGTTAATTCCTATCATCGTACTTTGGATTATATTTTTATGTAATTCAACAGTAGTTAGTAATTTTCAAGTTGTTTCTGTTAATTTTCCTATTGACGCTCATCATCCACCTTTTGAGTTTTATATTAACGTTTGTCACTCAAAGATTAATTTTTCTAATATTTCAAGAAAGGATTATGGGAAGGGTAATTATGTTGATTTTTGTAGTAACTTTTCTAAGGTTAATTTGAATTTTTTGTATTTTTTAATGATGTAAATCATTGCTTGGATGGGTTTTTAAAGATACTTAATAGTTTTATTGATTTGTATATTCCCAATAAGCGGCCTTTTTATAAGGGTTTTGCTCCTTGGTTTTCATGCGATCTTATTAAAATTATTAAAAGGAAGTCTTATCATCGTAGACTTTATTTTAAAACACAGAATATCTTTTTTTATAATAATTTTGTTAATTTCAGAAGATTGGTGAAGCATGTTTATAAAAGAGGTTTGCAGAATTATATTAGAAAAATTGAGGTTAATATTTCTTCTAATCCTAAAGAATTTTGGGATTTCATTAATAAGTCTGGTTTGGGTAAGAAAAGAGTTCAAGCTACTCATAGTTTCACTTTAAGTGCAAATGACTTTTCAAAATATTTTGCTGATGTATGTTCATCACAATACAATATCTTCAAATATTGCATTATTTTGTAATTCTTCAACTGTTCATTGTATGATTGACCATATTTCTAAGGATGATGTTGTTATGGCTATTAAGCGACTTAAAATTCTTTCTAGTTTGGGAAATGATAATATTCCTTCATTTATTTACAAAGGGCTAGCTGAATTTATTGCAGTACCTCGTGCATTTATTTTTAATTTATCACTGAACTCTTGTGTTTTTCCTAATGTGCTTAAGGTGCCAAAATGGTCCCAATTTTTAAGAATGGATCACGTGATTGTATTAATAACTATAGACCTATTTCTGTTTTACATACTATTGCTAGAATTTTTGAGAGGTGTGTTTATAATAAAATTATTTTAGATGTTAGTAAACTCATTTCTTCTTCACAGCATGGTTTTATACCTAATAGATCTGTAGAAACTAATTTATTAACAATTTATGATCATATAGCTCATGCAATTGAAGACCAGCAGAGACTTGATGTTGTTTATTTTGATTTATCAAGAGCTTTTGATAAAGTAGACCACAGTATTCTTCTTCGCAAATTATATCAAATGGGTTTTTCTACTAAGCTTGTTTATTGGTTTCAATCCTTTCTTCATGGTCGTACTGCATACATTAAATTTAATAATACTATTTTATCTAATTTTAAATGTAATTTGGGGGTTCCTCAGGGTAGTATTTTAGCACCTATGCTTTTTAATATTTATATGAATGACCTTAAGGATTGCTTAAAATCTTATCTTTTGTGCTATGCAGATGACTGTAAAATCTTTAGAAGAATCACATCTGTGTTTGATTGTACTCTTCTTCAAAATGATATAGATAATTTTAGTGCTTGGTGTGATCAAAATAATATGACTGTTAATTTCAGTAAATGTTCCTTAGTCTCATGTTCTAAAAAATCTGAAGTTTTGCATTTTTCTTATTTTATTAATTCTCACAAAATTATTTCTGTTGAATTCCAAAAAGATCTGGGAGTTATATTTTCTAGTAATGGATCCTTTCTTCCTCATTTGGAAATGATTATTGGTAAGGCTTTAAAAATTATTGGTACTATTCTAAGGTTTGGTTATCATTTCAGTGGTGATACAAAATTTAAATTATTTTTATCATTGGTTCTTCCCATCATTGAATATTGTTCAGTCATTTGGAATCCTAGCTCTAAACAGGGATGTAATTTATTACAATCAGTGTATAAGTTTTCTAAATATGTTTCTTTGGGAAATAAAACTGTTGTTCATTTTTCTTCTAGAAGACAATATAGAGATATTAAATATCTTTATAAACTTGTTAATAAAATAGTTCTTTTATCTAATACAATTTCTACTGTTATAATTAGATCTCATGTGCATGATACTCGGTCTGCTTCTGTTTGTTACATTAAAACTTTTCATTCCAATGTTCTTAGATTTTCTCCTTTGTTTAGGCTACCATCTTTATATAATCAGATTTGTAGCAATATTAATTACTTCAATTTAGATTATAATCAATTTTGTAAGGTTATTAAATTTAAATGTCAGATTTGATTGGTTTAACTTGATTTTGTTTATATATGTATATATTAAATTGTTTTTTTATTTTTATTTTGCTATGTGATTTATATTTATCCCTTTTATTTATTTGTTACTATTAATGTCTTAATAATAATTGTTTATATGCTGATATTTAATTTTACTTTAGATTTTTAAATGTGTTAATTATCTTTTATTGAAATATGGCACATAATTATGTTAATAATTTGTCATTTAAACTCATTTATGTATTTATATATTTGTTATGGTGCAATACTGTAATTGGCTTTATGCTGTAGTTTTGTACGGTAAATAAATGAATTGAATTATTATTATTATTATTATTATTATTATTATTATTATTATTATTATTATTATTATTATTATTATTATTATTATTATTATTATTATTATTATTATTATTATCTTTCAAAAGGACTTTATTGAATATAACAAGAAAGGGTTACATTTATAACTATTTTACCACATGCAGATGAATTGAAGTCAGTATAAATAAGTTGAAAATTGTAATTGGGGGGGGGGGGAGTTAACAAAGACAAAGGATATGCATGTGGTTTACAAATTTGAGTTTACATTATTTTCTTTAAAATATATACATCCAATTAGTTTTGTGCACTTGTAAAGTTCTTAGTTCTGTTTTTTATTAGTCTTTTTTTTTTCTCTCTATAATTTTGAGCGCTGTTGTAATATTGACCAAGTGGCTGTGTACATCTTTTGGGATACAATTTTTTCATCCCTTAAGCGGAGCTGTTCCATTTTGTTCCAGAATGTGTTTGGATGTCTTCTTGGATTATTGTTGTACATGAAGGAGCATCTTGTACACCATAGTGAAAACAATATAAAAGTACTTGCTCGAATATGTGGGTAGCTACCCTTAATAAATGATTGTAAAAGAATTTGAATGTCACAATTTCTTTGTTTGTACAATGATGGTATGGATGAACGAATATTATCAAATACTGGGCAGGTAAAAAGAAAATGTTCTTGTGTCTCAGTTTCTCTATGACACAACCAGCATATGTCTTCTGTATTTACGTAATGCCTTCTGTATCTACAAAAGTGTAATGTTGGCAATGCTTCAAGATTTAATTTGAGTAGAAAATCATAATATTTGGGTTCTAATGACCAGAATTTAAATTTTCGGGTTAGTTGTCTATTATTAATGTTTAAAATTGGTTTTTTATCATTTAGGGGAGAGCAAATTATCTGGTATACATCCCAATATTTAAATTATTATTATTATTATTATTATTATTATTATTATTATTATTATTATTATTATTATTATGATAATGATGATGATGATGATGATGATGTTTCAATTATAAGCTTTATTTGTCTTAAAGGGTTACAAGAATTTACATAGCTTGGATTGCTGTGTTTACATGGGCAATCCGTAATTGTAGGTTTACATATATAAAAGTAGATTTATTGTTTTACACAGGATTACAAGAATTTTTACATGCTGTGAATTACTTACATAGTTTTACATAACTTGCATTGCTGTGGTTACATGGGGAATCCATAGATATAGGTTTACATATATAAAAGTTGATTTATTGATTTACATGAGATTACAAAAAAATTGTCATGTTGTGGATTAGTTACAAGGGTTTTTACTTGGCTTGGATTGCCATGATTTCATCATCAATCCATAGGTGTAGGTTAGTTTATTTATGCTGTGGATTAGTTGTTGTTGTTGTTATTATTATTATTATTATTATTATTATTATTATTATTATTGCTGTTGTTGTTGTTATTATCATATTAATCAACTTTTGCAATGGTTTAGATATTTTTACTTTATGTTTTATAAATTGTTTTTTTCTTCTTTATAGTATATTGACGATAGTTTATATAGCATTGTGTAAATCTATATTGAGATATGGTATTACACTTTATGATTTCTCAAGTGTATCAAGTTTGAAAAGGTTAAAAAAGTTTCAAAATAAGATTTCACAGCTAATACAGAATATGTCATACTTAGATGGTAAAATTAATGATTTGTTAGATTTTGATAAACTTAGATGGTAATTATAAAGAAAAATTATTTTAATAATTCATTAAAAAATATATGGCATCTAATTATAGTGCTTCCCTTAGGAATAAATATTACATTTTGTTTAGGTACAGAAATAAATATAGGGGTAGATCAAGCAGTGTGTATATTTCATTGACTTTCAATAAATTACCAAGTTATATGTTGAACATAGAAAGTATGAATTTGTTAAAAAAGGAATCGAAAAGAATATTTTTATGTCTTTAGAATTTCAATCCTGATGTGTTACTTTGTTTTTTATTTTGTGGTTATTTTGTGCATAATTATTAATATTGATTTATAATTTATATTATTGATTTATAATGTATAATATTGATTTATTAATTTATAATATTGATTTATATTTGGTTTACTTTGTATTCTATTCTTCGTTTTAATATTTTTTTGTTGTTTATTAGTATTGTAATATTATGCCAATTGCTTTATATAAAATCTGTATGATATTTGTAAAACCTATGAAAAGCATTTGTTTTGCTTATTAGATTTCTTTTTTTGATGTAATCAAAATAAATTTATTATTATTATTATTATTATTATTATTATTATTATTATTATTATTATTATTATTATTATTATTATTATTATTATTATTATTATTATTATTATTATTATTATTATTATTATTATTATTATTATTATTATTATTATTATTATTATTATTATTATTATTATTATTATTATTATTATTATTATTATTATTATTATTATTATTATTATTACTACTACTACTACTACTACTACTACTACTACTACTACTACTACTACTACTACTACTACTACTATTATTATTATTATTACTACTACTACTACTACTACTATTACTAAGTTTCAACAATAATAAACTTTATTAATCCTTTTAGTTACATAGTATTATAATGCTGCTTAATTGTAACAAGATACATGTTTAATCCTATTATTGTCAGTTCAATTTGGAGTGCTACAATATTCATTGTTAAAAGTACATATCTATATAGGCAATTTGTACATGATTCTATCCACTTTAGAAATGTCAATTAAGCACATTATTGTCCAATAGGAGCATAATATGGACCATACTTTCTTTAATTCTTAGAAATTAGGAGATCTAACTTCATTGTTTTTTGATTTCAAATCTCGTGGTATATCATGGAAGACATTATATGAATTTCTTTATCTCACAGCCTTTATATTCTTCTAGTTTGTTCTTCAAACCCAAAGTACCATGATAATATTTGTGATCATCAAAAACCTTCAGTTTATTCATAAACCAGCAACTTCATTCTTTATAACTTTGCTGTTTGTCTGAGCAGGGACCAAGTAGCTGCATAAATATCAGAGCTGGTGGGTGATCTGCTTGTCTCTAACTTGAATTTTAATCAACTTATTCTCAAATGTGGCTGGATGCCTTACCCAATAAGATATTATTATTACTATTACTACTACTACTACTACTACTACTATTTAAAGACAACAACTAATAGTCAATTACAGAATGCACACCAAAAAAAATCCTAACAATTATAACTGACTTGATGATAAAAAGATATGAAGAAAAGGGATGAAAAAAGCAAATTTGAAAAAGAATAAGAATACACATTGTATTTTAATTTAAGAGTTTTGCTAAATTGATTGAAGTCCAAATGATAAATAATATTATTCATATATTCCCTGCTGTAAATGCTGATTATATAAAGTATGGAAAAAATTAGAAGGCATCTGAATGATAAGGAATTAGATTTAAAAGATTATGTGACTTGGTATAATATTAAGAGAGAATGAAAGAATATTTAAAATCAAATTTGAAATAATTGTAAATTAAGAAATGATTTTATATAAAAATGCAATGTTTCTGATTTTTATTTCTTTGCATCAAGGATCATTAAACAATTATATTCAAAATATTTAGCATATACAAAATGAATTTTTTGGGTATCTATTTTAATATTTAAATTTCAGATAACTAAATCAAGTTCAAAGATCAGAAGAATCAAAGAGAAGAAAGTTTATATTTAGTTGACTGATTAAAAATTTTACTTTATCAATGTGTTGTTCGATTATTTTAAAATACTTATTAACTATAGTAACTAATATAAAAATGCAAGGAAGCATTACTAGAAAAAGTAATTCCACAATTTTTTTGATTATTTTTAGAAATGATTTTAAAATCATAGATAGAATATGGGAAGTGTAAATTTCAGATTTTTTTTTTAAATTGGAGATGTTGGAACATTTATCTTTATTAATCATAATTTTATTGTTGGTGTACCATTTTGAAAATTTTTGATACCATTTTGTAATAAAGAGAAATGAGAAAAGAAATTCATGCATCTGAAAATTTTACAATCATCAACATTACTGAGAAAATGAGAATATTTTAATATACATATGTATATAGAAAAACAATGGAGCAAAAATGCTATCTTGGGATACTCTAATCAAGCAAGAATAGAGTGAAGTCATATTATTATAATATTTAACAAAAGTGGTTCATCATATATGATTAATTTAACCCATTTAAATAAAAATTTTGCAAGACCTAAATTATATCATTTAGCTAGAAGAATATTATGGTCAATTTTGTTAGAGGTTTCAAAATAAATGACATCAAAGTTGCTCTGATATTCTAAGGCAAAAGCAATATAATCAGAGAAGCCAATGAAATTAGTTTATATTGATTTATTGTAAATATAGGGAATTTGAACTCAGACTTTCAACATGGGCATGACAACAATATTGGCATCAGCATGGGATTTGGGAATTCTATCATCAGATTGTCAATGGTATGGATGGCTGAAGAGTTGGAGATTGGAGTAGGTTGAAGCCTGTCCATTAAAGTGTAAGGATTTGCTATCTTAATATAAACTGGGCACTGATTATATATATATGTATGGGAGATGGTACAGATATTGGTGACTATTTATCTTTTCTGCATGTGTGCGGTCATGTGTATCAGTAGTATGAGATAGTGTGGATAGTAGAGGGGCTTGCAAGTCTGAGTTCACATCTTCTATATTTAAAATTAGGCTCCAGGTATAAGAGTGCCTGGTATTTCAAATCTTATTGATTTATTGTGTAGGATGTGACTAAAAGTATGTTAATATCTAAGATAATTTTATCATAATACATCACTCAACAATTCTGACAATGACAGGTAAGAAAACAATAAGTCTACAATTGAAAGCCTTTGCCATTGCCAGGATTGTAGGAATATATGACAGAGAGGAGAAGCAACAAATTTAGCATTTTATATATAATAAAAAAAATATCTGGATCTCAACTAGAGTTCAATATGAAATTTTTAATGAAAAATAGGATATTGGATGCACAAAAAAAATCATTGGAATTACTGGAAATATTTAGTAAAATTATTTGCTTTCATAGTAATGTTAATATTGTTCTTTGTTTACTTTTGGTTACAGTAAAATCTTTAATTAGAGATTATATATTTAACCCCATATTTCATATAAATTTTTTATAATCTGCCTTGTAAATAATATCAGATAAGCTTCTAAAATTAATGAAGTTAATACAAAAATTGATATTTTTTGTTTTGAGGTACTGTATGAAAATATGATTTTCTTTTATTTATTTGAGAGTAACTGAGAACTATGAAGGAAAAGGATAATTTGAAAGAATTTAGCCAATTGTTATGTTTGCACATAAAAATTCAAAATCACAATATCGTCATCAAAAGAATTGGAGTGATGATTCCAATGAAATTTAAAGAGCTCAAAACTTAAACTCAAATAATCTCTCTTTTAGTCATTTGTTTTAAAAAATTTAAAGTGAGTAGATCTATAGTAAAGACTTTTTATATGAAATTTGATTGGAAAATGGTGAAGATCAAAGAAAAGAGTAAAAAATATATAAAATTACAATTAATGATGGAAAGATTGCTAAGAATGTAGTCTAATATTTAATGTTTATAATGTTTACTAAAATTGTATTGTTTGACATTAAATAAATTTAAAAATCACAATGTCTTGGAGGCTTTTAAAGATAGAATTGGAAAAAAGATGTTAAGAGGATACATTTCTAGAATATTAAAGTCATGGTAATAATGATGTTAGAGTCACATCAAATGAAAATATCATCAAAACAACATAATAGCTCATTTATTCCAAATACAGAGGTATTAAATTTTATATATATATTGCCTAATTGACTTTGATAATTATTATTTAATACTACTTTATAGATTAATTTACCTTCTAAATCTTGTTTAATTTCTATAAGTGTAGTTTTGAAAGCAATTTGTGGAGATCTGTCATTTTGCAAGAGCCTGTATCTATTATCTAAGAATGTTTGGCTCCATGGATTATTTGTAAGGCATGTTTTAGATTTGCATAAAAAGTCTAAATTTTCTGATTGCAAAAAATATTTTAATTGGAAACTTTGGTCCTCACTTTTTGAATATTGGCATAACAGAAAATGTTATTCATAATAGAATTTCAAAGAAAGAAGATGGAGATAAAAATGATCAGAAATTTAAAAAGACAAAAAGAATATTATGGAGCAGAATATAAATAAGAATTGTGAAGAAATAAAAGAAAAGATTTTTAAAAAATAGTGATAAAAGCTAAAAAGAAAAAAAATAATAATAAAGATAAATTCAAACATTAACTGCTTAATAAAAATCAAAACATTCTCTCAACAAATGAGTTAATAATTAAGCAAGTACCTTATAAGAATCACTGTTATGAATTATCACATATGTAATTTCAATTTCCAATAATATTTCACTATTTATTAAAAGTTAAATATTTTTTAACAATCTTATATTTAGATATTTATATTCTGTTAAATAACTAAAAGAAAACATTTTAGCCACTTCAATTCACATTCATAATAGCATATGTACAGTTTGTATATAATCAAAATTATTCCAAATTCGCAAGTCAACCAGATTCATCAAAGAAAATAAACACAACCAATGATTTCACTGCTACAAATAGATTTCTCAAGTATAAAGGACTACAAGATAACAAATTTATATTAAATATTAACAGCAATTCCATTTACATCTCATACACCCTTAATATTACAAAACTTTTAAATAAGTTAATTGCTTCAGAATCATAAATTTTTAATGATAAACATTTTTTGATTCTTTTTATTTCATTTCTTTCATTGAATACAACCTTAGCCTCACCAAAACTAATAGTGTAGTGTATGTCTTTTTCATGAATATATAAAGCAGAATTGAGTTATTTATTTCTAACCCTTCTTTTTGTCCCTTTATCTTTTCATTTAAACTCAAACGACTTTGACTTATATATATATGTATACCCTTTTTATAAAAACAATGAATAATATATACTACTCCAGGAATAGTCTTTCTATCAAAAATTTTATTTGTATTATTTAATAAATTACTAAAAGCAATACCCCTTTTTCAAGCAATTTTCTTATTTCCAAACAAATTATTTTTACATACACTGCTATAAGGAGACAATTTAAAAGGCAAAGGAATAAAATCATATTTTCTTTATCTTTTATATTGTTATAAATACTATTACTATTAAATAAAATACTTTTAACAAATTTATCAGAGTAGCAAACACTCAAATAATCTTTATAAAAGTGACTTTTTTGAAACAAAGCTACCTCATTAGAATAGTTAATGTGAAGATTTAGGATAAGAAAAGATTATAAATTCTTACAGTATAAGTTATATATTTCCTTCAAATTATAATTAATAATGAAGAATAAAACATACTAAGTAAGGGCAATGCTAATTTATTTAATTAAAATAATGATTAATCAGTTTAGAGTATGAAAGAATACCATTCAGTCAGTTGGTAGCTGGATAATTATTGTTTGTAAATAAAAATAAAACAACAAAGCTTAAATAAAACTTCAAGAGTTTATTTACTCTAAATAATAATAATTGTAATGATTGAAATATATATATAAGTTTATTAGATAGTGTATCTGTATTTCTACTCTTACACATAGTAAGCAAATATAAAGGTTAAAAGAAAAAAAAGTTATAGGTATATATGGTAATGGAATCAATTTTATGGGGATTTCTTAATGAGCATTGCGTGCATATAATTAAAAAAAATCTTTAAACAGCCCACTGTAACATATAAGTATCTTTGATAGCCCACTTTAATAAACACAATTTTGCTTCAAGAATATAAGTCAACATTCTTCCACACTTATCTAAATTCTATTTAGGATAGTCTTCCTTAAAAAATAAGTTTTTTTTTTCTTTTTTTTCCTTTACAGAAGTATTTACATGCAAATAGGGTTTTACATATTAATATAATATACCTGAGTGGAATTCAAATTAATATTTAAATTTAAATAATTCAAATACGTTTGCACTTATATTAATGTTTTAGATTTTTTTACAGATTTAAATTAATTACTCTCATATAACAATTAATTTTATTTGATACTTAATTAAATATTAATAATTAATTTCATTAAGAAATTATCTATCTCAAAATTATCTTTTAGCTATATTTATTATGAGACAGGATTTGCATTTAACATATAAAAATAATATTTATGACAAAGTGCTAATGGAAATTATATGTTATAAAGAAAGGTTATTTTATCTAATATATTTAAATAGTTGTAAAGTCAAATATTAATTAATAGTTTTTAAAACTGTTAATGTTTCTACTGCTTTGTTTTGAATGTTTTGTCCTGATGATGATGATAATAATAGTAGTAATGTGCAAAAGTATTATACAACCAACTCAAACTTCTGTTCATTATCTGAATCTTTAACTTCTTGATCATTCAATAACATTAAATTTTCTCCATATCTTAATTATATTACCATTCATCTTTCCTTCAAAAGTATGTCTCCTTAAACAATTATTTATTCTCAGTACATTCCCAATAAGTTTCTCTGATGCCCAATATTTCTAATCAATGCTTTCTCTTCATCCACTCTTATTTGTCAGTGTACTTATTCAATTAATCCTTCACATTCTTCTCCATATCTCAAAAATCTTTACTCCAGTCTTAATTTCATTACAAAGAATCCAGATCTCATAACCACATAATAATACACATCATATATAGAATTTGATTAATTCCTTTCTAAATTTTCAAAGATTCACAGAATATCTTTTTAGTAAATGCATTCTTCACCAATATTTTTGTTTTAATCTCATTTTCATTTCTTCCAATCTTAAATCTAACTTCCTAAATGTTTAAACTCATTCATCTGTTGATCCACGAAGCCTTGAAATTATTCAGATTAATCATCACTCTATATTCAATATATTCTCTCTCCAAGATATTGTGTTTCTGTTCAATTTCAGCTACAATAAGCATCACATGATCACATTTCCTATACTAGCACATTAATTGTTGATAAACAGAGCAAAACTCTCCATACAATATTGCCACCTGTGCTAAACAGAGTAATCAATGGATGCCAGAAAGACTTGTGCATAAAATCCCTATCTAATGCCTACTCATCCAATATCCCCAGACTAGTTTCTGGCTTGTGGCCTTCGTCAGTGAGGAGCTTTGGATCTGAGAGCACTGTATCTAGATCTTAGGATCTAATGCAACCCTCTAGCAACCACCTTTTATCTCTACTTAACTACAAAACTATGAGAATGAAATTCAAAACACAAAAAATATTTTCAATCTAAGCTCAATAGCTTATATAGTTATATGGGTCTGAACTCAGTTCAGCACCCATACATTTTGGTGTCTTTGGCTCTTTTACAACCATAGCTACTACTATCCTATTAGGCAGGATTGGTGTTAAACCATTAAGCATCACATGATCACATTTCCTATACTAGCACATTAATTGTTGATAAACAGAGCAAAACTCTCCATACAGTATTGCCACCTGTGCTAAACAGAGTAATCAATGGATATAAGCTATTGAGCTTAGATTGAAAATATTTTTTGTGTTTTCAATTTCATTCTCACAGTTTGGTTGCTAGAGGGTTGCATTAGATCCTAAGATCTAGATGCAGTGCTCTCAGATCCAAAGCTCCTCACTGACGAAGGCCACAAGCCAGAAACTAGTCTGGGGATATTGGATGAGTAGGCATTAGATAGGGATTTTATGCACAAGCCTTCTGGCATCTATTGATTACTCTGTTTAGCACAGGTGGCAATACTGTATGGAGAGTTTTGCTCTGTTTATTCAGCTACAATACTTATCCATTATCTTTATAATCTTATTATTCTACAACCACCATAAATTTTCCCATAGTATAAATTAGAAGTATCAAATTTGTGCAGCACAATTAGAGCCTTTGAATTGTTTCAAAGTAAAAAATAAAAAAATAAAAAATTGACTCTAATGCTTATTATATATTTTAATTCTATCACTAATTGATACTCTTGTTGACATTATTATCTGACATTTTTACATCACTGTATATCCACATATTTTTCCAATATGTGTCCAAAAGAGTGAACGTGCATTGATTTGATCTAACATGAGTGCTTTGAGTATTCTCAGAGAACATGTATGTGATTAGTATGCAATTAATTTTGTTCAGTTATAGTCCATCTGTTTAGTAACTGAGGTCGTGTTACTGTTTTTCAAATATGCATTGCAATTTATTTTCATTTTATCTTTAATAGTATATGTTTGTGTAATAAATTTTATTATAACAAGTCATCAAACAATCATGACTATAGTAAAAACAGAAAAAGTAAAGTGACGAAGAGGAAAAGTGATCATATCTAAACTAATAAAAGTAGATTGTTTGATTACAAAAACAAAACATTTATTTCTCATTTCTATACCTATTATAAAATTTCATTTTTTCTCTAACTATTAATATGCTTTAGTCATTTTCACAAATATTGTTTTTCCAACATAATAATACATAAATAAATAAATTACATATGTCTATGATTTTACTGTACAGAGATTTCATTAGCTTTAAACTATCAAAAAAAAATGAATTGGATCTTACAGCTTTAGGATACATAAAAATTCAACCACAAGACATTAAGATGTACAATAAAGCAAGAACACTAGAAGAATTATTTCAGTTTTAATAATGTTCAGCTACCCACAACATATGAGCAATCAAAATCAAATATAATAACATTTAAAATCTTCCTTCATTTTTGAGTCTTAAAGAATCACAAATTCAACAAATGTTTGGAACTACATCTTGCTTCCTCTGAGCCTAAGGCAAGTGGGTAGACAACCTTAAAAATATGTTGTAGTAGCACCCAATATATATATATGCTCCCAAAAGTCACATGACAGCATGTTTCATGTACATGAGCAAATCCTCGTCCAACTTTAACAGTAAATGTTTTATTTTTCAATTAAACAGACAAAATTCTCCATACAGTAATGCCACCCTGTGCCAACCAGAGTAATAAATGGATGCCAGAAGGTTTCTGGCATCCATTGATTACTCTGGTTAGCAGAGGGTGGGACTACTGTATGAATTCAGAGTTTTGCCTGTTTAATAACAGTTATGCCAGCATAAGAGATGGTGATCATGTTTGTTTTTCAATCTCTGTAAAATCAATAGCATTATTCTTTTTTTTATGTATACTCTGATCATGTTTGATATTTATGTACATTATTTTTTTATCAATATTATTAATTTTCTAAATCATTTTTGCTTTTGTTTAAATGTGTGTTTTGATTTGTTTTAGTTATTTTTGGGATTGTCATTCATTTTAAATTTTGCATTTTATTTTAAAATTTGATATTTTTTCTCATAGCATTTATTTTTTAAACAGATCCAAGTCATCTGAAAATAAAGATATTTATTTCCCTAAAATCAAACTTTATTTCTCCATAGGTATTTTTTTAGTGACAAAAATATCATGTGGGGTGACCTGAAAAATATAACATTTTTTTATTCTGGAGTGGCCTTCTATTTGCTCTATTTTCAATATTCTACATTTTTGTCAGTCTCAGCATTGTTAGTGAAATTTGACAAAATGTCAGTGATAATCAGTTGATTTAGATTTAGGTTGTTACTAAATTGTTTTATCATTTTCAATCTTCTTGTAATATGTATTTTTTTTTTTTTTTGTAGTTGTTACAATGTAGAGTACCTCTATGTTTAATTTTCTGCACATATTCTTCATCATTCCACTTTTTAATATTCAGACAGCAGAATTGATTTTCTATATTAATGAGAAAAACATTATAAGTTTCCTTAAATAATAAACTCTAGTACTCATCCACAAGATTTTTAATTTCATTACACCTATAATTATCTTTTAGTTCATGTTCTAATATGCCATCACCCAAAGCATTTTCTAAATCCTCACTTGTAATAAATTGTCTATCTTTACTTCATTATGTTGTTGATTTTTATTCTTCCTAGCTGTTTTATGTTTACTTTTATTTATGGAATCCAGAACATTCTCAAATTTGCAGCTCTTCTACATCCGTACATAATTTCATTGAAGCCTAAATTTGAATTTGTTTTGTATAGCATCATATAAAAATTAATTTTTTTTAAATCACCATGTATATTTCTTAATTAAATTCTTCTTTATCATTTATATTACTGTATCTTTTCAGAATGTAATGCTTCCATCATGTTTGTTTTATTCTCCCCACTATTTTCAATCGTACTATTGGTATTTTTTGTACTCTGACCTTACATTTTTATAATTTTGCATATCTTCAGCATGGTTGATACCATTTAAACCTTTAGTTTTTTTTCTTCTTGCCATTTATCAACAGTTTCTTTATTACTTGTTTCCTTTCTTTAAACTATTCTTGAAATTCTGTTTGTTGCATTTCCTTTAATTCTTTCCTAAATCCACTCAGCACTTTAATAGTAACTGTACATGGTTTCTTTCCCAAAAGCTTTTGCAAAGTCTGAATACATTCTTGCTCTACCAGCTCTGATTGCATTGGTTGTATTGATTCTTGTATTAATGATTAGTGCATGTTTAATTTAGTAACTTTAAGAATCTTAAGAAAGTACTACTTATTAGAGAACAATTGACAGTATAAACAAATAAGTAGGCAATATTTTCAGCACATCTTTTATAAATGAAATTTGTGTCCACATTAGAATGGAATTTAACCTGAGATTCAACTATTAAATTAATTTCTTTAAAAAGTAATTAAATAAAAATTAATATAAATAATGAAGGAAACATTTAAATCAATATAATTATCATTTTTATTTTATTTATTGAAAAATACAAGTCATTAATTATTAAAAAATGCAGTAATTAAAAAAAAAATATTATATACTTAATAGCTTTTTAATTAAAATTAATGTCTGTTCTCCATTTGAATAAAATAAATTTAAAAAAATAAATAGCTAAGTTTTATAAACATTTTAAGTTCTAGCAAATCAATACATTTAAGTAAATATATTTATTATAAAATTATTTATTTAATTAAGCAAATTTCTAATCGTTTTTTTTCTTTGATAAGACTAGCATCTCACCAGCCTCCTTTTTCACATTAAATACTTGCTTATCTTTATTTCAGCAATTTTATTGAAAAAATGTAAAAATAGTCCATATCTAAATTATATCTTCTTTTTAAATCTTAATATTAAGAACTAGATTTGTATAAATTATATTATTTTAACTACAAATGAATTTAGACTAATTAACTATAGTCAAAACCAATCATTGTAACTTTGTTAAAATATTATATTTTCGTAGTACATTTTAGAAAACTATTCTTAACAAGCTGGTGTATTGATTAACAACATTAATGAGATTTTATTTGTAGCTATCAATGCTATTCTTATTATTTTTTAATTTTGTAGTAAATGACAATAAATCTAAATGTTTTTCTTTCCTAAATAACTTTTATATAAATGTTTCTTTCATTCGTGATTATTAGTGGAAGCAATATTGAATAAATTTAAAATTATTCCTCTCCTTACAATTGAACAAAGAATTATTTATCTTAAAGACTATATTTTGAAATCAAATTAAAAATAATTATCTTTTACCACCAATGGCTGAATAGCCCTGTTGATGAAGATCTTATATTCCATTATTTTTGTGTGGCATATATTTAACAAAAACATATTTTAAAAATACTATATTACTTAATGTTAAAAAATTCAGATACTATTATTGCAAGATTGTGGCCTTATATCACTTAAATAATGATGCTTAATGATGTGAAAGTAGCACACCTACCAACCAAACATATTCCCTGGAATTTGATTCCTAGTTAATTGAATTTTTTTCAAGAAGCTTCGTATTGTTTTCACAGATATATAATTCATATCTGACCTAGATAGCAATCCAAAACTAGTCAATTTATATTTAACAATTATTAGATAAAGAATAGATCAAAAATGGAAAAACACTCAATCTCTCACTGCTCAACAATTGGGAAATCTGGTAGATACTTATTTTCCTCCATTATTCTAAACAAAGCTTTTAAGTAAGGCTTTTGTACCACAGTTGAGTGTTTATTAAAAATTGCTTTTACTTCTATTTTTAACTTAATACTATGACTTTCTAATGTATTTGGTGGCATAATTAGTCAGCTATCACTATATTTTGGCTTAGAACTTTTACAGTGAAATATGAAGGATCTCTAGCTTAAATGTTAATGATTTCTAAGTAAAATTTATTCATTCATATATCCAGCACTTACCTAACCCATCTAGTCATTTAATTATTAGTCATTACTAGATCAATATCTTTTTTCAAGTATTTTTTATATGAAAAACTATAAAGTGCTTTGCCTTAATCAATAAATATATTTTTCAAATTGCTAGCCTTTCATCAACCATGATGCTTGTATGTGCCACAATTAAATCTTAATTTTAGTAATCTACATTATATTAGCCCTTTATTTTTTTATTGTCTGCCACAATTCTTTAAGATAAAATATTGTCTCTGTAATACTATATTTATGAACTACTATATATATTAAGTTTTTTGTCTGAAAGCAGGTAATGTAATTATGATTGAGCAATAACTATTATTTGTGCTAAAGATACCATTCTCTTAATATAATTTATTTTATCATCTTAAATTTAGAGAGATATTAAAAACTATAATAAACTCTTACATTATATAAATAATAGAGATCCAATACAGCATTTTTAATTATTGTAGGTTTAAAAATATCTCTGTTTCATTACTCACCTTTAAAAATCATAATCATTTACTACTTATATAAGAAAAAATATTTCATATGTAATTATAAATTATAAATATTTAACATTGTGGAATTAATAAAAAATTTGAATTGAAAAATATTTTATACACCCCATGAAATACATTTAAATATTGTAGGTTTATAAATAGGGCTCTTTTATTCAGCTTTAAAAAATTTAATTATTTAATATTTAATTAAAATATTAAAAGCACAGACTATCTATATAAAAAAATTAAATTTTTTATTAAAAGTCTATATCGGTGGTGTGCAACCTGTGAGTTGAAACCTCTCAAGCAGTCACAAAAAAATTGTTGGAAGTCATGAAAATTTTAAGAAGTTCTCATATTGGATAATAAATTTTTAATTGAAAAAACAAAAATCTAAACACTGTTAAAAATACATGAAAACTACTCAACACATTATTGTGTGTCTGACAACTTTTGCATTTAAACATGTCCTTCTTTACATTCCAATCTGACTTGTATAAATAGCACATCATAATGTACTTTGCTTATATTTCTCTCATTTTTCTGGTTCATTCTCAGAGTTTTATTTTTTGTGCTAGTATCCTAATGCTGACACATCACATTATGTTCTTGAATGCACACATTTTTTAAATCAGATTAAAAAAGTTGTAATTGTTACAAATCATCAGATCTACCAAGAATTAAGTATTATTATACATTTTTTGTTAATATGTAGTTTTGTCAAATATTTTATATCAAATTGTATGCACTGAAATATAATATAAAGATATATATTTGTATGTGGTAAAATGACTTATTATCCTTACATACTTATAATAGAATAGTAGCAACATATTGGGTCGTATAAAATTTTAGTCCAAGTATGGGGGTGTCAAATGTAAAAAGGTTGCCTACCACAAGGTCTGTATTCCAGTTTTTTTAGTAATTAAATAAAGTTTTGAATTGATTTAGATAAAATTCACTGAAGTACATCCTGCCCAATATGTTTCTACTTTTCTAATTTAGAAGTGGCAACAATTCATAAAACTCAAAACATGCTATTTATTGAATTTTTTTGCTTTTAATAATCTTCATATTCATTTTAGAGCATATGTCAGGAATTGATATTTAAGTACATATCTAGAGATTGAGGTTGATGAAACTTTTCTAAATAGAATATAGATTGTGTATGTATACAAATTTATGATTTTATACTGTATTATTAAAAAGGTGTTTTACCAATAAAATAATGTTCATATATATAAGTAAGAGGAATTTATTTTATATTTTTAGTAAATGTATAATAATAAAAATAACATTGTTTTATTTTAATTGTATCATTTTTTTATGTCTGATAGTTTTCTGAAAAAAAGATAGCCAAAATAAATTGGAATTCCATTCTCAATTTCCTTCTACTCTGTATTAATTAAAATATTGAAAAAATATTATTTACTAATAAAATACTATATGTAAAACTATTTAATTTTGTGATGAGTTTTATATTCAGAGTTAGGAACACATGAGAAAATTTTTTAATTGTTTGTAGGCTTACAAATAATTAAATTTTTTTACACAGTTTTAAAAAATGTAATTTTGTAATATTTTTGAGAGTTAACAATGTTTTAAATGTATTTTAAAATTATGAAAATATAAATAACAACGTGGAATTGATAATAAAAAAAAAATTTAATAAATAATATTATTATCAATAAATAATATTATTATCAAAACTTTTTTATTTCTGTATTCTTGTTCTAGGGAGTTCACTGTATAGTATATTTTACTCAGCTTTAATATTTAAGGGAGTAAAAAATATCTATATAAAAGCATTTTCATAAACTTAAATTGAGTTCTGAACTAGTATCAGCATTTAACTAAATAGTGTTAGTATCTATTTGCTATATTGCAACTTTTTATTAATAAAATAAAGTTTTTTTTTTTATAACTTAAATATTAAAATAAAGTTTTGAATTAACACATATTAATGTTTTTCCACTTTAAATTACTTTCACGATCTATATCTTTCAAATTAAGAAGTAATAACATCTCATGAAAGCCAAAGAAATAAATTTTTGACTTTTTCAATTTTAAATATATTTATTTCACAACACATGCCCAGGAGTTGAAGATGCTGAATTTATGAAAATGTAATATTGATTATACTTCTACAAAATAAATGTATTTATAATTGTATTGTTATTGTGGTTTTACTAAGAAATCTGTAATAAGCTTTCGTATTTATTCAGTTGCATATATAGCATACAAATACATATTTTTTTTATTTTATATTTACTAATTGAAAACAAGTATTTTTTTCTGATTAATAATTGTTATTTTTTTTATTCATTAATCTTAGTTAGTGTAGCATTCAACACATCTCTGCATCTTATATTTTTATCAGATTTACTTTTTCTTCATTTTATATTCTTCTTCATTTTTAAAAATTTTATTATGTATGATTTAACAGATCCATTGAGGAATCCTGGTTTACTTTCATTGGCATACTTCAGACATTAATTTCTTATCACACACTAAACACAGAGGACCACTTGCACTTCTTAAAGTCATGGATGAAATTAGCAATCATATCAAATCCTATACATCAGCATCTTTTACTATTGAAGATGTATTGTCTCTGAAGATTAAATATAAGACTAAACAGAAGGCCTCGGATGACTACTTGTCTGTTAAAAGAGCCAAAATTTTTCTTGCTCAACAACACTGTTGGACTAGGGGTTACTTTCGATGGGTTTTAGAAGCTAACAAGAAGTCCCCTACACCTAACACATCTAAAATAGATAGCTCATCATATGTTGGCATTCCAATGATCTATGAGATATTTAAATTCTTCAAACAGAAATTACAGATTAATCAACAGATATTTGATTCCAGCTGGTCTGACACTGTGATTCTGGAGGATCATGGCATTATGGAAGAAATGATAAAGTACAAACTGCAAGCTATGCCTGATAGTGTTCATCCAGGATTGCAGTGCCAATTATTTTTAAAATGATAAATTATCTTGTAGAATATAAAAAGGATATTCCGCACCTATACCTGATAGCACTAGTTCCCTTTATAAAAAAAGATCAGCCACATACTCTTCAGAACATAATACTATTTCTATGTCTCCTCTTATCATCAAGATACTGGAAGCTGTTATAAAAGATAGGATACAGGATAGAATATTAGAAAACTTTTCTATCTCTCAGTATGCCAAGAAGCGTTCATCTCCTATCCTGCCCATAGGTCAAACTAAAATCTTCATTGACACTGTAAAATATCACAGAAATCAGGCTGCTATTGCTGTCCAGCTGGATATTAATGCAGCATTTGATTCTGTTAATATTAGCATCCTTCTCCAAATTCTGGCAAGTCATCGCCTTCCCAAATCCATTATTCAAATGATTGAGAATCTGCTGCTTAATAGAGAGATGGTAGTTTCACTGGATGGTAATCTATCATCATATTTCTCACCAGATGTATCCATTCCATAGGGCTCTCTGCATAGTACCCTATTATTCATTTTCTATAGTAATCCTCTGCTGCAGGCCATTGAGAATTAATTACCAGAAATATATGTTCTCAGATTGGCCAAGCATATTAATATTGTTGCTTATGTGGATTATGTGCTTATATTCTTGCCTTCATCCATCTACTTATCTAAATTATATGCTATAATAGATCAATATTCTGACAAGTATGGACTCACTATCAGTTCTTCAAAATCTGCCATTTGGAACATTTATACAGGACAGAGATACAATACCAGATTTAAGGGCAATCATCAAAAAAAATTTAGGGTTTGCCATATCCAAATCTCATTCTCAAGTGTCAAGAGATATTCAGAAGGACATCATTTATGTCAAGGATTGATTAACCAAGAGATTATCAAAAGTTTACATGTCTCTCCATGCAAAGGTCATGATTCTCAACATTAAAATCATAATCAAAATTAGCTATTATCTTCCCATAATAAAGGTTGCAAAAACATTTATTCACAGAATCAATAGGCTTGCTGCTCATTTGTTCAAGGGAGGGAAATAGCTTCTATTAACATGAGAGCAATGCAGTATCACAAAAATACAATGGCTTGTCATTTCATTCAATACAAGCCATTCTTGTACAAAAATTATTTAACTTTATCTCTATGATGATTCATATATTTTGATATGCCCAAATTACAATGCCAGTTCACCCTACTGATAGACCTCCTCCTCAGTGTGATTAACCTTATCAAACAACATATGGTAATTACTAGTGACATCTTCAATAATAGGATTAAAATCTGGGAAAGTATATAATATCATGCATCCAATAACAAATTCCTTTCTGCCACATTTGGAATTGACTAATGATAGAATTATTTCTCTTTTCAAGTATTGGTCCATGGAACCTAAATATCTGGACTTTGTTATTAAAATCAACCTTAATTCAATCTGCACTAGTTGGTTTCTGGCTTATAAAAGGGGGATGACAAAGATCAATTTTTTGTGCCAACTCTGCCAGAGGCAAGAAGAGACTTTTGAGCATTTAATTCTTTCTTACACAGGCCTCTCTATCTCAAAATGTTTCATTTCCCATAACATCAAAATTAATTATTATCTTGCCATCTCAGTGAGAGATAGTATAAAAAACAGATCTATACCAGTAATCAGACTTTCATTATTCATCATTCATGCCTTGTGGTCTGCCTGATGTAAAAAAATGTTCAATCCATCATGCTTCCAAGAAGAAAGTTACATCATAAACAAGTTGGCTAAAATTAAGACTCAAAATCAGATCCTTACTTCGAAGGGCATGTTTGTTGATACATGGGATCAGATAAATATGACATAATATTCATTCAGATCAATTCAGGATAACTTTGTAGTAAATCATTTGGATATGGTCACATTGTCTCTAATGGATTATACTTATAATAAAGTGATTCCTTCTTTGAACACTATCATGAATCAGACTTCAACCAGAGTCACTGGCTGATAAGCTGATGCATCTGATTACTCATATCTGTATCTATACTGAATTTATGTAATATAGTCTGAGTTATTGTTAACAATCATGGTGGCTGTTAACTAGTCTTATAGTTTTATTTGCTAATCAGTGTCTATCTTTCATTTTGTAAACCTTTGACCTAGTATCTATGCATTATTTTCTAATTAATTAATCAATCGTGTGTCTAATCCATCTTTTACAGTGTACATTGTCAATTTATTGTTCATGATACTTATGTATTTTTAATGTTTTAATAAATATTTTGAGAAAGATTTATAAATGATGATAAGTGACAATTAAATTTTAAATTTTGTTGTTTTACAAGTCAAAAAGAGTATATTACTTAATTCTAACTTTAAAATATTATTTAATGCATTTTATATTATGAAATTGGTTTAAAAATAAAAACAAAATCTGATTAAAAATAAAATAAATGGTGTAGTAGCTAAAGTTTAGGATTGCTACCAAAATTTAAAAAAAAGCTCTTTTTATAACATATATATTTTTGAATATATATAAATAGGAGTGTCTAATATTCAAATATTCAGACACATTGTCTTGATTTGTTATGTAATATCTATACAATTTTCTATCTTTATGAACTACTGTTAAAAATGTCAGGAAGATAAAAAATTGAATATTCTTGGTTGAATGCCTGGTTACAATAAACAATGACTTTTATGTAATAAATTGAGATAAAGAGTTTGGTAAATTATTTTTAAAAAAGCGATCATATATTAATGTTTTACAGCATAAAAAGGATTATAAGTATTGTATCAAGTCAGTTGTTTAAATAATATTAAAAGTATATTTTTTATGTTACAGAATTACATCATTTAAAATCATCTTTTAATTCTAATCCTCTTCTAATGACAATTTAAGGCCAGAACACTATACATTTCGCAAACAGCCAAATCTAACACTATTTTTTTTCTTCTACCACCTTGGGCAGCAATTATTTCAACCTTGATTTGTGTGTTATTATGTGGGATAAATAGTTATTGCATGGTAAATTAATATATATAATTTTTAATGACTTGAAGACTATTTTTATAACTGATGAATAATTAGAATGAGTCAACAGAACAACAACTACATAAAGGTAATCATGATGTAATTATTTTTTAGAAATTAGAGTTGAAATATTAGTTATATAAAGTGCTTTTATCTTTTTATAAAAATGTGAGTTTTATATGATTTGAAATTGTATCCCATTGATGAGAAATGGCTAAATATTAACAGAAGAATCTGAAAAATAATTAATGAAAAAATTAAAAGATAAAAGTTTTGATATGTTATCGAAGGATCATTGATCACAATTTTATTAGAATTTAGTTTAAATAAAAAAGTATTTGCAATAGATTTTATACCATTTTCAAATAAATTACATTCACCCAGAAAAGTTCAATACAGCTCCTCAATGGTGAAAGCCATAATCCAAAAACTAATTTAGAGATAATGGATAGGATAACATTGGATAGAAATTTAGTAATTACTTCCATGCACCATTTTCTGATTATTCAAATTTACATTAGGTGGCATAATTGAGCTGAGGAAAAGTGAATTTCCTACTGAATAACATTATGTAAACTGGGTGATATTATATTTCTTGGTTTTATACCATCCTTCACTGAATGATAAAAGTGTTTACAATTTTTTAAAAACTAAAGTTATGATAATATAGAGATAATGAACCACTTTCAGATCTATATATCTGGACAAGAATATTATTGTATATTGAAAACAATGTTGTTGTTTGTTGGTTTTATATTAAAACAAGGAAGTAAAAGATGGCTGTTAAAGGAAAGGAGCATTAGATCCAAAAATTCCAGATGCATTTCTTTAAAGTACAATCTTCTCACTGATGAAAGCTATAAGCCAGAAACTAATCTTGAGATATTAAATAAGACAGCATAGGATAGAAATTTATTTAGATCCACACTTAAAGAGAATAACATTTTATTTATCTAATTACTTGCACGTAATTATTAAATAAAGGGACTGTTAAACATAAGCTAGTATTCTAATATAGTTTAAATAATAAGTTCAAGTATAGTAAATATCTTCTGATGCATAACAGTGATGTATCAAACTTGTCTCAATGTCACTTTCTCCTTATTGTATATTCACAAGACTAACTAAATTTCTGTTTAGGGTAATTTTCTTCTGAGTTTAAAATAAATATCACTTGTACTGTAATATCTCACTGTTGTTACATTATATATAGTAAATGGTGTTTGATAATAAAGAATTTTAATAAAATTGAATTTTAATAAAATTCTTGAGTGTGGCAAATCGTTTAATCTTTTGCGAGCCATAAAAGAGCAGTACTGTATTTTTATTGTTGTAATATTGATTTTTTTTTATTTAAAAAAAACTGCCATTAGCAACATATCTATATTCCAAACTATAAGAACCGTTAGAATTTTATTAGACAAAAAATGCCAGATGGAAATAATTTTTCTTTTAATCATAACTTTTTTTCCAAATTTAATTACAATGTTTTGAGTTTCTTAGAATAATATCAAAGGAACGTTTTTTTTTTTTTTGCTTCTTAATTATGTCTTTATTAATATTTTTTTATTTTATAAAAAAGATTTTTATATACATATAACATAAACTGAATTTATTTAATCCAAAGTAAAATTAATTGCTTTTTTATTATTCAATATTAATTTATAAAAAAGAATACAATATTCTTTTTATAAATATTACTTATTTAAAAGAGTGAAATAAATTTATTATTGACAAAATAATATGCAGTAATATTTAAAACGTATATATAGATTCAGGTTTTTTCTTGTATTTAGCCAACATTGTAGATTTAATGTATATGCATATACACACATTATATATGCGTGTGTGTCAAGCGCCTGCGCGAAAAATATGGAATGTTCGTAAAGAAGGATATAATAAATACAAATTTCAGGAAAATAGTATGGGTTAAAGGATTTGTTTTTTTTTTTTTAAACAATATTACTCTGAAAGAAAAATTTTTTAAATAAAAAAAGAATAAAAACTACCGAAAAATTGAATAACAATTAAAACTGTAAATTGGAAAAGAAATAAAAATAATTAAAAAATTATTTTCCAACAACATCATATGCATCAGTCACATGTAAACAAATATTGTGATTCAACTTCAAGACACAAAAAATCCACTAGAGATTAGTTTTGCGATGACTATGCAAATCCATGAATGATATTTAAATCTACACATAAAACGAATTGATTCATTATTCTGTTTATTTGAGATGGGATATTCTCTTTTAATTTCTTCTGCATCAAACTTTTCTTTCTGAAAGACTTGAATCATGCGTCTAATTGTAGTTTCAAAACAATCAATATTTTATTTCTTCACAAATACTTATAAAGATAATCCTTATAATGTAAACAGAGTCTGCTTTCCTACAAAGCTTTACTCAAGTTTATTACAAATTTTTTTAAAGAAATCTTGCAATGTTCATTTGATCTGTGTATTTAATCTAATGATTTTGTAATTTTTACAATAAAGGACTCTATAGTTATCACATCCAGCAAGTTAAAGAACATGGTGATTAAGACAAAAAATTGTGCAAAATAGACATGTGATAAAACAAAAAAAAAAACCCAATAGCTTTCGATTTAATAAAGGAAAATTTTTTTTTCCTTTTAATGTTAACAGTGAAATTTTGTTGTGTTAATCATAAGTATGACTTAATGCATTGAAAATATATTGATGTCTTCAATTAATTTTATAGTTTATTTTCTGCATTAGTATCTCTATATTATATACATTTAACTATTTTAATAATGTGAAAAACCTCATTTGAATGTATTGTGTAAATACTGAAATAGTAGACCAAATTAAGTTAATATGATTGTTATTGACAAGTGAGCAGTGGTGGCTGGTTCATAAGTGCTATGCCACTATACCTCCTCCCCCCAAATAAATATGAAAATTAGATTATTAAATTTGTGCTTGAAAATAATGATATAACAATGATTCAACATTTTGCATAATTATTATGTAAATACAACTAATTAAACCATTTTTTAAAAGAATTATTTTAATTGATGCTAGAGATTCTATTCAAAGATGCTGCTAATTATAGCAGTGTCAGAAATATCACATTCAGTGGATTTCAACAAATTCCACTGAGATTTGTTTGCTCTTATCAATGCAAGTAACAAGTACTGTGGGAATTGCTCACTGAGCAGTATCCATAATTATTTGAGAGGGATATATTTATTTATTCTGCTTTCTCTTATAAATACATTTTTGTTTTCATTTAGAATGAGCAATAAAACATATTGTTTTTTTCTTGTAACTAACACATATAAATTAACATATAAATATTTATTACAAAAAAATATAACAAAATAATAAAAGAAATATTATTTTTAATATTTATCATGATAAGTATTAGTGTTGAATATATAAAATAAAAAAATTTCCTAATTGATATTATTTGAAAATATTGAGAGACAAGTAAAGGTTAATCTACTCCAGATATTATTATTTGTCAAACAGAAATTAATAAAAACAAAAATACATTAGATCTTTTAACAATGAGTGGTACTGCTTAAAATTTTTACAGCCACCACAGCTGATAAGCACAGAATTGTGTCATCGATTTTATGCATTATCAGTTCACTGCAGAGTGATACTTCATATGTCTAATCCAGTTTCTCCAATCCCTATATGTTTTTCTTCACAATATATACCAGTTAATATCCTTAATTCATCCACTTATCTCCATATAATTCTCTTTCTAAATTTAAAACAATTGTTTAAGATCCAGTTTAAGACTGCTTACATATTTATGTCTGTTTAATGCCATATCCATTCCAACTCCTTTCTGTTTTAACTTTTTCAATAATGTCAATTATAGAATTTTTTCTTTTTACTTCTAATATAAACATCTCTCCAAACACCAATGTGAAGTCTCTAAATTGTTCTTTTGTTAAATATTTAAGTTCTCAAAGACACAAGTAAGTACTAGGAAAACATATGTATCAAAAACATTTCTTTTCAAACACATAGGCATATTTTCTTTTAATATTAAGTTATTTCTAGCAAAATCACTCCATCCAAGTGTGACTTTATGATTATTTTCATCCATTATGTTTTCACATGTATTAATAATCTGGACAAGATATTTGTAGTTGTTAACTTTTAATTTATCATTATTATTATTTGTTTTTTTCTTCTGAGAAAATCCATTGAACATTACATTAGCTTTTAACATTTTTTTTGGTCTTACTTTTTTACTTTTATCTGATGAATTTTGCAACATTTCTTGAATCTCTGAAGCATTATTTTCAAACATCTACAAAATCTTGATGACTTAAATAATCTCTATTTATTTATTCTCTCTTAGTTTTGCATTTTAATTCACAAAATACTTTTTTGTAAAATTGCTGTAAAATGTCTTGGGAATGTGGGATCATCTCATAGTATAGTCTTCTCAGTGTTAATTTTTTAATAAAAATTTTTTGGAATATGACAATATTATTAATCTTTATATTATTGACTCAATGCTTTAATCACTATAGAAATTGTTATACAATAAAATGAATCATTTCATAATCTACAAATCCAAAACATAATAAAAATTCACATTTATTTGCACTATCTATAATTTCTCTCAATACTTGGATTTGAATCATTGTTCTAAAACCACTTCTAAATCCAGTTTGTTCTTTTGATTGTTTAAAGTACAAAATTTGTTTAGACAAATTGTTATTACGTTTATAAAGATTTTGTACAGAACTGATAAAAGATTGATAGCTTTGTAATTTCTGAATCTTCCTTATCCCCTCTCTTAGATATATTATTAATATTACATTTTTCCAATCATGTAATGCATCTTTATTATTAGCCTTTTATTATATATCTTTGTCAATACTTTTCTATTGCATTATCTATTTGTTTTAAGTTATTGATTATAATTCCATTTTTTTCTGAAATTTTTGCCTTTTTCATAGCTTTAAATAAGTTCCACATATTTTTTAAGAATGCTGGAGAATTTAGAAGATGCAATAGCAATAGGTGATACTTTGTTTTCTTGCCATTTATAGTTATAGAACTGTTAAACACAGTTAATTTATAATGCCATCTTTCTTTTTAATAACAGTTCAATCTTCTTTTCTTAGTGAAAAAATATTTTTCCTTCTAATAGCAAGATGTGGTTTTACACATTTGAGATTTTTATGCTCTTCTATAGTTTTTCCTTACAATTCACAATTATAATTTTTTATATCATTATCAAATTCTTTTTGTATCATTTTCTAGCTAAAAGATAATTTTTATATATTTTATTTTCTTTTTTCATAGTTGGTCTTGTTTCAGCAAAAAATTTAATGATAAATTGCTGGGTTTTTCTGTATTATCTATCTTTGTTGCAGTTAATAATAGTGTATCTAATATCTCCTTATTGATTTCATTCAAATCCAAATCAACTACAAATTCTGTCAACATTTTATTATGATTTGCAAATTTTAATTTAAATTCATTAGAATGTTTCCAAAAATAGGAATATCAATTGTTAATACTATTTTTCTTAATAATTTTTCTCTTTCTAGATTTTCATTAACCTACAGAGGTCCCTAGTGACGATTTTTTCAGACGCTCATTGCTAAGGTTTACAGCCTTGTTAAAACTATTACTGAAATAATAGTGAGCGTTTAATAAAATTTATAATTACAACTTTAAATTAACGTATAACATATGTGTCATTAATTGATAATCATTTCCTGTGCTGAATCTGTTAAGAATATTAAATCTTGAAAAACATATTTCCTGTTAATAAAAATGTAATCCAATTTTGCTATATCTTCATTTAGATGATTCTATATCTCTTTACATTTTTTTCCAAAGAAAAAATTCATAGCATATAATTTTCCTTATCATCACAATTCTGTATTCTTTTTCATTTCTATCACTGCAATCAAATTTATTCATAACACCTTTATTTTTTTAATCGTTTACAATTCTAATATCAACATACCTATAAGAATTTTAAAATATTATTTAATCTAATTAAAAGCATTTTGTACACCCATATAAGAGTCCTTTACCTCAGCATAATGAGAACATGTTGGGCATAAACCTAAATTGTTTACATTTGGTACCTGCATTAAGTTAAATAACTGATATTGCCACTTTGTGTGTTATATCATCAACTTCCACAATATTATAGATCTTTTGTATTTAGAGTGAATGCCACTCTATTTGTCTTCCAATATCTATGCTTTTGTAGCAAAGTGCACATCCAGTTTTTAAATAAATTATCTCCTTACATTTTTTTAACTTCACTAAACCCAAAAATATGTTTATTATTAGACAGTTCTTTTTTTAATTCTGACAATATGCCTTTTATTTGACATTGTAAATGCCTAATGTAAAGATCATCAATGAATGTCAATAATGAGACCACAGAAATTATTAGCATCCTATTTTTAGCTGTAAACTGCTGCCTTAGCTAGTGACTTTAAAGCCACCATATATTTTCATCATTGTCATTACTATATATTTTTTCATATAGTAAATAAACATGGACTACTTCCCGGATACATCAGCCAGCATAGTAAGTTTTTGTATTTTTACCTCTAAGTTTAAGAACAAGAAACACCATGATCTTTCTTTTCAGTTACCTGATAGTTTTTAGCTGAAATATCAGTTAACTTCTTTTTATGACAGAATGAATGTGTGTATGAATAAATTTTTTAATAATAAATGTACATATATGTTGAAAAGAATATTTGTATAGCAAACCATGTTTTGGGGACCAATAATGTTTAATAAAATAAAATTAAAGTAAAATACTGAAATTAATGAATAACATAATAATCATGTGCTTGTTGCAGATATAATAATTATATCACATGATTGTTGAATAGTTTGGCTTAATTCATTTATGTGAACAAACTCTTAAATGCAAGTGGTAATTTTACTGTTGAGAACATGTATCATCTTGTCAAATTTACTTTGTATTAAATACAGTTGCTCCTAAATTATTATTATTATTATTATTATTATTATTATTATTATTATTATTATTATTATTATTATTATTATTGTACTACTACTACAACTACTCAATATATTACCTTTTTTTAAAAAACAACAACTTTATTTTACAACTATATATATATACATGAATCATTATTTAATGATTCTAGTTTATAATTTCTGAATCTTTTTCTTTTCTTGTTGAAATTCAGTCTAGAAATTAGTATGATATTAGAAAACAATGAATACTCTGCCTGAATAATAATTAAAGTTACTTAGCAATATAAAACTTTAATAACACAATGACTCTTGCAATCTCCTTAACATTTAATCTAGTATCCAAACTTTAGTATGTCATTATAGTTAATGAGGTTTCACATCATTATGATGCAATGGATATTTAAGATACTTTGAGTAGTATATATGACTCCTTAATCAATTAAAAACTGAATACAACTTTTATAATTATCAATCATTTAGGCTAATGATTCCCACATTGTGATCTTCAGACTCTTACATCTAACAGATAATATTTGGAATTTATAGATAAAAGATTTTCAATTTTCCAAATAATTCATGATTTCCAAACAATCACTGTACTCATAGTTTTAGCACATGTAATATGTATGTCATAACTCTTTCATGATAACTAAATGCGACTAAAAAAATTTTGATATGTATATCTGTGGCTAGATTATTTGTCAAAATGAATTTTGTTACACACATACATACACACACATATATAACAAATTTTATTTTTAAGAAATGATTTAGTGACAAACACAATTCAAGATAATTTTAGACACTCATCTCTAAATAAATATTTGATGAATATGCTAGGATTGGTGTATGGAGAGATGCAAATTATGAGTAACAAGAAGAGTTCAAAAACAAAATGGATGAGAGAATAATAGGTGTTACTGACATCATTGAAAGAATTAAGAGATAAAAGTGGAATTGGGAAGGACATATTGCAAAAAGAGATGATAATATATCTTAAACTGGGTCTCAAGGGATTGTAAAAGACCTAAAAAAAGCCCCCACATAAGATGGATGGATGAAATAAGGAAGAGTACTGTAAGTGATGTAGAGAAGAAAGAATAGAGATTGGAGATGGATTAAATTTGGAGAGACCATAATCATGCAGTGATGTTATAATGGTTGAAAATAATGATTATGATGATCATTTAAATGATACTAGTATTTGAAAAATATTTCCGAGTTTCAAAACTGCATCTGTGTCGATATTGCAAATATTTTTTTCAAGATTTCCAATTAATTCATAGCAAATTTTTATTTAAAAAATATCAAGAAACATTTTTTTTCTTATCTATTGTAAATGTTTCTATTAAATATTTTATACTAAAATGATGTTATCTTTCTTTATTGAAATAAAATATAAGCAATGATTAAAATAAAAATAATGTTTTCTGAAAATTCATTAGCATTCCTACTTCCAGCTTTTTGCTTGCTACCTTTTTCTGATAGGAGATTCTTCTTATTGAGAATTTATCATTATTATAATGTTCAATCACATCCTTACCAAATATTCCACTGCCTTGACATCTGCTGGAGGAGTTGTCATCTCATTAATAAACATGCCCTCCACCTTCCATTCTCCATCTTGACATATCTTAGAGGTGCAATTTGGGCACTTCAGATGTTTTATGATTTACTTATATCTACCCTTTAATGACATCTTCATTAAATCTATTATTCACCGAATCAATTACATCACAGCTGCAGCCTCCCTTCCTATTCTTGTTCTGGGTGACTTCAACATGAGCTACCAGTCCTTTACAAACAAATATCTACATCTCTTCTCCAGGGGCTTAATGTGTGGCTGGGGCTTTTTCTTAGACCACACCTACTCTTTCTACACCCTTAAGCATCAGACCCCTCATTGATTTAATATTATACTACTGATCTCCATTTCATGATTGAATCGGCCCAACTTCACACTATACCTTTTTCAGATCACAAAGCATTACACCTTTCCCTTGACATTGACTCTGGCCCTCCAGAAAACTTTGTATGATTCCTCAACAAACAAAATGCACCAATATCACTGATTTCAGAAATTTATATATACCTTCATAAAATCAAGATTCTTTAAATGCAGTCCATCTCTGCATGGATGGCATTTGTGGAAATCCTGCAAGGTGCCATCCACAAATACACCTGGAATTCCTAAGGGCCACTCAAGTTGCTATCTGCAATGGACAAAATTTCAAAGCAAGTGAATGATCAGGAGAATGGGTCACTCATAGACACCTTATTTGTTATTTGTACAAGATAATTATTATTTTTTTTAATAATAGCCTTATCTTTTTAATTAATGTTATATATAAATTCAATTTGGTCGTTAACATAGATAACACTGCATTTTAAATAATCCTTGTTTAATATTACATTATCTATTTAGGATCAAATTCATTTAATAAGCAGGGTACAAAATGAAAGATGAAGAAACCCTTTAAATGTAGATTAAAAATACTTTTGGTAGAATTGAAACATTTCAAACAATAAAATCATCATATACTTAATGTAATAAAAAAAAATCCAGAGTATTGAAATAACAAATAAAAAAAATAAAATTAATTTAAAGTTCATTTGATATGGTTTTATATTAAGAATAATCGAATGGTCTTAGGAAATCAAATATCATTGAATATTGGAAATGGCATTATTGAGTTTCAATACAGGTACTTTTAGCTATAGAGTTCATCAATAAGCAAAGGGGTGTAAATAATAAAGTAAATGAAAAAACATGTTATCAAATGGAAACCTAGATTCTAAATTTATCTTTCTGAAACACTTTAATAACGAAAAAAAAAAATTGATGAAGGTGTCATTAGAAAGAGGAAATCATCAAAATAAAAATAAACTTACTGTAAAAAAAAAAAAAAGTAAATATAAAAATTCAGTATAAAAGAATGACAGACTTTTTAAGGTAGTTTTACCCTTTTTTTAAAAAAAAATATTGATCTTATTTGTTTAAAAATTAAATATTTATTTTTAAAATTATGTTCTTTCGAGACTGTATAAAAATTAACTACTTTGTAATATTTTAACTATTTTTTGAACGTAAACATAAGCTACATTGTTTATTTATTTTGAAATTAAAAAAGATTTCTAAAGATAATTTTTATTTTACAAATATTAAAAATTAATCGCTAATAAATATGCTTTATATGCCATTATAAAAATGCTTCAAAACGGAGAAAGGATAAATACTATTAAATTAATTAATCTCAATACAATTTTGGTGCACAGCAACATTTACAAAAGCAAACTTTTTAGTTTAAAATGCAGGATAGAAAGTAGATAAAGATAAAATAGCCATTAACTTATCTAGTGCAGGAAGGACAAAGGATTCCTATTAGAGAGAGCATTCCCATCTTTTTAATTATCAGATGGTAAAAGTTTTAGGGCATCAAATGGCTTTTTTGGGTCATCTATGGAGCATCTACAAAAATAAAAACTATAAATATTCTTGAATTTGAACAATCTGAATTTGAACTATAGAAACTCTATAAATTGTTACCTTTGGTTGTAGTTGTTTGTGTTTATCTTTGCATTAAGATGGGTGACTAGTTATTTATTAATTGACTTGTTACTTGCGTTTAAGCAAATACTTACATTTAAATTAAATATTATATATATAATTAAAGGTTTGATTTTTTCGTTCTTATTAAATAATAATCAGAACTTTATAATTTAAATATTTTGTGATATCATATCTATATAGTGAGTGGTGGCAGTTTTATATCTCAAGGAATACTAAAAAAAATAAATTCCAATTATAATAAGGTAAATATATATAACGCTGAGATAGTTGTCGTTTTTTTACTTTGCATTGATATTGTTAGAAGTATATTTGCTTTGTTGTATTTATATCAAAGTTTTATATACATATAAAGATTTTATTAATTAAATCATTTTGTTTGGGTTTTTGCAATTTAAGCTTAACATTTTTGCTTTATTTTTTTTTAATATTGCTACAAGAATTTGGGGGCTAAATTCATTTTTTCTGCCTTTATTCATTAATAGTATTCTGCAATATGGACAGGTACAGAGAATAATGATATCACAAGTTGAATCATGGTTGTTCTTTTCATTGCCTAGATTTTTAATTCCACCCATCTCTTTTCTTCTCTTATATCATTCACAAGATCAATCTTTTCTATTCTTTTTTCTTGTTTCCCTCCAAAACATCTTTCATTAAACTATCTATCCTTCTTAATATATTTCTTTAATCAATCTTTTTTTTTTTTACATTTACTTTTTTCAAAACTTCTTCATTTGTCATTTTATTCTTCAAACTATTTTTTCCGTCTTTCTTCATGACCGCATCTCAAAGGCTTTCAATCTGTTTCTAATTTTTTTTACTCATTATCCATGTTTCACAGTCATATAATAGTACACTCTACACATAGCATTTAATTATTTTTTTCCTTATATCTCTCTTCAAAGGTCCATAAAATATTTTATTTTTTTAAAATAAATACCTCTTTTGTCAATGCCATTCTTCTTTTAGCTTCATTTTTGCGTCTTTCACCATCACTCAATCAACTACCTAAATATCTCAATCTAATAATCTGCTGTGTTATATTCTCATGAATTTTAAAATGTAGTGTTTTTGCATTCCTCCCTATCTATAAACACTTAGTATTCTCAACATTAATTTTCATTTTATATTTCATATATCCTCCAATTTATTCAGTATATTCTGAAGATTTGTTCAACCTCCACTATAAGAGTCATATCACCTGAAAATCTTATAAATTTTATTACTTTTCCTCCAATATTATTTCCTCTATATTCAAAATATTTATCTAACATATCTTCCAAATAAATATTTTTTTTTCAGATTTATGTGCACCCTTTGTAGAATCATTTTTCACTTTTAAATTCAAATCTTATTATTCACCAATTTAAAATAAAATGTGAGAACAGTAATAATAAAGAACAGCTATTAAGAATAATGATGATAATGATGTTAATTTAAATTTTATTCAGTAGCATTTTAAACATACATAATTAAAGCAACATGTTATAGTCTTTCTGATTATACATTTTTAATTATCATCAACCCAATGCAGAATGAAGATCAATCTTATGACTTTTCTTCAGTTCATCTCTCCGCAAATTTTATTATCTAATTCATGTTTCTCATTTTATACCATTAATATTTGATCTGTTGTCTCTGATATTGCTTTTCAATTGTCTTAATATCAGATTCATAAAAAGCACTGGTAAAATACTTTTATTAAAAAATTATTTGTTGCTAATGCATAAATATATTTATTTTTATAAACAAAGGCAAAACTCCCCATACAGTAGTGCCTCCCTGTGCTAAACAGAGTAATCAATGGATGCCAGAAGGCTTGTGCATAAAATCCCTATCTAGTGCCTACTCATCCAATATCGCCAGACTAGTTTCTGGCTTGTGGCCATCATCAGTGAGGAGCCTTGGATCTGAGAGCCCTGCACCTAGATCTTAGGATCTAATGCAACCCTCCAGCAGCCACCTTTTAACTCTACTTTACTACAAAACTATGAGAATGAAATTGAAAACATTGTTAATATCTTCAATCTAAGCTCAATAGCTTATATAATCATATGGGTCTGAACGCAATTCAGCACCCATACATTTTGGTGTCTTTGGCTCTTAAACAACCATAGCCACCACTATCCTATTAGGCAGGATTGGTGTTAAACCATCAAACATCACATGATCACCATCTCTATACTAGCACATAATTTGTTGTAAACAAAGGCAAAACTCCCCATACAGTAGTGCCACCCTGTGCCAAACAGAGTAATCAATGGATGCCAGAAGGCTTGTACATAAAATCCCTATCTAGTGCCTACTCATCCAATATCCCCATACTTGTTTCTGGCTTGTGGCCATCATCAGTGAGGAGCCTTGGATCTGAGAGCACTGCACCTAGATCTTAGGATCTAATGCAACCCTCCAGCAGTCACCTTTTAACTCTACTTTACTACAAAACTATGAGAATGAAGTTGAAAACATTGCTAATATCTTCAATTTAAGCTCAATAGCTTATATAGTCATATGGGTCTGAACTCAATCAGCACCCATACATTTTGGTGTCTTTGGCTCTTAAACAACCATAGCCACCACTATCCTATTAGGCAGGATTGGTGTTAAACCATCAAACATCACATGATCACCATCTCTATACTAGCACATAATTTGTTGTAAACAAAGGTAAACCTCACCATACAGTAGTGCCACCCTAGTATAGAGATGGTGATCATGTGATGTTTGATGGTTTAACACCAATCCTGCCTAATAGGATAGTTGTGGCTATGGTTGTTTAAGAGCCAAAGACACCAAAATGTATGGGTTGCTGAATTGAGTTCAGACTCATATGACTATATAAGCTATTGAGCTTAGATTGAAGATATTAACAATGTTTTCAATTTTATTCTCATAGTTTTGTAGTAAAGTAGAGTTAAAAGGTGGCTGCTGGAGGGTTGCATTAGATCCTAAGATCTAGGTGCAGTGCTCTCAGATCCAAGGCTCCTCACTGATGATGGCCACAAGCCAGAAACTAGTCTGGGGATATTGGATGAGTAGGCACTAGATAGGGATTTTATGCACAAGCCTTCTGGCATCCATTGATTACTCTGTTTGGCACAGGGTGGCACTACTGTATGGGGAGTTTTGCCTTTGTTTACAACAAATTATGTGCTAGTATAGAGATGGTGATCATGTGATGTTTGATGGTTATATTTATTTTTAGTAATTAGTTGTTTTACATAAACGTATTCCATCCACATTTATTATTATTTTCACTTATATTTCCATCTACATTCATAATGTAACAATATTATTTTATAATAATTAACTTTTTAATTCATTTTTATTAATCTTTATTTTTTTAAAAATACATTGAATATTATTTTTAAATTTTTACTACTTATCTTTATTTTCATGATTTGCTTATAAAATTCTTTGTAAATTTTTGCATCTCTGAAGAATGTTGTGTAAAAACAAGTTTACCATCAGCAAAATCCAGATAAATTTGAGCAATCTTTCATTTTTTTACTTCTTTTATTTCTACTTTAAATCATGCAATATTTCTGTAATATTGCTTTTAACTGTTTTGGGAGATATGAAATTATTTTGTGTTCATTGGAACTGTTGTTAATCTTTAAATCACCATGAATTCTAAACATTGTTCTTAAATTTTGATAAATATTCTTTAAATTTTGACAATAATATTATATTCAAATAACATTTTTTTATCTAGAAATTCAATAAAATAAGACACCTTAAAACTTCTCTTAAAGCTTGGTTATTATGCTGTATTCATACTAAATTCTATAAAGATTTCTTTCTCTTCCTTAATTTTATTTCTTCATATACAACAATATATCTTTTAAATAATCACAATCTTCTTATACTTTTTAAGCAAAAAATATTTATTATTTTAATCGCAGTTTTGACTATTCCTCACAGTCTTCTTCATGTTTAAATTCATTTGTTTTGTTTGGCTTAATTTCAAATTTATTTGTGGACAATTTATAAAATCATTAATGTGTGAGAGAGTACACATACCAAATGAAAGTATCTTTTTTACTCACTTAAAATGCCACAACTATTATTACATTTTTAATTAAATCCAGCTGATATATTTTAACAGTTATATATATTTTATACATAATAGTGCCAACAAATTTTCTTACTTTTATCTGCTTCTTTAAAATATCTAAAAATATTAATTTTTGTAAACCTATTTTTTATAAATTTCTTTTATGTTTCATTTATTCATATAGGACTTGGTCATTTCAATTAATACTGCTATATTTGGAGTGTTATTTTTTTTCCTTTGATTACAAAATGCGATATATTTTAGATTTTTTCACTCAGTTTATGATATTGTTTCTGATTTAATTAATATCTTATATTATTTGCATTGTTAACTTTCTTTCCAATAAACATTTTTATTTTGTTTTATCTTCCATATCGTTATTCTTTTTAATATCCATCATTGACATTGCACAGTTGCATTTTTGTATGTCATCATTACTTTTTATCTTATTACTTCATAGATTTCCACATTTTTAATGCATGTTTTATTTTGTGAATAACAAATTTGACATGAAAATTTTGTCTTATTTACTCCCCCCCCCTTTTTTTTTTTTTCTTATAGCAATATTCAACAAATATTTACTATCATCTTATTGGTTCTATTTTAGTGCAACCTATTTTTAAATGTTTTAACATTTAAATTTATTTTTTTTAGAATACATCTAAAGATTAGTGATATCAAGTCATATAAATATCTTTCTCTGTTGATAATATTTTATGTTAAATATGCTATACATAATATGCTTGAGAAAGGCATATTTTCTGTAAAATGAGTATAATACTTGCATGTTCTTGTTCTCTTTTGACCTTTCTCAAATATTGTCAAGTTATTATTTTCTTAACAAACTTTCCACTTCAATGTTCTCTATATTTAGTCATTATGCAAATTTACCTATTGTTTTTTAATGTGGCATAAAAAATTGTCAGGAACATTTTTAAAATGTTATTTGCTTCATTAAGAAAATATTTTGTATATTTAAATGAATGTCTCTCACTTCTTTATCAAAATGAAAAATTACTGAAACATAAATACTACAAACATTTGTCATCCAAAATAACTAATATTATTATTATGTCTAATATAGTGCCAATATCTATCACAATAATTTTAATTTTTTATTTATAATAAATTCTATGTAAATTTTAACTTGTAATAAGTTTTAATACAATTTTGATAATTATGCTTTTATCAAGATTTTTTGCCAACTTTTCATTATCAGTTATATATTCAACTTTATTTTTAATTCTACAATATCCAATAATATTATACAGAATTTTTTTTAACTTTATACAATATTTCTTTATTTGAAAGTGATTTGCAGTTTTTGGTTATCAAATATATAATCTCGAGCAAGACAAATTAAGCTTGAACTCAAAGATTTTTGGACCATGTTTCTTTAATATCTATTATTTTATAGTTTGTATTATTTTTTACACATATAAAAATTATAGACTTAACCAAAGAACATCAAAAGCAAACTCCTTAATTTCATCAACATTCTAAAATATATTACTACATGCTTAAATACATAAATTTATTTTCTTTTAAAAAATGTAATTAAACGTATTCAGACACTGTTCAGCCTGTGATGAAATAAAGACTATAGTAGTTTTTCTTCTTTGCCATTATTCAGAGATAAAATATAATAATCTTAACATGCTTGAACATATAAATATTGTAATGGAAGAGTACACTGAATTGAAAACTCCATAATCAAAGTTTCTTTTAAATTAACATATACCTTTATTTAATTAATACTCTGCTAAGTTTACATTTTTAAATATTTCAAAAGTTATTGTTATTTATGGAAATATGTTGTGAATAAATTGTATTGAAAAAATAAATTAAATAATATATGTATAGTTACCAAATAACTAAAATGTGTTTATTATTTCAAGTTCATATGACAAATAATGAGATAATTAATAATAAAAAAAGATTTGTAATTATTTTGTCTTTAGAAACATTCTTAAAATTAAGACCAATAAGATAATGATGAAAAGACATCACAAACAAATGTCATTACAGAAAGAAAGAAAGAAACTTTTGTCAATTTTAGTTCTGAATTTTGAAAGACTTTATTTTGTATAGTTCACTTTTATTTAAAATCTTGTTCTGTTTATATTTTAAAGCTTTACAGAAGGTATTATTATTAATGTAAACATTTTATGTGTGCTACTGAATGATGGAAATGATATGATGATCAATACTAAATAAGATTAAAGTTATGGCTATGGCTTCAATTCAATGAAAATTAGTAAATAAGGTAGTAAAATGATATAAAAGTTTGAAAAACTATGTATGTATATACTTGAATTTGCACAAATCTTGATGATTAAGAAAAGTAAATTATATGATAGCAACCCAATTTATATTATACATTTTTAATCTCTTGAAGGCAATCTCTATAAGTAAAGGATGGATTCTCACTTTTGAACTTTAGTCTAAGTTCCTAATGTAGATAATAAAAAATCGACACATGGAGTGCAACAGATTGATATTTCAAATTCATAGAAGTTTAAATAAACTTCATTAAACAGATATATATATATATACAAGTATAAAAGATTTCTGGCTGCAGAAAGGAGTTTGCTATTAACTGAAAGAAGACCCTTTGATTCCTCTTGGAGGTCTTAAAGGAACTGAGCAGGGCAAATTCCTAATGTTCCACTCCATATGTTCTTGTCGTTGCAGCTGTTATTACTATGTGATTATTCATATAGTATACGAACATGGATGGGCTGCTCACCAACATGCATTAGCCAGCATGGTGAGGTTATTGGCTTTTTACCTCTGAGTTTAAGATCAAGAAACACTACGGTCTTTCTTCTCAGTGCCTGATAAGGCAGAATGAATGTTTGTGTAAGTGATATTTTCCCAATAGATATATACAAATTATGACAGACAAAAATAAATCATGGCTCTTATTCCCAGGAGGCTGTAAAATCACCAACCAAGGCAGCAGTTGGTGGCCAAAGGCAAAGGGTGCTAAGAATCCCCTGATTGCAGACCCAGACTGCCATTTGATGATGACTTTTTATTTAGGTACTTATAACTGCAGATCACTTTCAAGCGAAGGAAGATTGCAAGAATTAGAAGAAGAACTGTCTTATATTAAATGGGACATTATTGGACTTTGTGAAGTTAGAAAAAAGGGTGAAGAGACAATTGATTTAAAAAGTGGACATGTACTCTATTATAAAGGGTTAAATATTGGAAATACAAGTGGAGTAGGATTCATTATAAATAAAAAGTGGAAGAACAACATTGTGGAGATTGATGGTGTATCAGACAGAGTGGCAAGATTAGTTATACAACTTAATAGCAGATACCAAATGCAGATAATTCAGGTTTATGCCCCAACAAGTGCTCATAGTGATGAAGTAGTAGAAGATTTTTAAATGGATGTACAAAAGGATTTCGATCAGAGTAAACAATATTTTAAAATTGTTATGGGAGACTTTAATGCTAGAATTGGTAAACAAACGAAAGATGAAAATGCTGTAGGTAATTTTGGTTATGGTAATAGAAATGAGAGAGGACATAGACTAGTGGAGTTTGCTGAAAAAGAAAAACTTTATATTATGAATTCTTTTTTTGAGAAAAATGTTAAAAGAAAATGGACATGGAAGCATCCCGATGAAGGTACAGCAGAATTGGATTATATTTTGACTAACAAATAATACATATTTCAAGATTGTAATGTTCTTAATAAATTTAACACAGGAAGTGATCATCGATTAGTAAGATGTAAGATACGTGTTAATGCAAAACTAGAGAGACAAAAATTATTAAGAAAACAATATTTGCAGTTGATGTTCCTAATCTTTGGAAACATTCTAATGAATTTAAATTAGAACTTATAAATCGGTTTCAAGTATTAGTAGATTTTGAACATGATTCAGATTTGAATGAAATTAATATGAAAATAATTGATACACTTTCAAAAACTGCAACAAAGATAGCTGGTAGAAAAAAGCAGCAATTGACCAATAAAATTTCTACTGAGACTAGAGAATTTATGAAGAAAAGAAGGAATATACAAAAATAATGCATTAAAAAGAATGAATATCTCGAGTTTTGTAAAATGGTACGGAAAAGAGTTGAAAATGATATAAGAAAGTATAACTGTGAACTAGGAAGGAAAGCTGTGGAAGAAAATAAAAGTCTCAAGAATGTGAAACAACATTTTGGTATTTAAATTTATATCTGCAATAAGAAAAAAAGATGGAATTATTACTAAAAAGAGAGATGACATTATGAAATGGGTAGAAGACTTTTATCAAGAATTATATAGTAATAAAGAACAAGTACCTCCTATCTCTATTACATCTTCTGAATTGCCCAGAATTTAAATGAAGAAGTGAAACATGCAATTAAATGTATGAAGAAAGGAAAGGCTCCAGGTAATGATGGAATTATAATTGATATATTAAAAGAAGCAGGTGAAGAAATAGAATTTTTTTTAGCAAAGTTATATACCAAATGTCTAAATGATAAAGATGTACCAGATGATTGGAAGAATACAGTAATACTATTAATATTTAAAAAAGATGATAAAGAAGATATTAGAAATTACAGACCTATCAGCCTTTTATCAGTTTTATACAAAATTTTTACCAAGATAATTACAACTCATCTACAAAAAACAATGGATTTCCACCAACCAAGGGAACAAGCTGGATTTAAAAGTGGTTTTAGTACAGTAGATCATATCCAGGTATTGAGAGAAGTTATAGAAAGGACAAATGAATATGAGTTGCCATTATGTTTTGGATTTGTGGATTATGAAAAGGCATTTCATTCTATAAACATTTCTTCAGTGATTAAAGCATTGGATCATCAAGGTATAGATCCAGGATATTGTCATACTTTAAAGAATATTTATAAAAATGCAACAGCAACAATTAGATTACATAATAAACTCATCAACACTCCTTTAACACTTTACATAATGATACTGGGAAAGTCAACATTGAAAAAGGTGTAAGACAAGGTGACTCCATATCTCCAAAACTTTTTACAGCAGTGTTGCAAGAAATATTTTATGGATTAAAATGGGAAACTAAAGGAGTGAAAGTAAATGGAGATTATTTAAATCATTTAGATTTTGCAGATGATATAGTTGTTTTTGCAAATAATGCTTCAGAGCTGCAGGAAATGTTGCAGGAGTTATCAGATGAAAGTAGGAAAGTAGGACTAAAGATAAATGTTAAAAAGACTAAAGCAATGTTTAATCGATTTGCTCAAAATATGGAAATAAAGATTGATTATGATGAATTAGAAGTTAACTGTTACAAATACCTTGGTCAGATTATTAATACAGATGGAAACATAATGGATGAAATTAATCATAGAATGAAACTTGGTTGGAGTGCTTTTGGTAGAAATAACTTGACACTAAAAGGAAATATGCCTATGTGTTTGAAAAGGAAGGTTTTTAACAAATGTGTTATGGATCTGAGACTTGACTCCAGACCACTCAAAGAAGTATGGAGAGATGCATGTTGGGAGTAACAAGAAGAAATTGAAAAAGCAAAGTAAGCTAGAATCATAGGCTTGCAGCAAATTGTAGTTAATTCACTCAATCGGTAGATCTTCCATGGTTTGAAACAGGTATTTATAAAATCAGATCATTTAGCAGGCTTCCTTGACACAGTACAGTCTTGGGCTAAGTGTTGAGAGCACTGGAATGGCATTGTGATGAGCTGGTGGAAGCAGAGCTCCAAAAATCAAATGGCTGATCTTTTTACTCCCTCATTCTTTAGACACAAAATACTATAAATACTCTCTTCAGTGAACTGTTCTTCAATCCCTTTCTTATCAAAATTTTTTCTATTTATCTGATTCGGTTTTATCTATTAGGATTCAATCTACATTGATAACTACCAATTGCAATTGCTCTAAGTGGTTCTCTGAGGTTGGTGTCTGCTTGGATGGGAAATCTACAATCCCGCTTTCAACATGCCCCAAGGTTTCATTCTGCTAATTAAAAAAACAGCAACAAACATGATTAAGGTTATCAGTCATCGTATTAACAAAGTCTATCTAATTAAGATTTAGATTTAAAAAATGTAAATTTTATTCACAAAAATTTTAGGAATTTGGTACATTCTATAAATAATACGATGACTTTCAAATCTGATATTTCTATAAAACATAAACACAAATTTACAAAATATTCCTTACAATATTACATTGTTTACATAATTGATCCTTTAATGTACATTTATCAAAAGATAAATATAAAATGTTACCAACTGATTAATTGAAGAAAAATGAACTTTAATAAAAGAATTTAAAATATTTGCAACATTTTATAGATATCTAGGATTCAATTATTTACTCAGTGCTTAGGATCTTGTGAAAAATCGTGTTTTTTAATACTAAAAACAAATAATGTTCAATAATTATATATTCTACACATCTATGTAAATTGAAAAACATAAGATAAATAGAAAAATCCTCAAAACTTTCAAATATAAACACAGGTCTTCAACTATTTATAATCATCATAAAAGAAGATGTGTTAAAACTATTTTTTGTTTATAAATATATTGTGATTAAAAATAGCTTTTGAAAATAAAACTGGATTCATTTTGCTCATTGAAATAAAAACAAATTAATTGCAATTATTTAAAAATAATTTTTATACATAAATAATAATAATAATAATGATGATGATGATGTACAAAAAGTCCAATCATTATTGGATAAGTGTGTATTTTATATTTTAGGCACATGATAGTAAAAAATGGTTTGGGGAAAAATCATAATGGAGATAGGTCTCATAAAATGTTTAATAAAGTTTTTACTTCTATATAATAGTAGCTTTAAAAGTTAAGTTGAACCCCCTATTTAAAATAAATATTAATTGATTTAGATTTGTTTATATTTATTCTTTCTAAGTTATATAATAATAAGCAATACTCAATGAACTTTCTGATGCCATTAACAAATAAACAAAAAGGAAAAAAACTTAGATGGCAACATACTTCTTTGAAATTAAAAGAACAAGTATTTCTATCACATTTCTATGCATTTTTATTCACTTTTTAAGCTATAATGAAAATCTCAAGATACCTCATGCATGTACAAAAATAAAGATGATAAAAGGTAACTTCAATTATCATAGCTGTACTTTTTGTTAAATGTAAGAAGTACACCTTTATATGAGTTAATTGTTTACAACAATTTACTGAATATTTATCACAGAGACAGAATAAAAGTTTTTGTGTAGGATGCAATCATTTATGTAATCTTTCCAGACAATGTTAAATAAGTACAAAAAATAACAAAAATATTTTACTATAATAATGAATCAATAAAAGATAATTAATTCAATAATTATACAAATTTCTAGAGAATATTTATTAGATACCACTAGCACTGTTTAAGTTGATTATATCCTTTCATGATCAAATGACATCTAAATTTAACAATGTTTATGTAAGGTGTAGGTTATAAGCTAAGAACTTTAATTTTTTTGATGTTTGTTTTTCTTTCCTCTATACCAGGGGTGGGCAATTGTTTTGGCTCGAGGGCCACAGAGGTTGGTGGAGGGCCACATTGGGGGCCACTTTGTAAAAGTGAAGGTTAGAGGAGGGCCGCACCTTTTTTCATGATGCAATAAACACACTGCTTTATACCCTGTATTACCAAAGAAATATTTTTTTGTCCATTCTTCATTAAACACATGACATTCATCACTGATTTTTTTTGGAGGGTTCATGGTTTCACTAAAGTTGGAAATGTATATATTTGCTAATGCAAAGACAAAATTGAAATTAAGTAGATCAACTGGAAAAGCCCTGCACATAGTATCTACACTGTGCATGTGTATTGATGTGGCCATCCTAGTGGAAAATAAGAGACGAATCTTCAGTCATGCACAGGAAGGAAATCTCAGTTCAAGATGGATTTTCCTGATTGTCTTGGAGGGCCACATAAAAACTGTTAGAGGGCCACATGTGGCCCTGGGGCCACTATTTGCCCACCCCTGCTCTATACCATCAAAGACACTTATCAGTGATGTTTTTATTTACACTATATAATTCGTTGTTCAATCTTGCAAATTTTAACAACAAATTAATTGCAAAGGGTGTCTACTCAGGAAGCATTTTTTGATGATATTGCAGAATTTATGACTTATAATGAGGCTGCACTGTAAACATTTTTCAAAAACAATACCAGAAAGATTGTGGTGCTTGGTCAAATATTATCTTAATTAAATAAATACAGATTAATAATTTTTGGCTACAGCATAAAGGTAAAGAAGTAAATATAATATTGAAAAAGATTAAAGTAGGCATTAAACAGTTCTCTGTAATGCAACAAAATATCTTCAACATCCCCAAAAACAGCATTATTCATCATACTTGAACTTCCAGATAGTGAGAACATTAATTATTAGCTATAATTAATCTCAAACTAAGAATAATCAGATATCTGTTTACTAACAATTATGACATATTCACTTGAAATAAATATTCACAGTCTATCGAAAAAACTAATTTTATTCAGAACCTAAAACAACCTATTTTACTATCATTTTAAATCTTAGATTGTTGAGTATTAATAATTAATCACTTTGTGTCTATATTTGTAATTAATAAGATATATGAAATATATATTTCACACAGATAAATACAATAAATAAATAAGTAATTGGCTATTTGAGTTTATTTTGCTAAGTAATTTTGAAGGAATACCTCTATTATCAAAGTTGTATGTGAAGTGAATTGCCGAGTAAAACAGTTGCTATGGGAATGTGAAGTGTATGCAAATTATGTTTGCCATTTTTTGGAAATTGCATAACACATATCTGAATTGCAGTCCAAGTTAATGAAATAGGCTTCTTTGATCTTTTTCTTCAACTAGTGGTGATATATATGCACTATTACATTACAACACCTATAATAAATAATAAACAATCCCTGTTAGAGGAATAATGAAAACCAACAACACATCACATGATCACCATTTCCTATGCTTACTCAAGCTGTTATTAATAGTAGTAAACTCTCTAAACAGTAGTGACACCCAGTGCAAGCCTTCGTAATCAATGGATTCCAGAAGATTTGTGCATAAAATACCCATTTAGTGCCTACACATCCAATATCTCCCAGACTAGTTTCTAGCGTGTCGTTTTGCAACCCTCCACTATCCATCTTTTACTTATTTATTTAACTATAAAGCTATGAGCTCAAGATTAAAATACATTAATGTTTTCAATCCAAGCTTATTCACTTGTATAGTCATACAGATCTGAACCTACTTCAGCATCTATACATTTTAGTGACCTTGTTTTATCCACAGTCGCAATCATTGCCCAGAAAGAAATGGTATAAAACCATCAAAACATCACATGATCACCATTGCCTATACATACACAAGCTGTTATTAACAGTATCAAATTCTACAGACAATAGTGTCACCCAGTGCAAGCTTTCATAATCAGTGGATGCAAAAAGATGAACTGGGTTCAAATCTATATGAGTATATCGGGCAATGAGCTTGGTTTGAAAACATCTATATATTTTCATCTTGAGCTCCTAACTTATAAAGCAGGTAAAAGGTGGTTGCTGAGGGTTGCATTAAATCCTCAGATCTAGGTGCAAAGCTCATCACTGATGAAAGTCACACATTAAAATTAGTCTACAGATTGTAGATGAGTAAGCACTAGTTGGGGAATTTATGCACAAGGCTTTCTACTTCCATTGATTACTAAATCTTTCATTGCATGACATTACTGGATGGAGAGTTTTTTTACTGCTGATAACAGCTTGTATAATCATAGAAAATGCTGATCATATAATGTTTTGTTGGTTTTATACAATTCCTGCCTATGGGGTGATGATGACTGTGGTTTTTGATAAAGCAAGCATACCAAAAGTATAGCTGTTGACCTGGGATTCAGATCTAAATTATACAGATGAATGAATTTGGATTAAAAACAATATGTTTTCATCTTGAGCTCCTAGCTTTATAGTTAAATAAACAGGTAAAAGATGTCTGCTGGAGGATTGCATTACATCATTAAATCTAAGTGCAGTGCTCTAATATTCAAAGCATTTATTGATGAAAATCACAAGTAAAAAACTAGTTTGGTGTGATATTGGATGAGTAGACACTAGGTGGGAATTTTATTCACAAACATTCCTGCATTCAATCATTATTAAGGCTTGCATTGAATGACACTACTGTCTGGAGCAATTTCTATTGCTAGGAATAGTGAAAGAGAATGCATTACTCATCAAACATTAATTTACCAAGTTTTCATTTTTATAAGTTTCATCTTACCCCTAAGATTAATCAGTTAACACAGTTTTAATAAGGATAGTTAATTGGATTTGGCTATGATTTAGTTCAGCATGTAAAAAAAGTTAATTCACACACACAATCATCTTGCTTTCAAGAAAATTAAAGTAATATTTCAATTCAAAACTCTCAGCAAACTGAGAAGAAATATCATGGCATTTGTTGGTTTTAAACTCAGATGTAAAAACCCAATAAACTCATCATACTGGCTATGGGTTATGACCATTCATGTTTATTTCCATATGTATAATCATATAATAAAAATAGCTGAAATGATAATAATGTATTGGGAACATTTATATTGAATAATTAAAAAACAAATACATCAAATGAAAACCAAATTGTTATATCATAAATAATTTTTTTATTTGGCAGAAGTAAAGCCTACTTTTAACATATCACTCTGTTCACAAAATACTATATGAATTTCTTATATTGACAATAATGAATTTGTCCTAGATATTAGAGATTTTTAAAAAATAAACACTTTAAATGCATTATGTTATATTAGTTTATCTATGTTTTCAATGATTATTGTCTAACTGAAATCATTGCAATCATAATTTGTTTTCTTTCATTAATAATAATATACTATTTTATAGACAATTAGGTTTGGAATTGATTGCAAACAGAGAACTGATGAAGTTTAAAAATTTATATTACAAAAGTGATGAAATAAAGAATGCAACCTTTCCTATCATACTAATAAAATATCTTCCATGAACTTACTTCAGAATCTTATACTCTGATGTTAATTTTAATTTTGACATTAATTATTTGTATTTAAATTCTGCAGAATCTGACTATATTGTGATCTTTTTAAAATGTGATATGGATGTTTGAGAAGTTTCAATAACTGATATTATATGTGGGATTTGAACTCAGACTTTCACATGACCCAATACTCTCCAGTGGATCATGCGAAAGTCTGAATTCGAATCCCACATATATTACCTGTACAATGTATTAATATCTGATATTATAAATAATAAACCTTTTAAAATTAAACATTGCTACATAATGAATAATTAAAAATTGGGGGAAGTTAATGACAATTTCTTGCTAGTCAGAATATTATCTTGACAAAAAATGCAAAATTAAAACTTCATATAATATAAAATATTGTAAAGTTTAGCCATCTCATAAACAAAGAAAAATTAAAATATTATGCCAATATAAAAATCATGGCATTTGCCTTTAAAATATGCATCATTCCAGAATATGGATTTAATAGAAATCAGAGGATAAATAATAAATGAATTCTTTTTTTAAAGCCACACATTAGCAAAACTGTACCATATTATTACCTAACAAAAGATTTATAAACTTAGAATATATGTCTTTATGAATTACATAATCATGCAAATAATATATATTAAAGCTATAATCTTAAGACTATGTGCCTAGATGCGACAGTAGGGACTTCTATGAATCTTAACACAAGATTAATCTTTATGTGCCTAGATGCGACAGTAGGGACCTTTACAAATCTTAACACAAGATTAATCTTGTGTTATGATTTGTAAAGGTCCCTACTGTCACATCTAGGTGCATAGTCTTAAAGTTATAGCCTTAATAATATTACTCACATAATGAGTATGCGCTTAACAAATTATTAATTACAACTTTAAATCATCATGCAAAGAAACTGACAAAGTTCTTAATTGATAAAAAATTTGTTCCAATCTCAAATAACCACATATTGTAAAGAAATTAATTGATAAACTGGAAAAATACAGCATGGTATTACAAATAAGAATTTTACAATTATTAAACAATTTTATAATATAGTGAATTCATGAATGAAGGCAGTACTAATCATACATTATAAAGTATAAAACCATTAAATAATTCTAAAATTTTAGATTTGATAGTTCTCTGTAACATCAAATCAAAAATAAATGCTTTATTAAATATTTTATTTGATGAAAATACTTGCCAAATAAATAAATTATCATGCAAAATGAAAAAAGTATATAGGTAAACAATTTTTATTGTTAAAGTCAGGAACAGAAAAATAATTTTAACTCAAAATTCATTTAGCATAGTAATACACATTTCATATTTAAATCAATCCTACATCTTTTGCTGAAAACTTTTCCGCATATAGCATAAGAAATATGCAGATTTAATCAGTTCTGAGTATTTTTAAGTAAATTCAACCTATCATGTAAAAGATAATCTTAAAATTAAATAAAAATTATTACTTTATAAAATAACTTGTGTTAAATATTTTGATGTATTGATAGACAATGTCATTCTTGCCTAACCCCTAACCAATGAAAAGCTTAAATATATGATGAACAAATTTCTTGTGATATGATTCATGAAATAAAACAAAAACCATTCATGTGAAATCAATAACAATTTATCAGAAAATAATCATTCATATTATTATAAATAAGTAATTGCTTACATTAATAAATTCCTATAAAACAATTTAGTACTAGAAATGGCAATATAATTCTATCACTTTTCTATACAATACATCATTGCAGTTAATGAATATGTTCAATGTAATTTATAGGAAACACATATATTACTTTGATTGTTATGTTTTGATTGTTATGAAAAAATAAAGATGATTTAATTAAAGTTATTTCTAATCAATGATGCTTCTTTTAAAGAAGTTACTAAATAAAAATGATCCAATAATTAGGGTTAAAACATTGAAGCAACAAAGAAGTATATTAAGAATAAATTACTTTTTTAAATCTAAATTGATCGTGACTAGAAATATGAAAGAAATGTTTTTATCTGGAGTTAGATTAATACTTTTTCACAAATCAGGTCAAATCGTTATACTTTAATTTTATTTATATAATTATTCCTCTAGTGCTCAAGTATTAATGTGAAATTTATTTGCAAGCTCTTAATGTTATTTTTCTTTTATTTTCAAAAAAAATAGTAACGAAACGACTAATTTTAATAAAAGTGTTAAAAATAAATCAAACTTTTCACCAATATATTTATTTTCCTTTTTTTTTTTTTTAAAGCAGAATAATGAAGGACGTCATAGTGTCTGAATCCAGGTAGACTAAAAGTAAAAAAAAAATGTTTCAATTAGGCTTTCAATTTTAAAATCTTTTTTTTTCCTCATGTGTCATAGCATCAGCCGGGAAGCGAACCCGCTAACCTGGGACAACTATTTGGAAAGCAGCTATCGCTGACCTCTCGACCACCAATGCTTGACAATTTTAATTTTAAAATCTTTCAGATTGCTGGCATAGAAAAAAAACAGATAATCAGTTAGTATTTCTTGTTATTCTTACAAGAAGATAAAACAAGGTTCTCACTATCAAGCAATTGGCAAGTCTGTTGGTTAATGTCTTTCATGGTTCAGGAGCTGTTGGTGAGATTTCTATCTTTAGTTTTGTATAGGGTAATAAAAAATATTCATTTGTATAGGATACTAACAATAAAAATAGTTTTATATGTAGTAATTACGCACGTTTTATTAAAAATCAATATTTTTTTATTTTGTTTGCTTTAGGTTAGCACATTATTGCTTGGAACCGATTGTTATTTAGGTATTTTTCTAATCGGTTCAGTAAATTGCTTTAGGCTTAAATTTAAGCTTAAAAGATTCTTTCACTTTGAGATCAGAGAATTATTTATCGCCAAACTATGCAGTCTGAATTCAGGATATTTTAAACAACTTTTAAAATTAAAGGAAAAATAGAATACGAGATTTTTTTTTTTTTAAATCAGACCCAACTTAAAATCAATTAACGATGCCGATTTACAATTTTGCCACAAAATTGTTTTAGACTATTCTTGTAAATGAAATTCACAATTTATTTTAGCACCTCACTTTTATAAATCTGATAAATCATCGACAACAGGCAATAGAAGCTAGTAGTGATAAGTATAGATAGATAAATGATCTTATGCGGTCTTTAAACAGAGTTTAAATAGTCAAGCGTTGGTAACCTTATGGTTAGCGTAGCTGCCTTCCAAGCAGCTGGTCCGGGTTAGCTTCCCGATCAACGCTTTGACACATGGAAAAATAAACAGAGTTTAAATAGAGAACACATTAGTATTTTATTAATATGGACTATTACTATAGAGAAAGATTTTTGAATTTATAAATTAAATAAAATATTATTAACATTTAACTTAAACTAAATATCTTTATTTCAATATATCTATTTACACAACTAATGGATAAATGCAGTTACTTAACCCAGATACTTTTATTTCAATGCACAAAAAACATATATCTCAAACTTATCTCTTCTAAGACGCGGTTTATAGTTTATATATTGAAAAATTGATATTTTTTCTGAATTCATCAAATTATCTAAAAATGTTTTTCATTTGTTTTAAACATCAAATAGCATTTTAATTGAATAAATATTTTGTTAATCAAAATTTTGTGAGCACATATTCACACACATGTGCACATTAAGAGCATTAATCAAAGAAGCAAAAGAGTAAACTAATAATAAATTCAAAACATCTTTGACTCATAATAGGTATGCTTATGCATTTGATCTAAGATAAATTTAAAAAAATTGTAAAATTTGAAAAAATAGCTAAAAATAATATAAATATTAATAAATTAATTTAAAGATCTGATTATAAAATGAATTTTGTGTTAGAAACTAGAATCTCAGATAATGAGATCAAAGTGTTATCAGGTTAAGAAAATTTAATGTTTAGATTGACAATTGTACTTTATCTATTTTTAATATTTATCTCAATTCAAACATATTGTATAAGCATAATGCTAAAATTACAAATGTATAAAGTCAAATGTCACATGACCTAATTTAAACAAGCTTGCATTACAATGTTTTTCTATAATGTTTTTCTGACTTTTACATGACTTAAAACTTATTCTTCAAAAATCATGTATCCTGTCAGGTATCTTTTTCTCTTTGATGTTTGACTTTGTCCTATAGTGGTAATTTAATGAGGATTAAATGCATACAATATAAAAAACAATAAAACTACATAATTTAATCTTTACTTTAGTAAACTTCATATGATTTCAACACATTAACATTTCTATTCAAGGTTATCAAATTATATACAAAGCATTTATAGTTTATTAAAACAAAGATTACATTTTTATTCATGCATTTTTATTTGAGTAATTGCTAGAAATTATTTAGATTTAGTTTTTTGTCATCATATTAATTTAATTTTAGTGTGTAAATGAGGAAAAAGCTATTTATTTTTCCAAAATGGGCTCTCCTTTTAACAATATTTACTTTCTAATTATTGCACTCTTTGGAAATCATTATACTTACATCCAAACTAAGAGAGTGACTTGAAATAAATAAAAATGCAAAAATATTCTCTTCAATAATCCATTACTTTATATAAATTATAGAACTTTGCATATGGATAGCTTGAAATTTTTATTATAAAAAAAAAAAGAAAAAATTTCATAAGTAAGTAGTACTAATCATCAGTTACAGAAAGTATGTGAGAATTTTTTTTGACCAGACCCAATTCTGTCATATCCTTTTTTTATTAATCTGAAAGGCATCTTCATCTAATTTATGGAGGTGGTTTTTCTGTCTATTATACATGGTTCATTTTTTTATTATTATTTATGTTTGTAGAAACTGACTTTCATCATTATTTGTTTCCATAATATTTTTTTGCAATAAGATGTTATTAAAAATCAAATGGAAAATATGAATCTCTGCTTATATTGCCAATGATAACTGCTTTCTCAGTAAATGCTAAGACTTAATATTATACATAACATTCTTTCCTCATTATCACTATTTTCATCACCAATACTTAGAACTTCTTTAACCATGTTGCCATCATTACCAAAATAGATTAATTTCAATTCTAAATAAGAGCAATTAAAACTTCTCTCAGACATACATTCATCGATGATGAATGTTGATGCAGTACTTAATATAAATACCACTTTGATCTAAGTCTGTGTAATCTAACATTTATAAAGAAGAAAATTTAAAATCTTTCATCATATAACTTAGAAACCCTAATTACATGTATAATAAAATTTATATAAAATAATAGTAAAAATCTACATAAAATATTTAATATCTAAATTTTAACATTTTTATATTACAGAGAGAAAAAATATTATCAGTGCCATCTAAAATATGTAAGATAAAAAAATTAAAAATCTTTGAAATCTTTTAATATATGAAATTATAGAATGTAAACTAAAAAGCATTAGCTGTCTAAATTATTCAAATATAAAATAAAAAATGTGATTTGGAATGCAAATATTTACATCGTAGGAAATAAAATTTAAAAAATAAAAAAAATATATAAAAGAATATTATAGAATCAATTAACTAAAATATTATATATATATAAGTAAAGTCTAAATAGAAAATATTTCAATATCAGAAATATAAAATTTTACTATTATAATTTCTTACCTAAAATATTTCAATAAATAAATTACTTTGTTATAAAAAAAAATAGTAATTTATTTTTATTGTTTATTAAGTGAAAAATATATATATATTTAATTTCTAAGAAAACATGACAGAAAAAGTGACAGAATGAAGAATTTGTTTTTGATCTCAACCAAGTCTGGATAGAATAAGATACATCAGTCAAAGCTTTGTACAGATTTACATCATAAATATAGAAATCTAAAATTTTAACAAATTTAGTGCCTCTATTACAAAAAATATGAAAACTATAACTAAAATGTTCTTTTTTCATATGTCAAAGCGTCGGCCAGGAAGTGAACCCGGGACAACTGCTTGTAAGGCAGCTGCGAACCATTCAGACACCAATGCTTTTTTAATATGGAAAAAATGAACATCTCTGATTAAAAACTGAAAATATAAGAACTTCCTATTCCAATTACAGGCTTCAAGAAACGAACAGTAAGTGAAAACATGTGTAAAACTTGAAAAACCCTATAAAAAGCTTAAATTATATACTATGTTACAGTGTTTTTATAATAAATATATTGATGGCAGAGATTTAAGCTATTATATATATAGCTGCTAGTTTCTAAATATCCCACTTTTAGATAATGATTTTTTTAACAATCCCCAAAATAGAACAGTGAAGGAAATGACATTTCTTGCCAGGCTATTAAGCTAAATTAATATTAATATTAATTAATATAAAAATTATTATTACACTATTAAGCTGTTGATAGTAATATTTTTAGTAGTTTTTTTTATTTCATTTTTTAAAAAATATTATTTAGATAGCCACTTATTAAGAACAACTGAAATAAATTCACTATTGAATAACTTTCAGAAAAAAGAATCCTAAGGTCATTTAAAATCTTATTTTTTTCCAATTATTACCTGGCATAAATTAAAATCCCATGTTATGACTATGATGTAAGACATACAAATTATTATACACACATTTATATATACATAGTAAAATCACTAGTTTTAAATAAATATGTAAAATTCAGCAGTGCTACCTGTGAAAGAATCAAAATCTGAATAAACAGCATAGGTAAATTATCACTTCATGGCCATTTGTTGCAAAGATGATAGATTGAAATTCACATTAGCTTATATAGGAAGAGCAAAAACTCAACTCAGATCTTAGTAGATAATAAACAAAATATTTCATACTCTATACACAAGCTAGATTAATCAATAATCATTTTCCACTTTGAAAACTACCAGAGTATAATTATATAAAAAATAAATCAAATTCATAATGCTAAATGAAAAATCCAAATATAGTAAAATCATTACTTTAGATAAAATTCAGCAATGCTTCCTGTGAAACAAACATAAAACCTGATAATCTCTTATTTATTCACTACAATGATATATATATATTGAACTTCAGCTAAGTAATGCAGAAAGCATCAAAATCAATTTCCTAAGATGTTAACAGCTGTTAAACAAACTTATTTCATCTTCTATATACAAAGCTAGATTAATCAATAATCATTTTCTTCTTTGAAAGTTTTCCAATATGTAAAATAATAATTGATTAATATAGCTTTGTATATGAAACATTGAATAAGTTCTTTTTTATTAGCTATTAAGATTTTAACTAACTTAGTTTCATGCTTCTTATGGCCTGAATTTCAATATATATATACCATCTTTACAGTATATGGTTAAGTGATTAAACTTTTACCTATGCTACTTCATTCAGACTTGGTCTTTGTTTTACAGATAGTACTGTTGAAGTATGTCTATTTATTATAAAGTAGTGGTTTTATTATATTTGAATTTATATTTAGGATTATGCATTTGATTTATTTATATAATTGTGTTTAGAAAGTTTTCAAAGCATAAAATGATTATTTATTAATCTGGTTTTATATATATAGAACATGAAATATGTCCATTTATTAGATATTAAGATCATAGATAATTTAGCTTCATAATTACTGTGGAAACTAGTTTGAATTTCAATATACATATCACCTTTGCACAATAATTAGGTAAGAGATTACTATTTTGTTTAAATCTTGTTTATTTCACAGATGGTTTTGTTGAACCTTATCTATTTATTGTCAACTGTGATTTTACTATATATGAATTTTCAGTTAGTGTTATGAATTTTATTTATATATGTGTATCAGATGTTAATCTTAAGCTAGAAATAAAATATTTAGGAAAAAAAATGTCTTCTGATGTGATATGTCATTGTTAATAAACAATGTGCAGTACCTAAATGAAAAGATATTTGTTTGCTTTTTTATCTTTTATATATACTCTTTCTCCCGTTCTTTTTTTATTTTTTTATCATACTTTCTTCAGTAATTATCATGAGCCTTGTTGTAATAAATAATAATCACTATGCACTAACTGACACAATGATTTATATATTTATGCAATAACATTCACAATAATTTAATTATATGCACAACAGTTGTGATTGCAATATTTGTTTCTATATAATTGTGCACAATGCTTGTGAGATTATAAAATAGTGATGACAGGTTTTAGATTTATTTAGTTATTATCTCATTATGTTTATAATGTATTCATATATTTGTATGATAAAATGAACCAAACTGTTACATACAATAATGGTAGTCTTTTAAAATATTTATCTTTAAGAATCACTCAAATGATTAAATTAATACACTGTACAGGCTTATACAAACCTGCACATATATAATATAATATAAGGGATTCAAACTCAGACATTTATACAACCCTTAACTCTCCATGCCATCTCATATTGCTGACCCGTCTGATCATACACATGTTGAAAAGATAAATAATCACCAATAAATGTATTTCATGCTAAACCAGCAATCATCATTGGGTCCAGATTACTATCCTCACACATATATACAATCAGTGCTCAGCTTTATATTAAGATAGCCTATCTTCATACAAGATAGCCAATCTTCATACTTTAATGGACAGGCTTCAAACTACTCTAACTTACAGCTTTTCAGCCATCTAATTCATTGATAATCTGATGATGGAACGTTCAAAGCCCATGTTAAATGCAAAATATTTTAATTCACATGTACAGTGAATGTAAAATGCATAATCTACTTGCAGTAAGTTTAAATATGTATAAATTACAATTGCATGTACATGTGTATATTCTAAAACACACACAAAAGCCAAGAAATAACCGTTCAATAATCTATGTGAACCTTCAATTTTTTACCTACATTTAATAGTTATAGCTTCTGTTCATGGTCACATGCATATATATATATTAATGTTAAGCAATTCTCAACATTCAAATTTACAAAAACTAAATATAAAAATTTTGTTTAAAGCTTAGATAATAAGACTAAATAATATATATCTAATACAATCTTTTTAACTTGAAAATAAATGAAAATAATTTGGAAAAATAAATTATACATATTTAATAATATTGACTTTGTCATGAAATAAGACAATTAGATTAGCATTAAAAAAGAAAATTAATGTTTATTGGTTTGGGGGGAAATAAAAAATTATATTATAAATAATTTTATTTGAAATTATATAAATAACTTTGTTTTTTAAACTACATTGCTAAATTTAAAATTTAATAAAAAATAATAATAATTGAGTCTGGCATTATTCATTATTCTAAATATTAAAATTAATTCTTTTTTTTACTTCATATCAGTAATTAATAACATTTTTTAAAATAAAAAAGACAAAGCCCTGTGTAGGTTGGCACAATGTTGCACTGGTATATCCAAGAATAGATCAAAAATGAACAATATATCAGATGATATAAATAAATAATAAAAAATTAGTATATTCAATGTTTGATTTAGATGTTCAAATGGCATATCTCCTAAGAAACTAATCATAGGATTATCATTAATAGCAAAAATAATTTTTAAAAATAAATCAGTGGGCCAAATTTAAATTTTTCTCAAGTCTTAAACTATCTCAAAAATATTTTAAATGTTATTTTTGATGAAATTGAATAATTTTGTTATAAATGGTTAAAGTACTAATTATTTAGTTTTGAAATAAGTTTTATTTACAAGCAATATATATATATAAAGGAATGACTTCATTACATTTAAATGTATTTAATTTTTTTTTTACTCTGCTACATAAAATTTGCATGAACTAGGTTTACTAATTTGTAAGTGTTTATATGTATCATTAATTTATTTACCATAGTTTACTATTATTATTATTAAATGATTGTAATAAAGATTATTTAAATAAAACATAATCTTTTTCTAAAATAATAAAATTTGGAGAATATGAATAGTTACAATTCTCTCATATTTTGCTCTAACTAAAGAAATTGCCAAATTATAGAATCAGATAAATTATACTTTTCCAAGTATCCCTATTACCAGACCAGTTTCTAGATGTTGACTATCATCAGTGAGGTGATAGGATATCCAGACATTAGATCTAAAAATACCAGCTCAAGTTCAACATTTATCTAATGTTAAATATTAAATAGAAAATCTGAAATTTTCAGACATCTATATGTCTTCAAATTCAGTTATCTAATGTAAATAGCCATATGGGACTGAACTAAGTTCAGGTACACCATATATTAATAGCTTTAGCAATATAATATTGCCAAAGCCTCAAGAGCAAAACTATAATTGCAAGGAAATCAAATCATACATCACATGACTTAATTTAATAAGATTGCAATTATAGTTTTGCCTATGCTTAAAGAAATTATTTGTAAAATAAATTTTGCTTAATTTTCATTGATATAAAATTGAAAATAATATTTCTATCATATTATAAACACAATTAGAAAATTTTAAATGAAATAAAATAAATTTATGTAATTATTGTTAATCCTTAATTTTTTTAAAAATTGCTGTAAATTATTTTTAAAATAAATATTATTTTGAAATAATGTACATATTTTACTTGATATTATAGATTAAAATAGTTTTTCACCTATTATTTTAGCTTTTTATTTATACATAAATGATGATGATGTGAATTAAAATGCTTTCTTCTAAAATGAAGTCAAACATTTCCATGCATAGGTTATATGATCAGAAACTCTATTAGCTACCTTAATTATCTCCTATCTTCAAAGCAGCTACATAATGCAATAAAATGATATACTTACTCATTATTTTCTCACATATTATGATGACATCTTTCGATAGAATATGATGGTTGGATAAAAAATATATATTTATTATTTACATGTCTAACATAACAACTTGATAAAAAGTAATATAGGTCTACCATTATTTTTTTCAGAATTAATAAAATGTTTAATATCACGAACATTACCATATTTTTATTTTTTTTATACATATATTTATTATTTAAAATTTTAACCAAAATCAAATATTTATAAAATATTGATGCAATAAGAATAACAATTATTTTTACTGTATATTATTAATAAATAATCTTTAATTTTTAACTTAAATTTTTATAAGTTTATTTTTCAGTTAATATTATATTGTTAATCTAATATAATAAGAAAAATAAGCAGAAACTAAACTTTTATGTCTCAGTACTTTAATTAATTCTAATTTATTAATAAAATTTGTTTGGTTAGTAATCTCTGATTTTTAAGAATAAAATTTTTTGCCTAAAATTTTTATCTTATTGTTAGTTTATACATGACACTAAACTTCAATAGGTTCGGGAAATTTTCACTGCCAATAGTTTTAAGATTAAGTTTGTTTGTGAATATAAAAAATTTTAATTCATATATTTTTCAAATAGTCTTTTTTTTTCATATGTCAAATACGCTGACTGGGGAGCAAACCCGGGCAAGCTGCTTGGAAGGGAGCTATGCTAACCACTAGGCCACCAACAGTTTGACAATTTTTTTCAAATAGTCTTTTGTTTAGTTAATAACAATATGATCTAGTTTGATAACTATGAAGTTTATTGAAAATTCCTTTACAAAATTTTGCAATATGTAAATTTTAAAAAATGTTATCTCTGATTATGAGCCACTGTTTGTGTAATCTATTGAAAAAAAAAATAGATAAAAAATCAAAACTTGTAGAAAGATAAATTACTAATCAATGAAAGCTAAAAGAAATATCATTTTCATCAAGTAAATATTATGCTCAGCTCATCATTTTGCTGCTCAAATGGGACTAACCTTCCAAGCAGCCAATCTTATGATTATTTGATTTAATCTGAAACTCATTTTAGATGTTATAAAACATATTTTATAATATAAATGATATTTATCATTATTTAAATTTTAATAAGCATTTTTTCCTTCCTTTCAATATATATCTATTAATAAAACAAACAATTCAAAATATGTTATTAAAACAATTTATAAGCAAGATTCCTAGATCATTTTTTATCTGTCAAAATAGATTGGCATTGATATAACAAAAGGTAAATTTTATTTACACCTTTTCTTAAATGATTCTTTAAGAATCTTCTTTGTAAACTATATTAGTAATGTATTCAGACTTGTTTGTTAAATAAAATAGGTTTATGTTCTTAGTGTTAAATATTTGATAAGCTTAAAATCATTTACATGCCCTGACATACTATTATTAATAGTAGTGGTGATAGTGGTGGTGGTAGTAGTAGTAATAATAGTAACAGCAGCTTCAGATAAGTAGTAGTAGTAGTAGAAGTAATATCAGTAGTAGTAACATTATCATTATTCAAAATCAGATTTTATTTTTTCTATAAATTTACAAAATATATATTTTTGAAAAACGAAAAGAATACTACCTTAGTTCCAGACCATAATGTAGAGATCTTAAATTTCTTTTGAAATCATGAATTAATAAATTATATTATCTGATATAATTTCAGTTTTACTTTTAAGTCTCATGTGCATGATACTCAGGCTGTTTATTTTCATCTATATTCAATCTTATTATTCCAATGCGCTTAAGTCTTCTTCTTCATTTAGGCTATCCTTCTTATATAATCAAATTTTTTCTGATATTAATTATTTTAATTTAGACCTAAGTAATTTTATAATGTTTTTAAAATTAAATACCATTTTTGATTAGTTTAGTTCTTTTTTTGTTACTTTCTTTAATTAATATGTAATATATATTATGAATTTTCTAATTTTTCTATTTTTATATGAATTCTGTAATTGGCTTTAAGTTATTGTTTTGCCCTTGAATAAAATATTTTCCTTATCCTAATCCTTTTTCTTTTTTATGTATGTATTTGTTTTTTATGTTGGTTTTACTAATTTTAAATTGTAGTTCTATGATTTGAAATTCCTGTAATATTAACTTATACATTAACATATTAACTACAAAATAATACATGATATCAATGCATTGTACAAAAATGAATCTTCAATGATATAGTGTTGTTAAAGAAAATTACATCAGGTAAAACAGATATGAGGCAAAAGTTACAAGATCAACAGACTTATACACCATTCCAAATTTTAAATGTGAAACATTAAAAAATTCAGCAGTACTAAGACTATCTGGTCTTTTTAAAACAAATAAAAAGAAAATTTAGGACAAACTCTATAAATGTTTAATGAGTAATGTTTACTATGCATTTTTGTTTAATGTAAAATCTGTTAAATGTACTATTTTAAATTTAAATTATTATTATTATTTATTATATTTAAAACTCCAATATTGCCAGTGTTACACTTTGAATCAGAAATATGGGATAGAAACAGTAGAACAATGATGAACATGCTATTGAAAATATATAATAATTATACAAGAGACATATTACTTTTCACTTATAAATATATATTGTAATGTAACAAAAATGATGACACTGGGATATGATTAATATAATCTGAATAAAATAGCCCAAATCATTGGTCAACATTTCATAACAGAATAATAATTTAGAATATGGGATAAGAATATAAAAACTTTAGTATGTCTCAGAATTGAGACATCATTCATAATATAAACCTAGCCTAATGTGGAGTGCCATTCTGTAACAGCTCCATAGTTGATATGGCATTTTGTAACAATCACCACCTGTATATGATCATCATCAGCCAGCATCGATTAGCTATTTTGTAACAATAATAATGGATCTTCTATTCCACTATCTCTCTACCTTAGTTTGGTCAGTGTTTGTTCTATAGGTTTTTATACGACTATCCATTACTGACACAAATTGAAATAAAAGATAATGAAGGAATGCCCTTATGGTTTAAATATTATTTATAACAGAGCAAAATATGCATCAATAAATAAAAACTTTGTTATGACCTGTATAAAATCATCTAGCTCTGTCATTGATCATCTTATGCAATAACAATATTTCCAATACCTAATTATTTAGATTATCCACTACCCTATAATAAAATACTAATGGCAATCTTTATTAAAATCTAATTTATTCAGATAGCATTTAAAACAAAAGAAAGCAAGTAAGATCATCACCTCAGATATCACCAAATCTATTCACCATCTCAAAATGAACTATGGTAAGCAGTGAAATCATATATCATTGTCTTAAATAATGATATATTCCTAAGATATCTATTTAATTTGCAATTGAATAAGACCCACTTCAAACCAATAAGTGACTAAGTTCTGATATTCTTTACCAATCTAATATTACTTATAGTAATATAAATTAATGTCAATATTTAAGGATATCTCTATTTAAATAAATTAGTTCCTAAATAATTATAATAACATTTTGAGAATGTTTTATAAATCTATAGTGTTTAAAAAAATAAACCGATTAATCAGCTTCATATTAATTTCAATAAATTGCTATATAATATTAATAATGTATCTATATTGTACTTTATATCAATGTACAATCATTACCTAAGTTACATACTTCAAAATGAAATGATGTACAAAAAATGTTATCAACAAACCTATTAGATACTTTGCATTGTAATATCCAATCATATCATTATATCAAATATACAGTAGATTTCTATTGAACACATATCAAATGACAATTGACTGATCCCATCTATCTATATTAAATTTCCAATCAATCAATTATTAAAATGGATTTTAACAACAATTAAACCATATAAAATGATTATTGGCAGTTTCAAAGCCAAATATAGATATCAAGTTATTATAGTTAATAAAATTTATGATCCACCTCAAAGAAGTTTAGAGATAATTAAGGCAGATCTTTCTGACTAATAACTGAATAAAATCTAATAACATTTTATTAATTGGACAAGATAAACAAGCCCTTAATAATTAACTGTGAATTAATGAAATTAAACAAACAAATAAATATTTTGATATAATGACAATATAAAATTTATATCTAATTAGACTTAAATAAAAATGTATAATAAAATATACCTGTATGGATACCCATTGCACTTATCTATATTAATCTGATCTTGGATCAAAATCCAAGTATTAAAAATTACCTTGCACACTCAAAAGAAAAATAAACAGATAGATTCACTGGATTTTTAATCAACTTTAAATTTATTGGTTTATAATACAAATTAATAATTAATAATGATAATAATACAAAAAATAAAAGAACAAAAACAAGTGATGTATGCAATAGACTAAAATAGTAGGCAATAAAAAGTACCAATACCATTTCTCTATAACATTCAATTAATTTGATAGTCTATTACCATATCAAAATCAATAATGAATATATATATATATATATGAAACTCAAAAGTGTGTTGTACGACAATAATACTATATAAACTGGAGAGGTTCCAAGTCTCTTTCCCAGACTTTAAATAGAATATATATAATGATTAAAAAAAAAAAGTGAACAACTAAACTTGACTTTTATTTTTTCATTAATATCATTTCTAAGTAATTAAACCAACATGAAAATCTATTGTATTTAAACCCTCCTCTATATAAATATCCCTAGATTAAATCTTAAATAACAAAAAATAAATATTTGAAAAACATTGGGTCATAAATTAATCTATATCATCAGAGAAGAGTTTAAATAATAATAATAAAAATTAATCTCTCAAACCTTTTATTGTGTGAATAAAAACAGTAAAAGTAATAAAAGTTATCACATGATTACATATATGTATAATTTGCTTTTGTACTCTAAAATGGAAATGTGAACAAAGCATACACATTTTTTAAAACAAAAAATTTACACGGAAATATACCACAAGTGAACAGACTCATTCTTCCTTTTTGCCCACTGGTTCATCATAGCTTCTGGTTTCTTGTTTCTGATCCCAATGCATAGAAATGATTTTCTTTGAAGTAGAGAAGATAAGCATGAATAATGACAATCGAGGATTTGAATTCAATTATTGTTATTTTTAAATTCTGATACTTTCTTTCAAGAATGTAAATATATCCAATCTTTTAAAATAACAGATACTTTGTTAATGCAAAATCTGCATATCACTAGCTTTATTTTTTCTTTTATTGGTAATAATATATGAAGAGAATTCTTTTATTGACAAAATTCAATTACATCCCAATGAGTAATAAATATTTATGTTTTTCTAAGTCAGTAAAATGAAATTTCAGTTACTTAATATCACAGAAGTTGAATTAATCAATCTTGTGAAATTCATTGATCAAAAATATAATATGTATATATACATCATGGAGTTTGTATTTATCACAAATAAATAGATGAAACCCTAGATTTTTAAAAATGAATATTTTATAGCTTATTTCCAATGCAAAAAATTTTGGTGCTTTTTTTATATTCTTGCCATTTCCCTTGGAATTTCATCAACAAATTCTCCCAATTGAATGGGGAAACAGTTAGATTTTTTATCCGTTCATGGTTTTAAAAATTAACCACAGTAAAAATAAAATTGACAATTTTTTTGAAGATGAATATAAAAGCACCCGTTCTAAGCAATGATAAAATTTAAGATTCAAGTTGAAGCATTTCAGTTCTTTTTATAACATATCTTTGCTGACATTAATGTTACCAAGACAACTGCCCATTTAAACTCAAAAATAACTTTAAGTTTAATAAAATTTGCCTCCAATTAATAAATGAAGACTTTCAAATATTGGATACAAAAAAAAATCCTGTTTTACGGTTTCAATATTATTTTTTACTTTAAATTAAAAATAAAAAATTCATTACATTTTCTATACCTTTTAATGAATATATATTTTTAACACATATGATTAATAACACATTCTAATAAACAAGATAAATAAGCAAACATATATGAAATATGGAATATTTGATTTTGTAATAACTAAGTTGCTATGGTAAATGTAGTAACAGAAATTGAAATATATAATAATTAGTAATAATGATTTTATTCAAATGATCTTTTTATGATTCACTTAATTATTTTTCCATATTTATTTATCTATTCACTTAATCATATTTTTACTAAAATTGATCATAACCAATTCATAATTTGATGCTAATATTAATAATAAATAAGAATGTTGTTTGAATATTATAGTTGCCATAGTTACCTGGTTGACATTTATGCTTCAACACCTCCACTATCCATTCATCAAGTGAAATTAAATTAAATAAGATCAATAAACTTCTTTATTTCCTTTTTTTATAGTGTGATATACAGCTCTAATCTAGGTACTTACTATATATAGTAGATTAGGTACAGATTGTCATTCTTTAAATGGTTTGTATATTTTAGACTGTATGAAAGATGTGAATAAATTAATTAAATTATTATTATTATCATTATTATAGTTGTTGTTACTGTTGAATGTGAATTAAAAGGTTCTAGGAATCAATCTAAAAAATTTCAATTTTTATTTCAAAAAATATTATTATAATTATATTAAAATATTTAAAATATAAAAATAAATATCTATATGGTAGTTTCTTGAAAGCTAAGTATAATAAAAAATATTAAAGTTTTAAGCTATAGGAATTTTATTTTAATAAAATACAAAAATGTTTTTTTTTCTTTCTTAGAATCATTCCAGAAATTGTTTATCAGAAAATTTCTTTCAATAGAAATGATTAATCAGAGCATAATTAGAGTCAAATCAATTTATTTTTCTTAGTAAGTTAGCATATCCTATGATTTCATAATAGCTTAACATTAGAATTTCTAATCACATCTATAGCAAACCCCCACATGGTTAATTCACAGTAACTACAATTTCACAATATTTTTAATAATTGGAACATTTTTTTCCAATAGCTAGATCACATTCTGCTAGCTATTTATATTGATTTGTAAATGGATATTTAATTATTTTTAACAAAAAAAAATGAAAAATATTTCAAACTTTTATTATCTAATAATTAGAAAGCCTGGCATGACTTTTTTTTTTTCAAATTAGTAGTTTCACTTCTCAAAGGTATCTGACTTTTAGATATAATTATATTATCATGTTCAAAAATAAGATATTTATTCTTTATATTTAAGATACAAATTTATTTTCTCAATGATTTACAGTTTAATTAAATTTTTAAATGGAATATAACATATAACTTTGTAATTATAAATTTATTTAAACGCACATTAATTACATAAGTAATATCTATTAAGGCTGTAACCCCGAGAATATGCGTGCAAAAATGTGATACCAGTGACCTCTACAGGTCTTAACCACAAGCTTATGCTTTGGAAGAAAAGAGGGGAACCCTTCTTTATTTCAACCTACTTTCTATTTAAATAGGTGAAGCTGATGCGGTTAGATCTGAGAGCGTGAAGCTATTCAATATTTCATTGATTCCCCTCTTTTCTTCCAAAGCATAAGCTTGTGGTTAAGACATGTAGAGGTCCCTGGTATCGCATTTTTGTGCGCATATAACTTTATAAATTTTAGAAAGCACTAAACCTAATTCTTATACTAAAAATAAACTTTCATGAGGTATGACTTGACTAACAGTTTTTTCCAATTGATTTTAGTTCTTTGCACTCATCCAATGAAACAATGCAATTATCTATTTATAACTAAACAAATCACAGATAATTCAAATGATTGATATTAGTTCTCAAAGCTTTTTAATTTTCAGATATCATCATCAACATCCAATTAGTTTCAAACATCAGGCAGTTATTTTTTATATTTGAGTTATTAAATTTCTCAATAATATATTTTAAATAAATTTAAACATAAAATATATGAGTAAAGCTGATAAATGAAATTTGTTGTAATTTATTTCAAAATAAATAAATAATAGCAGTACAACAGTGAGTCAGTATGAAAAATTGAGATCATCTGAGAAATCAGGCTGTTAAATATGTACAATGAGAAAAAAATGGTACTTTTTTTTCTAATGTCTTGTGCTGATGTAAAATAATGTTTAAATCAATTATCTGTTCAACAACATTATTAATTTCAAATACATTTTTTGTACAGGTGACATGAAAAATAGAATATTAAATTTAAGATTCATTTCTAATAATTTATATGGTATATTTTAACTAAAGTGGTTATCAATGATAAAATAAAATTTGGTATCTCATATATAAAAAACAATTGTTTGATAATGATTGTATGATTAGAATGATTTCAGAAATCAGAGGGCTTTGAACAATAAATTCAATATTGTGAATAAATATAATTATTCTACTCATAAGGAAACAATAGCATTGGAATATTGAATGAGTGTGGAGAACCAAGACCACCTAAGGAGACTAGTGTAGTTGAAAAATGCCATATTGATGATTTGCATTTGTTTTGATGATTTGCATTGATTATTATAAAATAAAATGTTAGTCTTTAATAGTGTTATTAATTTAAGATTTTTTTCTGTTTCTCTTTAATAGGCTATTGAAGAGGCCTTGAATTGCAATTTATAGTCTGCTCGAACTTATCTATTTGCCTCTGAATAAGAAATAAAAATATGTGCTTCATTCTATCATTACTTGAAAAGATTCTTCTATAACTTTATTATTTTTTATGAATATTATTTTTTAATGTCGATAAAATTCATCAGAAATACATTTTTACTGCACTTTTATTTTAACAATGATTATTATAATTCTACAAATAGTTGACTAGAAGTAAACATGATTCAACAACAAAAAAGAGTTTAATATGTTAAAATTTATTAAATTCAAAATGGCCACCGAGCGCATACTATATCAGCACTGAAAATTTTTATAAAAATAAATAATTATAAAATATTATAGAAAAATTTCTACCATAATCAGAACTACGTTTTTCATTTATGTTTTCTTATTAATTTTATCCTATCAAATGCTATTCAATAACATATAAATTATAAAACAATTTATTCTTAATCTCTTAATATAAGATTCTAATAAGTGTTATTAATATTAAAAAAATTATTAATTTATTTCAGAAGAGAAAATTATAACAAGTTATTTTTCTGTCTTTATTTAAAAAATGTAAATTTGTAAATAAAAAATTATTTTTATTTCATTTCATTTTTCATAAAAAATCTTACTAATAATAAAACCATTTATTTTCAGTTCCTTTGCCAATTAATTAAAACAGAATTCATTTTATAAAATTTTCTAAATAAAGAAGAAAATATTTCAGTTTTACCATGATGCATCTTCTTGGTGCCCAATAATTAATTATATTGCTTTTTTTTTTCAATACTTTACTTTTATAAACATGATTTTAGATTTAACAAAAGATCATTATCAGATTAAATGTACTACTGAATGGATCTCTCTTTCTTTTTCTTTACAACAGAATGATGATTAAATACATTAGTCTAATTCTTTTACAGTTCAAAGTGTTAAGATTTTTATCTTTTTATAATTAGTGAATCCCCATTAGTATTGCTTTAAGGTCATAAAATTATAATTCTCATCTGACTACTTTGGAATACAATTGACTCTAACATCTCTATCTGTTATTGTTGTTGGGTATGTATGTGTATATATATATATAACCATTTATTCAGTTAAAAGATTGTTGGGTACAGTTCTTGGCTGCCCAATGATTAAAGTCATTGGTTACAAAGAATTCTATTACAGTTCTTGGCACCAATGTGGTAGGCATCAGTATGTCCCTTCAGTCTATTAGGTTATAGTAAGGTGGATCTGATTATAGTAGTTCTCTGACATCAAGGTATTAGGCTTGAGTAATGATGATGGTTACAATATATATATATGCAATATATATATATATATATATATGCACACACACTAATCAATTGCAAGAGTAATAATATAAGATATGTGGTTAGCATTAGCTTCTGTTATGATATAAGTAACACTGCTTCTGAATAATCTATCATCTATTTTGGCTTTCAGCAAATTGTGTTAAAGAGTCTATTTACCTACTCATTCTTTTTTACCACAAATTTGTCCAAGAATTATACACTTTTTTGTGTAAATTAGATAATCTTATGAAATAATTCAAAATATAATTTCAACCTAGTAACATGTATTTTAAGTGACAGATTAAAATTAACTTACTTAAACATGTATTTGTTTTACTACATATGTTATTTTCAAAATTTTTCATCAGCGGTGAATTTTAAAAGCATCAATGCAGTTTTATCATTTTTATTGTGTCCCATTTTCAATTCATTGACAGTCAAAGAGGAAATAAAAACATTGTTTGAAAAATTCTTTACCTTTATTTTTTGAAGACATGTCTTACATCTAAAAATCTTTTCCAGTTGTTCTTTTCATCAATGCAGTATTAACCTGATATAATTAATCCAACTACTATGCTTTTATTAATATTTCCGAAATTATCTGCTGAGATTGTCAGAATATTATTTATATGTACTGATGAAATAAAACTTTTTTACAATATATATACACATTATTTACACACAAAAATATTATTACAGATGTTGTCAAAATAATTTAATTAACAATTCTTGCATCTTTAAACTAATTTCAAACATTCATTATACAAATTAATTAAACCACATTTTGAATTAGGTATCTTTTATTTTTTTACAGAATTTTAAGTTCTAAAAATATAGATTGTTTGATTTTGATATTTTTACTCTGCTATAAAAATAATGTTTTTCTTCTTAAAAAAAACCCAAGATTCTCATATCTTCTGGTCAAGATTTCAAATATTTGATCATGTTAATCTTTTACTGCCTGAAGACAGGTTGATGGATATAATATCACTACAGAGAATAATACCTGACCACTACCAATGGTAATGATTCGCTTTTTCCATTTTAAAACACATTTTATTGTAGAATCTTAATATTTAATGCTAAATTGTAAATAGATTCAGTATTAAACTTACTATTAAAGATTTCTAAATTAATTTAACTGAAAGATTAAAAAAATAATCAAATAGTTTATTTTTGAGTACTTAATGAGAGCTTGAGCACAAAACTTCATTGAATCTTGACTACCAGAGTTTCCTACTCTACAATTGTGCTTAACACAATAGGGAAATCTGAATAATTAAAAATAACAAAATCAATCAATGAAACTGCTGTGTTGTGCTCAAGTTTTATATATCCTCCACCTCCAGAATCTGTTATTTGATAAATAATGTCTACTTTTTGTTTTGATAAATGTCTATCTAAAGTGATGTTTTATTATTTGAATACTTTATGCTGATTGTGTTGAATTCTCATTTGTCACTTTATCCAGATATTCTCTATTTATCCTTTTCTCAGGTTTTTTTTTTTTCGGTATGACAAAATTTGTATAGGAAATATTTTTAAACTCAATGCTTTTAGGCATTTTGAGTGTTTGAATGCTAATTTTCTATTATAGGTAGATATATCTGAACATTTTTGCCTACTTTTTTTCCTCATTTCCCAACACATACACTAAAAATGGCTAAAAGCACAAAGCTTTAAAGAATGTTTTTTTAAATATAAATTTTGTCTTTATTTAGCATTTATTAGTACAAAAAGAAATGGCTATGTGAATCAAATTGGATTTTATACTATATTGAAATATATACAATAAATATATATATGTACTAAGTTAAAATATACAGCTAAAACATACAATAAATAAATATCAGTGAAGTAAGTGTATAGCATAAAGAAAAAGAAACAGATTAGCTGGATAAAGTGGCAAATGAGGATTCATCATAACAAACCTTTGAAGAATCATTTTGAATAATCATACAATATATATATATTTATTTATTAATTACCAGATAGCAGCTTCTGGGATGTAAAGGGTGTTTAACTATTAAATTTTCTTTTAAAAATTTTCTCAATTGCAATCAATTATGTCAGACATTCACTTAATAATCTTTGTGGAGGTGATTTTGTTCCACATTCCAGTGTTGATTATTGTAAATATACAAAATATTACTTGATAGTATTTAGCATTAAAACAACTTTACTTAATATTATATACCATCAGAATTATTTATAAATATTTAACTAGCACTAATAATTGCTTTAGATCTTACCTTTCACCATCTAAATACCTTTATTATATAAACAAATAAAACTGCGATCCGATTGGAATATCTTAATAAGAATAGTCACAACTATATACACAGAATTCTAAATCTGTATTAGCATCTTTCATGTATTCTTTCTTTTAATACACTGTGTTATTATTATTTGATTTACAATATCAATTAATTATTGTAGATATTTTAGTATTTAAATTAATTATTTTATACTTTATTATTGAAATTATATCTTTAAAAGTGTGAACAGTTTAATATCTGGGTTTTCTAGATTATATTAATAATTCAAATATATTGATGTGACATCTATTCTAAATATATAATCACAATAAAATTATCATAATGCGTATTAATATATATATATTTCAAAAGAAATAGGTACTTGCACAAAGATTTTAGAAATTAATAAATTTCACTTCCAGCGAATCACTTTAATTTAAATATTTATATATCCTTGGATATACGTATTATATATTTATCAATATTTTTATTTCTATATATGTGTGTGTAATAATCTTTAAAATATATATTGTATGTTTATGCATTTATTAATAAAAGAAATAATAAATTCATAAAAAGTAATTACTTGATTGATAAATAATTATATAAATTAAAGCAGTATTTTTAATACTAAAATGTAATAAATATATTGAACACACAGAAATGTACTTTGGCAACAGACGTATTTTTTTTTTCATTTAACGATGTAATTTAAATATTAACGGCAAAACTATTAAGTTAAAGCAAATAAAATCTTAATGGCGGTATACTTTTTATTAAACAACAAGCTACAATCACCTATAGACTAAATCTTACCTGGCTAAGCTAAGAAATCCGACCGTAAGCTGAGAGCAGGTGAAAATATCCACAAAATGAAATCATTGGGCTGATATGAAAAAGGGGGAAAAAATGAAGACTAGCGATTTTCGATCAAAATGAATGGTTTTCTAGATGCCGTAAAAGAATCCCAGCATGATACAATTTTCTCAAAGACGAAAAGAAAGAAATATTTATTATATAGTTTTAATAACTCCATGTTTAGGAATCCTCTGATAGGATCTATTCTGAAAATGATAAAATATCAGTTGCTGAAAGCAACATAGACTAATGTAGATTTTCAAAATATGGAAAATCGAAGCATAAAAAAGAAAATCCAAGCACTTTTATTGACGCTTTTATCGCTCAATTCGGCACAAACCTTCGCTTTGAAAGAAGCGTGTCTCTCTTATAAATGATCTTACCTCTCGCTCGTGTAAACCAAAGCAAACATTGTTCCGCTCACTAGCAGTTGAGCTCGCCGATCACTTACTTGACAAGTAAGCTATATTCGCAAAGATGTTCACTAAGGAATGGTTGCCGAGACAATTCACGTGACCATCAGAGGCTGGTTATCAGTGATGTAGCGACCATGCTTGCAAAAATGATGGAAAAGAAGAAGAAAAAACTGAGCTGCGCACGCAACTAGTTTAACTAGCCACGTGAAATTTTATATTCCAACGATGGAAAGATTTGCATAAATTTATAAATGATAAGTAGCATTCTACTTTAATCACATTTTTTTTTTGTTTTACAAAATAACTGTAATGTTTTAATTTTTTCCATATTTGTTCCGTAATTAATTATAAATTAAAATAACAGTTCTTGAGAATATATATATGTTTTAAAACTACAAATGTACATATAGATATGAGCTTACATATAACAAAATTTATTACATAATAAAAAAGTAAATTATATCAAGTTTATAATTAAAAATGTACTCCCCATAATAAATAATGATAATGAGACTATTAAATAATTGTATAACTAAAAAAAATACTAAGAATATAAAAAAAATTAAGCTAAGAATATATAAAAAATTAAGCAGTATTCGATTTTTTTGCCCATACACACACACACACACACACACACACACACATCCTACTTTCTCAATGAATGCATATTATATGTATCAAAAACTTCAAATTTAACTTTAATTAATTAGAATAAAGATCTGGGGATACATTTTTGTAAAATCATTAGTAACATACAAAGAACATTCAGATATAAAGCACCTGTTTTCCACCACTTCAAAATTCTTCTATTTTATGCAGTTGATATTAGTATTTCTTCATAATATATGGAAGTAGTTTAGAATTGCTTTTTCCTGTGTACTTTGAATTATATGTAATTCTTGACCCAACTATAATCACCTGTTGTCAGTAATGTATTATATATCTTCAGCTCAATTAATAATGAATCATTAAGAATCATAAACAAAACAGAAACAATATGCAGTAAAATCCAATAAAGATGATAAAAAAATAATAAAAATGTACACTCTCCTTATCATGATTATTTTAATACACAAAGGTAAAAACTATTATCTCCAAAAATATATAATCAATACTACAGATAATATAAACCATATGAAAAATAACAAAGATATTGAAAAACAAAATGAAATGAATGCAGTTTTTAATGCTCTTGTTTATAAATTACAATTAAAGTGGAGTGAGTACTAAACTGATAAAAAAGTATCTTGATTAGCATAATAATTCATTTGATAAGTTCTGGAAAACAATAATAAAATCAAAATCAATAGGAAAAAGATTGCAATAAAAATTTGTGATGATAGCAAATAGCAAAAAAACAAAATTCATATGATCAGTTATTTGACAGGTAACATAATATTTGAGCAGTGAATAGGCAAGTGAAGTATTATAGTTCAAATTTTATTAAAGTAATTTGAGATTATGTTTAGTTTTATTAAATATAAATGCAACCAGAAATCTTTACTTCATGAGTATACCAATCTATCATTGTATTACTCTGCATAGGGTCTAGCAACAATATAAAATTAGCACTACCTCAAATCTAAGATTATTGTCATTATATATATATAAATTCATGTTTATTTTTTTCTCTCAAATAATTATCAATAGAATTTCTGGGTTCTTATACAAATTTTTTTTAAAAAAAATTATGATTTTCCATGGTTTTCTCCATAATAGCTGTGCTATCATCAAATACAAATCTAATTTTATCAATATCTTCAAATAGATATATTATAAAACTATTACTCATAATCTTTTTTCAATTTATTATCATCAATTCATTCAGTCAACTGTTCTATTTCATTTAACTCATTAACCTATCTATCTGTCTATCTATCTATCTATCTATCTATCTATCTATCTATCTATCTATCTATCTATCTATCTATCTATCTATCTATCTATCTATCTATCTATCTATCTATCTATCTATCTATCTATCTATCTATCTATCTATCTATCTATCTATCCATCCATCCATCCATCCATCCATCCATGTCTGCCAATATACACATAAATAAGTATGATTATCACAAAAAATGAAAAATTAAATGTAAGTGTTGTGATTATTATATAAATCAATCTATGACTAATAATATCATATAAAACTAATTATGAAATATAAGAACCAAAGAACTAAATATTTAATATGAGTTTTGTGATGACTATAGAAATTAATTTATAAATGTCTTGTAAAGATTTATGTTTAGAATATCAGACATTGGTCTGCTTATTTGGAATCTTGCAATGTTGTGCAATAATGTCTTCTGCAACAAACTTTTTTTTCTAAAAACGTCAAGTCTTATGTTTTGCTTGCATTTTATTTTTAGTAATTTTTCCCATGAGTCTCATTGAAATGATATCTTCAAGTATAACCAGGGTCAGCCTCTTCCATGATTACCATTACCAACTAGACTAGTGTAAGTCACCTACCAAATACAATACAGATGAGCTTTTACAATTGCAGATTCTATATTATTTCTCTCAAAAATCATTTTTCCATCACATTTACCCAAAATTATGGAACATTCTTAAATTACAAAATTTAGTTATTTTGTTTTATATTGTTAATAAAACCATGTCTCATTTTTATACTATTAATTTGGAAGTTTAATTATCTTTTATATAACTAATTTAAATAAAAAAAGTTTGTGATTAAAGACATTTTTTAAATAAAATGCAGTATGATTTTCTACTACACTTCACATCAACGTGTGACTTTCTATTTTTAATAACACAAACATTGCTAAAGTTTTGAAGTTTTTAAACGGTGAAACTAAATTTCTTATAGGCATTATTCAAAATATCATTTTTTAAGACAATATTTCAAATTTTCAAAAATAGAAGTATAATCAGTCAATTGTAAATCTAGAAGAAAAAAAAGATTTTTAAACTATATGTATATATATATATTGTAACCCCTACTATAACCTTCTGCTTAACCATATAAAGATGTAGGTGGATAGGGAGTGCCAGATATATATATATATGTAATGATTTATTTGCCAGAGCGCCAAATTGTAACTCTAACTATCAGCTGCTGTGCCAACTCGAGATCATCATCACCTGACAAATTGTAACTCCACGAGGGAGCAAGTTATAAAAATTGTTCAAAAAAAAAAAAACAATAATAATTTAAGTTATCAATTATGTGTTTAGTTCTAGTTTTTGAACTTAGTAATGATTACATAAATGGAATTAATGACAAATTATTAAAAACTGAAAGCAACTTTCCTCCAAAGACTCACGCATAAGTCATACAAATCCAACACAGCTATATTATCTCTCGTGGCAGTGACAACAATTCCAGTTCTTAATTTCTAATGTTTAAATTGGTGGGAATGGGTTGGTATTCCATGCAAAGAACCTCGAGAATCAGACTCTGAAGAAATACTAAAAATCTTATTAACAAAATAAAAGAAAAAGAGGAGTCTTCACTCACTCCCCTCCCAACATATTAATTATCTCCTTGTTCTCCACATAGACCACTCTCCCAAGTTGCAATTAATTTCTTTTAGGATTTATGTTTACGTTTTCCCCGTCACATCTCTGCTACGAACATGGCTTTTCACAATGCTATCTCACACACACACACAGGAGTGGAATGTACAATATTATCATCTCAATAAATTCTTTATTGCTATATTATCCAGCAATGATAACCTCGCCATTTAAAATTTTCTGATTGTAAAACCTCTCACTCTCAGGGTTTTGATTTGTAGTGAGGAACTACAAATGATCACTTTCAAATTTATTGCAGACCACTGAACACTATCCCAGCTAACTTCAAGTAGAATAGACATACGCTCATTCTGGAAGCTAATGTCTACTCTTAACTAAGGATAATAATCTTAAATCACAATAATAATAAATGTTAGCAACTACTAAACGATTCGTTAAATGAAATACTTATTTTATAATAAATTTTGACTATGATCTGGGAAGGCATCCAAATATCAGGAGTGGAAAAGGGATTTGATGTCCACTCCTGACATTAGTCAAAGTGCAATAAATTTAACAAGCTAAATATCAAATTTAAAATTAAATTATTCTCTCAGAAGTTTGCCATATGATCATGATGATTTCAAAGATAAACGAATGTTTCAGCAGGTTAATTCTTTAATCTCAACCACTGAATAATAAAAAAAAAAATATTACTCTAGTAGTAATATTTAATAAAGATATTTCCTGACACATCTGTACTGGAAAATATGGAATATTTTCTATAAATTTCCTATATTAGATTTCTGGAATCAATGGATACCCAAGCATTAAGACATAACAACAAAGTTTAAATTCAAAACAAAATATTTATTAACATATGAGCAATAAATTCTACAAGATAAAATACAAACATCATAGCGATCTAATAGCAAAAGAAAATGCGAAATAATAATTACAAAATATATTTAGAATGGATCTACAATGGCTACAGGGTGAAAGTCTTTCAGAGCTCATCCCAACTTGGATAGAACCCTTGTCCCAACAGTGATACTCATATATCAGGTACTGGGGACAAACAACTCATTCAAGAATTCAAATATTGAAAAAGTTACTTTAATTTTGCTATTTTTATAACTAATTTTATGAGTTATTACTCTCCATAAACTTAGTGCTTAACTTCTCTTTTCTAATTATATAATAGTTTAAGAAGTTATATCTATGCAAACACATTTGTATTGTATACTATGGCCCCAACATGAGTTTTCTACCATTGTCTTACCAATCCAGTGGTAACTTGTTTCAGCATGAACCAGATATGATGCATTTTGCTTGTCTGGGTTTGAATTATTAATCTTAAATTTAAAATAATTATCAGTTTGATAACAAACTGTGAGTTAAGCTCAACTACACAATACATCAATTTCTAAAATATGATGACTTATAATTCCCTAAAGCAAATAATGAGTCTTAACTAACACACCATGACCTAACAAAACAGTAACAATATTTTGTACAATCTTGGGTAATAATAATAATACTTTTGCAAGAGAAAAATAAATCAATAAACAACATCTTGGTGATAGCATAAATTTAAGAGTGCCTTCTACCCGAGGCTATAAGATATGTGAGGAGCTTGTCACTGCACATATAAAACAGGGTCTGCTAAATCACCACATACTACAACTGTATAAAAATATTTATCTCTTACAAAGCAAACTAATAATAATGTGGTTGGGAATATATCCACAATCTCCTTAATACCTTCAAATTGCAAGAGAACTATGCTTTATCTCAGTCTTCGAGGTAGTAAGAACTAAGCTCACTTTGAACAAACAAAGGTCATTTGTATTCTCACTGAACATAAGGGTATCATATTATGGATGCATGAACTGATAATTCTAAAATTAGTTTAATATGACTTAAGAATAAAATTTTATTCAAATGTTAACTCTATAGAGTAATAAATGAGCATTATTTAATTTAAACACACATCTTAATTAACTCACTCTCCAGGGAATAGCAATCAAATACTTAAAAATATAGATTAAATAAACATGAAAATATTCATTTAAATCTATTGGCATGTTAATATTTTGAAAACCTCTTCCATACTTCACATTCTCACTAGCATTTCATAATAAAATAAAATATGGGCTCAAGCAATTAAGTAATGAATAAAGTATATTTTCTATCCTAACCTAAGTTTAATACTGGGTCAATATCATAATGCTTAATTAAGAATACCTAATAGAATAAAATTAAACATATAGCATAACAATAAATATAATGAAGAAATTTTTTTTCTTAAAATCTCTTTTTGACTGTTCTCCATTGGGCAGCTTAAAATTTATTCATATTTGAACACACACACATATCGTAAATGAAAAGATACATGGCCATGGCATAGTGATTTTGAAGTTATCCAAGTTGCGACTTTTATTTTAGTAAAACTGAATTTGAAGATGCACATTTTTAACAAGTAGCTAAATTAATTACCAGGATCCTTGCTTGTTTATTAATTTATTATGGAAATTTATATCTTTGCAATATCACTTATTTGATAGTAAATTATTTGTAGAGTTTACTTTCTCCTGCTTGATGAATTAAGTCATCCCTTGGGTTCTTTTTTCAATGTTAAAATTCTACCATTCATTCAGATATACAACTTAAAACAGATGCTCACTATGGTAAATTTAAAGAATCATTCAGCAATCATTCATTTAATATTTCTTTCATTTTTAATTCCAATCTGTTATTCTAACAGATATTTTAAACTTTTCTGCTAAAGTTTTTCTCTCATGAGAATGCTAAAGTTTTCTTTGATGATAATAATTAAAAACAATAAACCACAGCTTAGATTTTATTTTGTCTTTCCAATAAATATAACACAAATGCATGATCACAGCAATTAATTGTTCTCTTTTCAGTCTCTTCCTACATTTGATTAAGAACATCCATCCATGTATTATAAATAAACTATTTATGACAGAATAAATATCAATAAAAGTTTGTACCTGAGAGGTTTTGAGCTGGTGAGATTGGACTTCCGGGATAGACACATTGAATTAAGCATGATTTATTAATTTTGTTGTGCTGGCAAATTTTGGTTACAATTGACTAAAGGAGATCTAATATGTCCACTTAATTATTTAGTGACACATTTTACAACAAAACTATACATTTAAATTATTCATAGGTCAGACAATGATAATGAAGCAGAAAACTTACATGTTCACTTAACACAAACTCTTTAGAGCAGACCATTACCCAATGTGTTATATCCTTTTATAAACTCTGCCCATCCATCATCCTCTGACTTACCTACTTAACCTTTGATCCATGGTATTAAGTGTTAATTGGTTCACCAAATATAATTTTGGCACTAATTATTCATAACTCGGCCTTATCCCACATGTGTTCCTGAGCTATTTTCCCCACTCTTAGTAAAAAAAAATATGTCGGAAAAAATTGTGAGAAAAATTTTCAATAAAAAAATAGACTAAAATTTTGATTTAATGAAGCCAATTATTAATTTATTCAAAACTAATATAAAATAATTGTTCTTTCAATTTCCTTTCCAACGATATATTGCATGACATATAAAATTTTGGGGTAGTTTCTATAATTAAAATTCCATATATCACACACATACACACAGGCATGCACGCCCACACATTTATTAATAATCTTTTGCTATCTACTTGTAGTGAATTTTAAATAACATTAAATCTATTTCATAGTTTTTTGAAATTTTCTAGCTATCCTCCCTTAATTCAATATTAAACAAACGCTATAATAAGAAGTTAAATTTTCTAACCATTATATTAAACCTTCACTTTTTAAAGAATATCATTTGTCTAATTTAACACGTAAATTTTATAAATAAATAGATTCAAAGTTTTACTATGCATGAGAGCCAAATCCCCCTTCCACGCACTTAATACACTTATAAATTTTAATAAACTACAGACATGATTTGGTTTATACGTTGCACAACTGCTAAACTAAACCTTAATTCCTTAAAATATATATATTCTAATTTTATTTAATCTATAACTCCGATGGAAAAAAAAATTTCTTTCAAACTATTCAAAACCAGCATTGCTCTTAGTTCATCGATCTTAGGTTTCTTTTTAAAAAATTAAAGGTCACAATATATATATATATAAAGATATTACCAAACTTATATCGTATCTTGATGTTGCTTCATGAATCAATTTTAAACTGTACTAAAATAAAGTGATATAAAAATGAAAACAAAGTTGAAACTAATAAAATTTTCCAATACCAATAAAAAAATTTTTTGAACATCCAGTTACATGTTTTAATCTAGTTAAAAGCCTTGACAAAATTAGTAAACATTAAGTATAATTCACATCATTTCCTATGACACTTTCTCACATTAATTTGGCATCAAAATCATATCTACAGTATGTCATGAGTTTCTAATATTTTGAATTTTTATTAATCATTCATCTATGATTGGAAATCTAATTAATAAAACATTTGAAAATACATTTAATATAGTAAATAAATTACTTCATATTTAAAATTAAAAAGCTAGCAAAATTTTAGTTTTAAAATATTGAATTTGGTTTAATTTATTTCATTTTAGAAACTAGTTCAGCTTTTGATATTTTAAATGTTATTATAATATATAACAATAACTGAAACACAGGCTTATTAAATACCTGTGTCTATATATATGTAATACAGGGTATATGAGCACAGACTTTAACACAACCCACCATTCTCCACTCTATCTAATAACACTGATACACTTAAACACATATATGTTGAAAAGATAAATATTCACCAATATCCGTATTTCATGCTAAACCAGCAATCATCAGTTGGTCCAGATTATCATCTCTACACATATATACTTTAAGTGCTCAGATATATATTAAGATAGACAATCTTCTTACTTTAATGGACAGGCTTCAATCTACTCTACACTCCAACTCTTCAACCGTCCATCCAATTGAAAATCTGATGATGGAACACTCAAAAGCCACCCTGAGGCCGAGATTCTTGTCACACCCATGTTGACCTAAAGTCAATCTGAACCCCACATGTACAGGACATAATCCATTTAATACATATGCAAGGATTAAATATATAACAATGTTATTCTGTGAAAGTCATGGGTATCTTCTGATGCTCAAACATTTTATAAACTCTCAAGCAATAAACCATTCAATTTTTGCATTGAAGATTTATATAGTAATATTTAAAATTATAAAAAATATTTTTTTGTAATATTTTAATAATGTGAGATATAAACTTCACATGACCACCACCTCTTATGCTTGTGTGTAACTGTTGTTAAAACAGGCAAAACTCACTATATGTATTGCCACACACAGCAAGCTAGAGTAATCAATGGATGCCAGAAGGCTTGTGCATAAAATCCCCATCTAGTGCCTACTCATCCAATATCCCCAGACTAGTTTCTGGCTTGTGGCCTTCGTCAGTGAGGAGCCTTGGATCTGCCAGCACTGCACCTAGATCTTAGGATCTAATGCAACCCTCGAGCAACCACCTTTTATCTCCATTTAACTATAAAACTATAAGTCTTAAACTGAAAACACCTTAATGTTTTCAATCCAAGCCCATTAGCTTATATAGTCATATAAACATCCCATTTCAGCTCTAAAAGTTTGATAAGATGTAAAGTATTCTTAGATACAATCATCTAAATTCTAATATGATTCAAATAATAATCAAAATAATCCCTCCAACCTGTCAAATATCATCATTATCATATAAATAATGTATCACTAAAAATCCTTCAGAAAAAGATCTAAATTGACTATAATCAAAAAAATTCTCTATTTTCTTTGAAAATTTAACCTATTAATTATTATCCTTCATGAAATTTTTAAATGTACTGTTCTGTATTATTATAAAATTTAATATTCATTATATTCTTAAAAAGAAGATAATTACACATATTGTATTTTAATCAAGTCACAATTAATCAAATCATTGTTAAAGATCTAGTCAAAATAATTCTCTTTAATGACCCAAGATCAAATTTACCTATATCCACAACACAATTGTTAAAAGAGATGTGTGCTTCATAACCAAGTTCAATAGAAATACAAATTGGTATCATTAATATTTATCATTAACAGAAACTTAGCATAAACAACAACTTCTAAAAAAGATTATCAAATTCTTATCATTATAATTTGAGTAGGATCTATTTTCAAGTTATTATGACTTTAATTTAGTAGCATGATAATCTATTATCTGTCACATAATCTGTACCTGAAATACTAATGTAATATTAAGCCCATTTATTTTGTACCATGCATGCATTAATATTTTCTTGATAATACATTTTAAGACAAAAACCACCAATACTTTTAAAAATTGAATAATTCTGGACAATAGTTTAAAATCTTCAAGAAAATTTTTTATGGTCTTTTGTTGATTTTGATGCAATAAGACTATCTAATAAGTAATATCAGATTTTTTTTCTGAATGTTTAAATACATTGGAGCATAAAAACTAACAAAATATCACAAGTATCATGGAACTAAATATGGTTAATATATTTTATTGATGCAGCTAAACATTTTAAAAAAGAATACATACAGAAAATAGAAACACAATATGAATCCAACACTGTAGTCTTGTTTTAGCAAAGAAGTGCTTCTCTAAAATAAAATCCATGGCCATCTATTTGTTAATTTTTTTCTCTTGTAATGATTTTCATTAATAATAGTTATATCAGGGTGTAACTTTAATAATCTCTCAGTTATATGCTCTCTCACACTTCCTTTTCCTATATTTAGGAAAAATATATATTTATCTTTATTATTATTATTATTATTATTATCTACAACTTTTTTGGATCTTTTATGATAAATTATATTACAGTTATTTATAATGTAAATCTAACCTTAAGAGAGGCTATACTTAGATTTCCTTTTTTAGATTTTTATATATTTGTAGCGACTGAAGAGCATTAAGACTCTTTGTAAAGCTTTCTAAGTGCTCAGTCATTTGCTGAATGATCTCTGCCAATAAATCAGGTTCCGTACAACACTGCATATAAATGTATGTGTGTGCTCGTTTAAACACGGGGGGGGGGGATGCCAAATCTAATAAATAGACAAATATATAAAGGAAATTGCAATACAAAAATAATTCTCACTTTCAATGCCACTTTCAAAAACATATCACTACAGTTGTTATAATATAAAATATATTGCTGGTCATCTCTAATGATATATTAATAGTTTTGTTATACCAGTTGAATGTCTTTCCTCAAATAGTTACATCTCTTAATAAGAATATGAAAAAATTGAAAATATTTTACAAAAAAATGAAATTTTATTCCCAGTGAAATGAATAAATATGCTCAATTTTTAAATTAACAATAATAAATATACAGGAAAGTATAGAGAAAAATCTTTCATAAAATACGTTCTTCTGTATCTATTGTTACATTTTAGTCGGAGTTAAAGTTTACAATTCAATTAACAATAGAGAATCATCTCTCAATCTGAATATAACTTTTTGCAAAAATAAACAAACACAATACTATCCCATGCTAATTAGAAATAACCTTGAAACATAGCCTAATTTTTTATTTATTTATGCAAAGTCAGATTAAAATTATTTCTAGGAATAATCTCTTTGAAAAGTTGATTGGCATTTACTGAGATTGTGATCAATTATTTTATGGACAACTTTGTTATCTCTTAGTTTCTATTGGTAACATGTTTGGAGAAAAAGCATTCACACTAAATTTCTGGATACTCAAATAAATATTACCATCAGAAATACCATTGATACATTCAAGTCTTTTTTTTTTCAGTGACTTTCTGTTCTTTCACATTTTCTCCATCAGATTTCACAAACATAATTATATCATAGAATATATATATATAAAGTTAAGCAGATTGCATTTTCCAATCTTTTAAGATATGGTTTTATCACCTAAATTAATCTCAAATCAAGATTCCCTTTATGGATAGTCAACAAAAATCGACAATCAAAGAATTATGGTATAAAAATAGGATTTTTTAAAAAATAAATCACAATAAAATAAAAATTAGTAAAATAAAATAATAACAGTAACAAATGAATCATCAATACAATTTATTTTATTTTAAGCAACATTTATGCTGTGAAATCACAAATGATTTTGCATTTATGTTGAGTTTAATTGTTACTGTTGTGCAAAAGACTATCAAGATTAGACAACATGACAACATAATACAAAATGATATTTAAATGCACATCAATCAATTGGATTTGAACTCACTCTTCGCTTATGTCATTTGTGACAAGTGCTCAGTATTGGGAAACATTGTCACATTTTTTTCATGAAGTGTTTAATTTTTATAAATCCTCTAGTAATCTGATGATAAGCATTAAGTTTTAAAATTAGAGTGTCATTTTCTCAGCATTCTGATATATTAAAAATATCTTTCTTTGGTGATTATCTCATTATAATGCCTTAAAATGTTAAATCATTTGCATGTAAGTGAAGGTCAGTGAAACATATTTCATAAATATTTTGTCATCGATTAGTTTGCACTCCTGAAATTCAAAAAAAGTGAACATAATTTGTTTCACAATTTGGAATTTTTGTAATCACAATTTTAATGGCAACAATGTGATCTAAATATCTCATTTTTCAGCTAACTTTTTGTTTAAACATAATGACTAAAATCATGTAAATATAATTGTAAACTTTTACTTACAAGAACATGAGATATTTTATCATATAACACAAATTCTTATTTCTAAAGCAGAACCTTTGCTAATCACGCCAGCGAATACTGTTGAAGTATAGGCTGTTTTCATATTGGTATTTTGTTTCCAACAAAATGTTTAAAACAAAGATGCTTCATCTAATACAATTTCCATAAAGTTTTTTTTCCATAAAGTTTTTTAGTAAGTGTATTATACTATATTTTATGCTTAATTCCAATGCTTTGTACATATTCTTAAAACATAGCCTGATATCTTTTTGTAGCAATTTTCTATTTTCCCTAAGTTGTTTCCCTCATGAGATTCGATACATTGAGATTAATATTTATAACAGTGGTCTTCAACCCTTGGTCCTTGGACTGGTGCCGGTTCACAGAAGTTTTCTGCCAGTCCACACTAGTCTGGCAGAAAAGTTTGTAATAACAAAATAATAAGATTTTAAACTTTTAATTAATATAAACAATTTTTATGTAAATAAGCATTTATTTTATATAGCGTATGTTTACAATTGTATACATTCAAATATCAGCCTTTTTAAGCTAATTGTGCATATGCTTTGCTAGTGTTAATAATACTATATCTTGTATTGGTGAGAAAGTATTCATTTATTATTAACACTTGCAAAGCGTATGCACAATTAGCTTAAAAAGGCTGATATTTGAATGTATAAACAATTTTTATTTATTTTTTCATCACAATTGCTTAAATAAAATTAATTATAAATCAAAATTTTATTTAAATTATTAGATAATACTATAATTACTAAATAATAATCAAAGGAATTTATCTGAAAATGCAATCTTTAAAAGACAAAGCATCATTCTCATGATAATTGTACCACTCCTTACACATCAATTTCTATACCTAGTAGGCATTTCTGTATTGCGTCAGCTCATCTATTGGTCACATATAGAAATTTTTTTTATTGCATTTGTATAATCTTTTTATTTTGTATGTGACATTTCTTTTTGAAATTGTAGACTTTACAAAATGGAGACAGATCATTGATGATGATTTCTCTTCATTGAGAACGTAAATCTATTATCGTTTTTTTTTTTTTAGCAAAATGACATCTTTATATTGATTGTTTTATTTCTATGTGACACTTTACCAAAACAACTTTTCGTTCTGTTTCTTTTTTTAATTGGGTAAAAATAAGATTAAAATAACACCAGATTCAAAATTTTTAAAAAAAAAATTTTTTTTATTATACAAAATCCATGTATATATATATAACTTCATCTTGTATATTTAACATTAAATACAGATATTACATTTATCATAATCATTGTCATGTAATTACACTAGCTGTGATATTTCCCAACATTCAGGTGAATAACATTTTATTTTTGCATGTTTTAACAATGAAATAATAAATGTAGCAATGCAGGCACATTAATGAGAATGTACTGTTTTCTGTAGCAGTATGACTGCGCAACTCGAGAAAGAGTGTTCAGCTTGTGAAGGTAAGCAACATCTTTACAATACACAGTAACTAGTGTGTTGTTTTGGTCAGTTATAACAATTATGCTCATTTAAGGCTAAACAGTTTAAATCTTTAAAAAAATTTATCTATAGATTTCTGCTGATCCGTGAAATCTCATCCTTATTTTTTTTAGTCCACAGATGTGAAAAGGTTGAAGATCACTGATTTATAATACACCTGAATTAATGTTTTAAGAATGCCTTCTCCTCTGGTAGGGTTTTCCATCACTTTGAGCAATTATTGAATTATATCAAATGATGAACTTACTTTATTTGTGTATAATTGAAACCAACAAACATGTTTGGTATTTTCACTTAAGTTGACTATTAAGCAGAGCTAGACTTAATAGCACCAGTTTTTTTTTTTTAAAAAAATTCATTCCCATTGTTGTTTCCTCTGCTCATTTTGTCACAGTTTTTGCAAAAAGACTGACAATTGAAAATACTTGTCTTCACAACATAGATTTTTTTTAAAGCAACATTATATATTTATTCAAAAATTTAAATTTTTCATAGAACAATTATGACTGAATAGTTACTAAGAACGAATATCAAGCAGATTCTAAAGAACTATTTTAAAAATAAACTTGCAAATACATTTATCTTTTCCTATATCAAAGTCAATCTATTTTGTTGGATAAAAAAGACAGCTCTTTTATATACAGTCTAAGTTCAGATGAAAGAGATCTTTTATTTGACATGATATATATATGTTCAAGTTTATTTTTAAAAATGTTTCTTTAGAATCAGCTTGTAATTTGTCCTAAATAACTTATTCAGATGTGATTGTTTGGTGAAATATTTATATTGCTAATATTATACATTTAATCAGCTGGTAAAAATCATATGCAATTAAAATTGTTAATATTCAAAAATCTTTACCAATGAAATGTTTTACTTAGCGTTGACACCACATAACTGTTTTGTATTTTCTTGCAGATTTTATGTATTCTTTGTAAGTTAATTCAATTTACTTTATTTCTGATAATTTGTCATTTAGAGCTCCTTGATATTGAACTTTATGTTTATAAAAACTTTTTTATGGCATATTGAATGAGAGTTGGATTCTGAGAAGTATTCAGCAATCATCTTTGCAAATGTTATTGATTTTAAGACTTGTTGAGAAATAAAATACTTTAATTTGAAATAAATGTAGAATGTAAAATTGTATTATAATTGAAGATTTTTATTTAAAAAATATTAATCAATGTACAGTATAAGTATTATAGAAAATTAAATACACGATTTTAAGGCAATCAAATTACGAAAACAAAACTAAATGTCTTTTCTCATCATTTATAGTTTTTTTCATTAGTTACATTTGCTTCCATTGAGGTGATACATATATACATAAATATTGAAAGTTTACTGAAAACAAACATTCGTATAGAGCCTTCTCTTTTGTTGTTAATTGGAGATGAATTTTACACAGTGTCTACTGCTCAAACAAATTTACGTGCAGCTGATACAAAATAACTTTGTTTATTAGTCGAGAAAGGGAATTTAGATTTTTCCTGGTTAGTAGAAATTATTTAATGTATTAACTAAATTGTAAATTTTACGTAAATGTTAAATTACAAAAATTTTCAGATATATAAAATTAGAAAAAGCAAATAGTGTCTTGACGCTTTTAAATTCTTTTTTTTATTTCTATTTTAGACATGCTCTTATTTTGTAACATATATTCACAATTTCACTCCCAATCACTTCTGATAAACACTTTAACGATTATTACTAATCATTTATTAAAATAATGCTTGCATTGGTGGTCGAGAGGTCAACGCGACTGCCTTGCACTTGCAGGCAGTTGCCCGGGTTGCGGGTTCGCGTCCCGGCCGATGCTATGACACTTAAAAAAATAATAATAATGATTATCTCTATTCCAGTTATAAATTTTAAACATCAATTTGTCTTTATCAAATAACTTTCTTCCTATGTTTTAAGAGTGTGTAGTGAAGTGTAGGTTTTAAGATTATCTTTTTTAAAAAAAACTAATAGACTTTAAGAACAAACACATTAATCACATTTGAAAACCCTTACTGTTCTAAAACTGGCCTAAAATATATATTTTAATTTTTTTTAGAAATATAAATAAATTGTCGGTATAATATTTTGTTAGAGGAAACAAGAATGGGGTCCTGCCTTGTGACTGTAGATTGCCAATTACTGCATTAAATCTTTCTTGATATATTGAAAGCAATATATATAAAGAATGATATTAAAGTCATATTAAATCACTTGGATCTTACTGTCTTCTAGAATGACTATATTTTGAGCATGTTTGGATAAATTGATTATCTTTGAATAACAATATAAAAATTCAATAATTATACTTAATAATGTATTCGGTAGCATCAAATTTATTTAAATTCCGATGGAGAGATCCATCTTGATATGTCCTTAAAACAAATCTTTATAATCTTAACTCAGAAAGACTGCAGAACATAGTGGCATATCTGAAAAACTTTAAAACATTGTTACATCTATTGCCATTTTTTTTTAGAAATAGAAGAGTCTATGAAGTTGAGTCATATGATCATAAAAATAATTATTTTGTTTCAATTTATAAAATAAATGAAAATAAAAAATTGTTGCAATTATAGTGAATAATTTTATTTGTTATAACAAAAACATTTTATTGAATAAATTTGTCCAATCTTAGATGAACTGTTACTATAGACTAAGAATCATTATAAGGAATTTAAACCAATAAACATCACATGATCACTACTTCTTATGCTTGCTTATAACTGTTATTAAAATAGGCAAAACTCTCTATACGTTTTGTCACTCAGTGCAAGCAAGATGAAGGCCACAAGCACTGATGAAGGCCACAAGCACTGATGAAGATCACAAGCCAGAAACTAGTCTGGGGATATTGGGTGAATAAGCACTAGATGGGGATTTTTTGCACAAGCCTTCTGGCATCCATTGTTTACTCTGGCTTGCACTGAGTGGCAATATGAATAGAGAGTTTTGCCTGTTTTTATAAGGAATATAGAAATATTACATGTTTTTTTTTTTTTTGTTAGATAAGCAAAAAAAAAAAAGATTTAGTCAAATAGCTAACTAACTTTATACATATCTTTGTAAATATCTGATTGTCTATGATAAATTTATTCATACAATACATCTAATTATTAATATTAAAATTAGTGGTAGTCAGTAATGTGTTCTAGATCTACACGTATTCACTTTAATAAATAGCCATCATCAAAATTGTTTATAATTAATTATATATTTTAAAGGTATGGTGTAAGAATATTTGACTTGATTTATAATACTTTTGTGAAATAAAACATACCCAATTAAGAAAAAATAATTAATTTAAATGTTAATTAATTTTTAAAATTTTTTTATGCCAGTGATGTAAGTACATATAGACACATATATAATTCAGAAAAATAAATCAATTACAACATTAATTAATTAAAAGAAAACCTTTTGCCAAATGCAGGTGTATAATTAGAAAATACCATTCCATTGTAGTTTATGAAAGTCATAAGAATTACAATCCACTGCAGAAAAAAGTATTTTGCTAGAATAAAAAAGAAACCTAACAATAAGCAGTAGAAAGTAATATATTCGTAAGTAAAGAACAGAGGTTGATCAAGTGCATTACTGCAAAAAAGGAAGTGATTTCAATGGAGTTATCCTTTACAAATTTTTCAAACACAAATAGGCATTATAGGAACAGTATTATTTTTATATACCCCTTTAAATATTTTTTAATGTATAAATATATAAAATGCACTAAAATTCACAACACACAAAACTGAAGATAAAGAAATCTTAATATTGGAGATTGATATAAACTAAATATATGTATCCAAGTATATGGCTAAGTGCTTTCGAGGTCCAAGGACCTCATATTCATGGCCATCTCATAAATAAATAGATGGGTTAAGAACGATGCAAATTTATGTAAATGAGATAATTAAGTATTCCATTTCCTGAAGATCTTGAGTCTTTTCTGTTTAAAGGTTGTTATTTTTAGCGATAAAGTAAGCTCCTTTATTTTTCTTTTAAGACCATGTTGCTCTTTGCAAACAACCACTGAGACTTTAGGCTGGGAATCATGACCATCTGAGCTGCAGTGCTGCATAAAAACTGAACTACAAGAAAGGTCTGTTAGTGTTTTATTATATGAGTATGTGTGTTGAGATAGCCAAGTGGATAGAGAGGCCGGCCCTGGTCTCCCCAAATTTGATGCCATACAATGTGTTTCAGGGCAGGCAATACTGTAAACTACTTGAGGTGTCAGTGAGGATGGTAATCTGTCTTTAGTATTATTAAATAATTTGTGTGAATTGGGGGGAGGGTGAAAACATTATTACTGAATATGTTATGAAATTTTCTATGCACATTAGGCAGATAAGGAAGTAGAAGCCTTTGTTTGTCTATGTTAGTGGTGTAGTTATTTATTTTGGAGTAAAAATGCCTTATTTTCCTATCAATTAGATTAGGACTAAAGCCAGCTGATCTTGATAAAAAAATAAAGGAAGCTTACTTTATCATTAAAGATAACTCTATAAACAGAAAAGACTTGTTATAAGACCTCCAGGAAATGGAATACTTAACTACCTCATTTACATAAATTTACATTGCTCTTAACCATCCTATTTATTTACAAGATGGCTATAAATATGAGGATCTTGGTCCTCAAAAGCACTTAGCCACATACTTGGATACATGTATTTAGTTTATATCAATCTACAGTATTAAGATGTCTTTATCTTCAGCTTTGTGTGTTTGTGCGTTTTAGCGCATTTTATATATTTATACATTGGAATGATTAGCCATAATGTTTAAACTTTTTGTTCATTTAAATATTTTTGTAGATTTATTTTAATTTAAACAAAGAAAATTGAAGAATTTTATCTATGCAGGCAACCAGAGTTAACTTTACCTTTGATATTGCTAAGAAAGTATCAATTACTAAGTGACAGTACTCAGGCTGAACAAGTTTTTTTCTAATAATTATTATAGTTGCTTTGTACTGAATTTAAGTAGAAAAAATAAGCTCTCCATATAAAACATTACTAGAGAAAACATTAGTTTCAGGATTGTCAATTGAAAATTAAAAGTTTTTTTACTAATATAAAAAGGTAACTTTAGCTCTCATTGCTTGCATGGAGATAATAACTTAATTTCCATTGCTTATATATTATAACCTCAAAAAAGTGATGGGGATGATAAACTAATAACCAACATCAAGCTAAGCTCAGGGTTCCCTGTTAATATGATCTATGCCAATAATAAAAAGAGCCATATGGGTGATAATGACAATGATAATAATTATTAAACATTACGAATAACTATAATTAAAAATCAATTTTAAAAGGAGGAGAATCCTCAACTTACTTCTACAAACTGCAAAAGCTCTCAATATTTACAGCTACACCACAGAATAGTTAGGTTATAATACAATATTTTCCTCATAATAAAATTTATTTTATTATTCCCTCCCCCCTCCAATCTATAATTATACATCTCATAATTACTATTCCAACATCTTATTGTCATGATCAGATTCACAATTCAAGATTTAGATAAAAATAATCATGTTCTTTAAATTTTATTTGTCAATTTATGTCATTCAGCTTAAAATATAGTTTCTTCTTCTTATTGAATTATGATATTAAGATCTCAGGGTTCATTATAAATATTTTAGTATAAAATTTTGCAGTCTTTTATTTTACTTATAAGTTGAAAATCAGATGAATAGTATCTTAGTAAAAGATGTGAGGAGACATAGTGTCTACATGCTATGCAATAATAATAATAATGATTATGATGAGTTTTAACAGAAAAATATTTTAATTAAAATCAGATGCATAGAAACTTAATTTTAAATAGTATAACATTCTCCTACAATATTCTTTGAATACAAAGAGTGGAAATGGGATTTTATGGTCACTCAGAATATTCCCTTAGTAATTCTAGACCAATTTTTTTAAATGCAGCAGATAATATGCTATTATGATAGCATTTTACTTTAAAATAATTTTAGTTAAATTATAGTGATCATTAAGATCTTAAGAAAATAATAAATATTTTATTTCTTAGATGCATTCTCAACATCTGTAATTCATAATAACTAAATGCTTTATTATCTTTAATTTATATGAATGTATCTTGAATAATTAGAATGAAATTTTACTACATCATGAATTATACAATGTTTAGATTTCTGAGTAAATGATTTGTGAATAAGTTACCATAACATTTATTTACAATAAAACAATTTAACAACAATAACACTGTAGAAAATCCACAAAATTTAAGTTCACAGTTTAATTATAATACAATCCATTTTGCATCATTAGAGAAATACACTTTCAAAGTTTGTAGTTTAAATTTATAAAAAAAAAATTAATAAATTAAATGTTACCTACCTCATGAATACAGATAATGTTATAAGAAGTTTCGTCTTTATTAACCAATAAAATATAAATTACTATTGGTATTATTATTAAAAAAACCTTCTATATCTTCCTAAATGATAAAGTTTTATTAACATAAGTATTATTATGCAAGTTTTATGCTCTCCTGCATGATAAAGTTTTTTATTAACATAAACATTATTTCACAAATTCTATATTTTCTTAACCTGTAAAAATTTTATTAACCCATGCATTGTTTTAATAATTCTATAGCTTTCTAACTAATGAAAATTTTATTTAACCTATGAATTATTTAAAGAAGTTCTCCATTTGCATACAATCACACCATAATATTGTCCCAAAGAATGATTAAATTTAAATATTATTCATGTTTTACCAATCCAACAATGACTTGGTACTGGACAATGATTTATGTTAAGAATTATAATTTTGAAATTTTGAATAAAGTAATTATTGGTTTTATTTTTTATAATGTTGGGAAAAAAACATAGCAGAATAGGTTTATACATCAGGGCCATCTAAGAGTAATTAAATGTGCATCTAAAGAAAAGAAGACACTCTCCAAAAACAAACAACATATCAATTGCCATAATAATGAAGATATATAATACACCATACATGGTTACAATACAAAAATATAATACTTTTGAGAGGAAAAAATTAACAATATAATGAACCTAGTGGTGGCATTGATCCAAAATACACACATTCTGAAAGCAAATAAATACGCTAGGACTTTGTCTCTGAGCATATGAGAAGAGTGGGAGTGGACCATCACAAATACTAGGAACAATAAAAGTTACCACAAATAAAGCATTTATACAAACAAGAAATAGAAAGATACATACCATTCATGGAAAATATGATTAATGAGAGAGAGATCAGACTAACATCTCTTTATAAAATATATGGTATATCTAAATCAATACAACCAGGAAAGAGGAAGAAAAAATATGAAGTTGACACAGTAGTGAAAGATCTGGCAAAAAATTGTGTGTATGATAGTTTTTTAAAAATAATTTGGGATAGCTATTTTGAAAAGAAAAAAAAGCTAACAGCAATTACTAAAAAATCTAATTATAATTAGAAATATAATGATATATAAAACTGTTGTTGATCAGTGTAAAGATTTTATTATAAAAGTTTAGGAAAGTAGGAAAAAAGATGTATTTAAGATATCTGGATTTTAAAAGCAAAGTGAGTAAATAAAAAAACCCAACTATAATCATATATTATGATATTACTATTTTTTATGGGGTAGAAATGTAAATACAGGATTTAGCATTATAAATATGGAGGAACCAAGATCCATTTGAGGAATATAGCTATTTTAAAAATGAAAATTATAAAATCTATGCAAACATGTGGTATGAAAATGTTAATAGAGATAGGCATATTGTTTATATCAAAACTGTAGTGAACCAACTTTTAACAGAAAGAAAGTAAAATTCAGTAGTCATTTTTTTTTACTTAAAAGCAGTTAATGCCATTATAAGGTAAAGAAGAAGTTAATATACTTGTCAAAGAAAAAAATAAAATTAGAAAATTATGATTGTATATAACAAAAAGTAATGTAAAATCTTTAATTGGTACAATCAGTTTCCAAATAGAATGTGTGTTAGAAATTGTCAAAAAGCATGGGTTATATTTTAATAGAAGACCATGTGTTAGTATTGGAATTATTACACAAAGAATATCCAGGTGTGGTCAGAGCAAAGGCTTTAGCATGGAACTAAATTTTTTAGGCAAACATAAATCTAGATGTTAAAAAAATTATAAAATGATGTCATGTCAGATGAAAGTGAACTTATTAGTAAGAAAAACATATATGGACAAATTCTATTTAATGTGGTAATGCATCATATTGGCAAACATATAGTGGAGTATAGAGTTGTTAAAAACATATCACCATTTTGAAACTAAGGTAAATATTTTCTTACCAGGGATTTCTTATGTTGTGTGCATCAGAAAATGAAAATAAATTCAGGTTAATACATTTGTGCATACCATCCTACCATCTTGAATTGAATAAGTTAGTTAAAAAATTAGCATAATGGCTTAAAATTCATTAAATAAGGTAAATAACAAATAACCAACACATAATTAAAATAATTTTAATGTGTCTTTATGTTATATTTATAACAGGTAAACCATCTGCAGAATCTCTTTTGTAGTGGAGGGCTAAAATCTAAAAGATCTCTTTGGGATAAAACAGGAAACAAGAATTAAACCTGAATGTAATTTTGGGATTGGTAAGTTTGACTTCAGGATTTATTAGACAATAGCCATTGTAAAAAGAAATTTTGTATAATTATTAACTTCTTTTATGTATTTTTTTTTATTAAATACAATGTATGCTATTTTTATAATTATTTTTATTTTATTTTATATATCCTCATTTAGATTCAAAACATTTCTTATTTCTTACTGAATTAATTCACAATGTGAAAACAAATGTCTTTTTGTAATATTATTATCCTTTTTCCTAATTCTCTATCTTCTATGCACTGATTGTTATTATTGAATATAATTAATATTTTTATTTATTTATTCTTTTGTTTATACAATAGTAGAAACAATATGTTGCATTGATTAAAGTAAAAATGAGAGAAATTATTAATAATATTTTAAAATAAAAATTAATACATAAAAAATTAATCTTGCTTTAAAAAGGAAATCATTTGTATAAAGACAAAACAGTCAAAAAGAATAATGAATGAGAAATAAACCAAGAAAAATAAAAATTAACTCCTAAAGAAAGAACAAACTAAGTGAAGATTGTAAAAGTCAATAAGATGTTGCATGGTCAACTAGAATGTCACAAGATCAACAAGGAGAAAATGCAGAAATAGCAGTAGATAATGGAATGACATTGTATAGAAGATATGGAACAGAATTAGAACTAAAAATACCAGTGAGAAGGTACCACATTAGAAAAATATCTTAATATTTTAGTAATTATGTTTTTACTTCAGAGAAAAATATTCTGTAGGGAAGATTTTTATATAAAAGCATATGTGCATGTGGATACTGTCTGTGTGTAAATATAATTCATAAAAAGTTATTTAATTAAAAAAAATCTTCCATTAAAATGCAGTTGTTTAATTACAAAACAATAATTTGTTGTTATTTTTAAAGAAATCATTAAAATTCATTTATAAAAATAGGGTGCTGAATGAATAAAAGGGAACATAATAAGAAACAGAGAGAAATGATCTAGCAACAGAAGGCTGAGATTGACCAAATATATTATTAGAGGAAGATAAATGAATTATAAGACAGACTAGGAACTATGAACATGTTGAAACTTTCATTATTATTACATACACCTTCAGATGTATATTGTGTAACTCATTGATATATTAGTAATTGTATGTATACACTCCTCAGCTAAATTGAGAATTTTTGCTCATTTAAGAATGAATCCAAAAATCTTAGCACATAATTTTGCTTAAAATACATATGACAACAACAAATCATATAAATGAATAATTTATCTCATCTACTATTATATATAAATATCTGTTAGTTAAAATATTTGACAAGTTATTGTTTTATTTGGTCTGGAGGAAACTGTTCATAATTGACGAGTAATAGATTTATATTTTGAACTAAGGATATGTCAAATAAGTTATGATTATGATTATTTTCTAATTCAAAAAAATCTTGAATTTTTGTAGTATTCTGAACACAATCCATAAAAAAGTTTTGCTAGCAATAATGATCAAAATAATTTAGAACGTATATATATATATTCAGCTATAATAGAAAAAATATATTAAATAATCTTAATCATTAACTTGAATAATTATCATTGTAAAATGGATTTAAATTAATATACCTAGATGTTGAAATGCATAACAGATCCAAAACTTTTAGTTTTACATTTAATAAGTTTAAAGATATGATATTTTGTCAGAATATTTAACTACTTCAACAAAAATAGTTGCATATAAGAATGATTTTAGTTCAATTTTTTGTATGAAAGTGAAATATGTTGACTTTCTATCAACATAATTTAAAAACAATGAATGAAAAATATTTTATAATATTCTGCATTATTCTGAATATATTACATTCATGAGATCAATTATTCCATTCTTAAGATGGTGTGATTAATACTGAGCTCACAACTGCAAGCAATATTTATATTGCAAAGCATGCAAAATGTAATAGAAATGCTACAAATTCAGAGTGAACATGATTTTTGTAAAAGATGAACATGGCATTAACATTATAAAAATTCAATTTGAAGACTCCATTGATGCAATAACAATTGCCTTCATTGAAAGAATATGGATGAGAACAAAATGGAATGGAGGTCTATAAATAATCAAAAAATTGATGTTATTTTTAAAAAACCTATGTTGAAGAAAATATTACAAGATTTCAACTAAACAGAATAAATCTCCATTATGTGATAATATTTTTAATTTTTGTATTGCAGTTACTGTAAAACCCATAGTTAATATTTTATTCTCTGTCTTTCTCTTTTTTGAATTTATAACATTGACAATTGCTTATAAATAATGATTTATTGAGACAAAGATGCTAAATGTGAATACATTCTTATAAAATAATACATATGAATCTATTAAGTAAAAAAAGTAAATATTTTTATCAGTTATAATTTTAATAATTATACACATTTTTTTCTTTTTATAAAACCAATATAAAGCAATATAAAGATAAAAAAAACTATATATAAGAAAATAAAATATTTATTTCAAATGCAACATAAAAAGCAGAATATGTTTTAGAAAAATAACTCATATATATATATTAGAAGAAAGAGACTGGGTTGACAACCGAGTATGATTGGAATTTTACTCTAATTAATGTTATTTTCAGATTAGCTATCATTGTACAAGTTAGAAAACAATTGTCAAATTCTTTCATTTTAAACTTACAAAAAAAATTCTGACCCTATAGTGTTGAGCATATAATATAAATAACATTTGGAAAGTATGTGACTGATTTTATTTTATATATGTGCAATGCTTTAATAATCAAAAATTAAGGCCAAAAACACTACTATAGTAGCATTTACTAGTTTAATAAAATATTTGTAAAAATAATAATATAGCATTAAAGTGAATCATCATCATCAACATCAAACAATATCAATCCACTGCAGGATTAAGGTCTCTTCAAGTTCAATCCATCTCCTCCGATCTTTAGCTTCTCTTCTCCACATCACCCCTGCACACTTTCTTATTTCATCCATCCAGCTCACTTGTGGTTTCTTTCTGGGTCTTTTACAATCTCTTGGAATCCAGTTTAAGATTTCAGTTGTCCATCTATTATTATCTCTTCTAGCAATATGTCCAGCCCAACCCCACTTCAGTCTAATTTTTTTAATGAGATCAGTAACACCTGTTTGTTCTCTTACCCATATATTGTGTTTTCAATCTATTCTTGTTACTTCCAACATGCATCTCTCCATACTTCTTTGAGTGGTCTGAAGTTTTTTTGAGTGGTTATTAATAAAATATATATAAAATTATTTATTAAAAAAAAAAAGGTTGTTATTATGCTATGAATAGTGATTTTAATATAGAAAAAAATACTATAATATATTGCTTTAAATTATGTATCTGTTAAAACACAAACTATAGCATTTCTATTAATGTTTTTCTAGTTAAACTACATATATTTGAAACAATTTAAAAATAAAGATAAAAAAATCTTTTTTATTAAATGCTTTTATTTACTGTGTGCTAAAAAAAAAAAAAAAGTTTCTTCAACTGCAATTGGGGCTCTTAGATTTAATTTGAAATAAAAAGCATATATTATTTGGCAAAATACTAAAATTATATATGTTACATATTTTCATATATTAATTAAGTTGTAAACAAAAAAATATGTGAATAATTTTAATGTAATAACTAGAGACACATGTCTAATAATGGTCATATTAATTAACCCACCATTTAAAATTGAAATAGTATCTAACAATAACTTTTTGTGTGAGTTTGCTTAGAAAGAAAATGTGGTTCACTATTCATAACAAATAAAAATCTTCCACCATTCTTTTTTAAAAAATATATAGTCAATACATATCATTCATTAATCAATAAATCTTCACCATAATCTTTTTAAAAACTTTTATTTTCATCATATATATTTAAAATCCTTTCAAATTCTTCATATTCCAACATTTCGATTGTTTTTAATTACAATCATTTTCAAGGCAAAACTACAAAATACACAGAAATAATTGAATAAATAAAAATACAAATACATCTTATAACTCTACATAAATACCAAAAATTGTATTATAATAATTTAAAAATAAATAATCATACAAATTATACCATTAAATAATACATTTACATTCTATTATCTTATCCAATTTTTTAAAATAACTCCTATTACAAATTAATACTATAAACAATAATAAAAATAACCAATAAAACAATTTAAACATTACCTATAAACTTCTATTTTATTTATATCATATTATATTTTATCTTTTACCAATGCCATTTTACCAATTCCATTCCAAATAAATACCTTAAATCATTTAAATATACCCTTATTTAAATACTTTCATAGTACTTTTAAACACATTGTTTAATACATTCCTTTTAACACATCTATATACCATTTATTTTATTGAACACTGGATTTAATTTTTTTATATAATTACATTCTTTAATTATTCTTTCTTTATAATTCCTAACCTTTTCTATCATTTTAATGCTAAAATTCCTATGGCTATATTTTTCTCTATGAATAAAAACACTAGAATTCTTATCTTTTAAATGTTGTTTAAATCTAGTTCTTAATGTATTCTTAGTTGTTCCCACATATGATACATTATTTCCTTCTTTTTTACAATTTTCACAGACAATAATATATATCCCATTCATTTTATCTAGTTCACACTTTATACCATTATTATTTATTAAATTCCCCAAACTACATTTTTTCTTATATACAGGTTTAACTAATAAATCAATCTTATATTTATATTTTAAATTAATATTTTTCATAATTTTTTTAATTTCTTTAAAAACCTCTTTTGATACATTATAACTATTATAAATTACTTTATTATCTATATTATGACTAATATTTTTATTATAATTATTTTTTCCTATTATATAATGATTATTACAATTTTTCCTTATTATTTTACTAATATTTTTCTTATTAAATAAATTATAAATAATTTTTTCCGGATATTCATTCTTTAAAAATTCTATTTTAATTTTATTTAATTCATTATTCAAACCTACATTATTAGAACACAAATTAACTGCTCTATTAATTCTATTATTTATAATATTAATCTTATGTTCATATTCAAAATCTGAATACCAATTACTAAGCAACCCATGAAAAGTATTTTTTCTAAATACTACTGTGTCAATTTTTGTAAATCCATTATCATAATATTTTTTTATATTTACATCCATGTAATTAATCATATTATTATCTTCTTTTTGTATAGTAAATTTAATATTATCTTCAATTGAATTAATATATCTACAGAAATTCACTCCTTTACTATTATTTCCATTAAAAATAAGAAAATAATCATCTATATATCTTACCCACCAAATAGCTTTAAATTTAGTCTCTTCAAAATATAAATTTTCAAAATTGCTCATATATATATTAGCCATTAAACCACTAAGACTATTCCCCATGCTTAAACCACTATTTTGTTTGTAAAAATTATCTTTGTATTTAAAAACAATGTCTTTACAACATGCATCAAAAATTTTAATTAGTAAACTATATTCAATGTTAAAACTTTTCTCTCTATCTTCACTATACATTTTTAATATTATATCTAAAGCTCTTTCTGGTTCAATATTGGTATACATACTTTCAATATCTAATTTAATAAAATATATATTCTTATATTTATTACTTGTATTTAAAAACTCATTTAATTTAATCACAAATTCCTTAGAATTTTTAACATTATGATAACTCTCATTATATCCATATTTTTTAAAAATCTTATTATATAACCATTTTGACAAACTATCATAATATGCTTCAACTCCAACTAATAATAGGTCTCAATGGTATATCTATTTTATGTACCTTAGGTATGCCGTAAATAAAGGCATCTTTATAATCCATTTTTTTTAAACTCATCATATCTATATTACCAATATAGTTCATATTATATAAAACAGTAACTATTTCATTAATACTTTTTATTTTATCAAAATACTCCCTTTTATTAATTTTTTTAAAATAATTACCCTCTAATAATTTATTCATTTTTATATCATATTCATATTTTTCCATAATAATCATACTAGTTGTTTTATCACCTCTTAAAAATACCAAGTTTTTATATTTACACTTAATACTATTAATTAAATTCCATTCCCTTAAATAATCATATTTATAATTAATTATACCATTTTTTAAATTATATATCAAACAATCCATTTTATATTTAAATTCCTGCAACATTAATTCTTTATTACCAACTAAAACATTTTCATCACTTTTATTATCATTATTCTTACATTCTTTCTTTATTTTATCTAACAACAAAGAATTTTTTGACTCTATTTCAAAAATATTTCTATCATTATTAATATACCTATTTGGAATATATTTTAACCCTTTTTCTAACAATTTCATTTCCTCATAATTAAACTCTACTTTTGTTAAATTAATAATAAAATTATCTTTATAAATCTTTTTACCACATATAATTTCTTTATTATAATTTTTATCTTTATTCTTTATATCATATTTCACCCTTATATTTCTATCATTAATTAAATTATATATTTTTTTATCATGCCTATTTTTAATATTCTTCTTATAATTATTAACTTTATAAACAAAACAATATTTCAATATATTATCTTCTTCCAAAGTAATAATCCTCTTTAATATATTATAAATATTTCTAACCTTATCAATAAATATCTTTTTTTCTTTATATAATATTTTAACATATTTCTTCATCAATTTCCTTTGTAAAATTACCATATATTTATCATTAAATATATTTTTAAACACGCTAAATCTAATAAATCTGGGAATAACATTATTACTATAACAATTTTTTATAAAATTAATATCAAATTGCCTCTTAACAATTTTCAATTTCCATTTTATCCATTCATTACAAACTTTTATTATATATTTTACCTCTTTAACATTATTAACAACCATTTTTATTCTATTAACAAACCTTCTAAAATTCCATTCTTTATAATTTTCCATTTTTAACAACAACTCTAATATACAACTCATAACATATGCAACAAATAATAATTATATCATAATATCCATATACTATTTATAAAATATATCCCAACATAATAATTTAATACAATATAATCTAATATCAACCAAATATATAATATCACTAGACAATCTTCTATAATTTTTTTATAAATATACAATCATACGATTCTTTTTTACGAATCCAAAAATAAAATTTATAACATAAACAATCCTCATTAAACGTCCTTCTTTCTATACAATAAAAAACATATCATATAAAATAATTTATATATCATGTATTATTTATCTTCCATGTATCTTCCGTGTATTTTCCAATAATCCAATCTTCCTATATACCATTACAAGTTTACTTGATTATTCATAACAAATAAAAATCTTCCACCATTCTTTTTTAAAAAATATATAGTCAATACATATCATTCATTAATCAATAAATCTTCACCATAATCTTTTTAAAAACTTTTATTTTCATCATATATATTTAAAATCCTTTCAAATTCTTCATATTCCAACGTTTCGATTGTTTTTAATTACAATCATTTTCAAGGCAAAACTACAAAATACACAGAAATAATTGAATAAATAAAAATACAAATACATCTTATAACTCTACATAAATACCAAAAATTGTATTATAATAATTTAAAAATAAATAATCATACAAATTATACCATTAAATAATACATTTACATTCTATTATCTTATCCAATTTTTTAAAATAACTCCTATTACAAATTAATACTATAAACAATAATAAAAATAACCAATAAAACAATTTAAACATTACCTATAAACTTCTATTTTATTTATATCATATTATATTTTATCTTTTACCAATGCCATTTTACCAATTCCATTCCAAATAAATACCTTAAATCATTTAAATATACCCTTATTTAAATACTTTCATAGTACTTTTAAACACATTGTTTAATACATTCCTTTTAAATTAAATCCAGTGTTAAATAAAATAAATGGTATATAGAGGTGTTAAAAGGAATGTATTAAACAATGTGTTTAAAAGTACTATGAAAGTATTTAAATAAGGGTATATTTAAATGATTTAAGGTATTTATTTGGAATGGAATTGGTAAAATGGCATTGGTAAAAGATAAAATATAATATGATATAAATAAAATAGAAGTTTATAGGTAATGTTTAAATTGTTTTATTGGTTATTTTTATTATTGTTTATAGTATTAATTTGTAATAGGAGTTATTTTAAAAAATTGGATAAGATAATAGAATGTAAATGTATTATTTAATGGTATAATTTGTATGATTATTTATTTTTAAATTATTATAATACAATTTTTGGTATTTATGTAGAGTTATAAGATGTATTTGTATTTTTATTTATTCAATTATTTCTGTGTATTTTGTAGTTTTGCCTTGAAAATGATTGTAATTAAAAACAATCGAAACGTTGGAATATGAAGAATTTGAAAGGATTTTAAATATATATGATGAAAATAAAAGTTTTTAAAAAGATTATGGTGAAGATTTATTGATTAATGAATGATATGGTTCACTATTATGTCAATACTCAAGATCTTATCTGAGATATAAACTCAAACATGTAAGTTTTATAAATATAAGGATTTGAATGAATCACACCTTTACCATAAATAACAAATCATCTATTTCTAAAAGCTATATATATATATATATATTGGATTAATGAATCCATAGTGGTTGCCATATTGTTTACAAATATCAGAGAATTACCAATTTCTGACACTGCTCCTAAGAAGTGTTTAATATAAATATCATTTTAATTTTTTATAACCAACATTATTTTACAATAAGTATTAAAATATTTGCATAAAAAATTAAAATATAAAGCAATAAAATCACAAAAATGAAAAAAAGTCACTTTTTTAGTTGATTGATTTTTTATAATCAGTTATTACAATGAAACAAATTTGCTTTCTATTATTATTGCCATTAGTTATAATAAGTTTTATAATATTTGTTTAAAATGTAGAGAAAAGAAAATGGTCATTTGAAAAAGATACAAAAAAAAATTTAGATCACAAGATATATGAAATACTGGTAAATCAAAAAAGGGGCATAAAATTTAAACTATGTGAGTGAAATTCAAACTAATTTAATTTTCAAAAAATATAGATGTACATAGAATAATACTCAGATACCTATTCAATTTAAAAAAACAATATGAAATTAAAGCATTTGAAAATTGATATTATATAATAGATCATTGTAGGCATATGGATTAAAAAATAAGCAAATGAAAAAGTGTGAAAATTTAATATAAAATGTAAAAAAAACAACAATGTTTTTAAATAAATAACAACCAAATAAAATTGATAATCCCTAACTAAACCATATGCTTTAGCAATCAACAATACCCTTTTCTTTGAATTTTCTTACAGATAAAAAGGTGGTTCATTTTATCTGAAATCTCAAAACTTATATAAGACATAAACTGAGACAAACACTTTTATAAGTATGTTTATATCAATTTTTATTAATATTTAATATTCTAGCCAATAAAACTGTCAGCTTATCAATCATATTATTATTGTAATTAATTTATCTTTGGAACATATGTTTCAAAAGGAACCTCTTTCATCAGCTGTCTCAAATCATAACTGATCTCTCACAAAATACACGGATCATATATATTAATACAAATCTAGAAAAATTTAAATATAAATAATAGATAAAACCTTATCTAACCAGGAACACAATTGGGCAACCAAGGAAAAGTTTTTTTAAGCATGTCCGACTTATTTTATTGGTTCATCTTCAGTTACATAGTGATCTTATGATTTATATAACTAACAATATAATTGTTTAAAATATTTAATGTTAATAGTATCATTACTAATACAATAAATATATAAATGGAAATTAAATCATTATATCCATATAAAAATCCAGAGATAACTTTATCATTGATATTGCTAGTAAACTATCAATTATTAATTGACAGTCTTGATGCTAAACAAGTTTTCTCTATCAATCCATAATAGCTTTTTTTGTCTTAGGTTTAAATAAAAATAAACTTTTAACTCCAATTATTATAAGGATTTAAACCATGATAATTATTTTTATATGTATTAGAATCTAGAAAACCCATGATTTTCCTTGACATCTTGCAAATAATAATTCATCTTCCCCAGAAAATTATATATGTCAAATTAAATATTTCCATATATAAACAATAAAAATTGAGGAATTACATCTATGAGAACAATCAGATGTCACTTTATTTTTGATGTTGCCAGGAAATCATGAATTATTAATTGAGAGGGTAAACAAGCTTTTCTATTAAATTTATGAAAATATTTAATTTAACATAGACACTTTATATATATATGACTGAGAAGGCTTAGAAATGTTTTTAAAGTAGTGGATATATAAGCAACTGTTTTGACATCTAATTACTGACTGGCAAGTAGATACCAGTTATTTTTATCTAAAAAATAAAATAGAAAATGAACTTTTTAAACCTTTCACATCCGACAATTTACATGTCTTACTGCTAATATATTTTCTTTCAATGTTTGTTTAGGAGAGCTGGTGGAGAGAATTTTTGTTCTGCACTGGTCTATATTATTGTTGATAATTTTGCAGTACTATTGGTATAATTTCTGTAAATATAAAATATATTATGGTCTATTTGAAAAAAAAAAAAACCAATTTTCCAGTGTTCAGATGATTACCTTACTTATATTTTTTCGTGTTTATATAAATTATAACAGGAATTTTGCAAAATTATCATCAATAACATAATCCAGAGCAGAGTTGCATATTTTTAAAGCCATAAAATTCTTTGCATGCACAAAAAATTTTGCTTTGATATTTAATAATAATGAATTGCCATGATATACATTTTTTTTATTATAATCTGTTTGAAATAATATTGAATTTTTTTAGTAATCCGATGATTATCTTACTTATAAAAAAATTATATTTCATGACAATTCATTATTACTAAATATCAAAGGAAACTATACATACCCATATATCATCCAGCGCATAATGCTATACTGAAATAAATATACAAATATTAAGCATTAAATTACGTTTTGAGCTGGCTATTTTGAAATACGAATTCTAATGTATTTATATATTAGTTCACAGAGGGCGGTATTGGATTTTTTAACCATGTGGGGTGACTTAATGCTTAATACACACACATATATATATATATTAAATTAATAATTTTTAACAGATGTTATTGATAAAATATTTTAATATTTAAAACTATCTGCATATTGTCATATTAGAAAAATTACTGATGGTAATAGACAATAATCAATAAAAATAGTAAACTGTAAATGTTTCCTGCATTCAAAAAGGTATCTCATCTAAATGCAATCTCTTGGTATTATATAAAGACTAATATGAAAATATATTACAGTTGATATTCCTAATCTTCAGAAACATTCTAATGAATTTAAATTAGAACTTACAAATCGGTTTCAAGTATTAATAGATTTTGAACATGATTCAGATTTGAATGAAATTAATATGAAAATAACTGATACACTTTTGAAAACTGCAACAAAGATAGCTGGTAGAAAGAAACAGCAATTGATCAATAAAATTTCTACTGAGACTAGAGAATTTATGAAGAAAAGAAGGAATATGAAGATATACAAAAATGATGCATTAAAAAGAATTGAATATCTCGAATTTTGTAAAATGGTGCGGAAAAGAGTTGAAAATGATATAAGAAAGTATAACTGTGAACTAGCAAGGAAAGCTGTAGAAGAAAATAAAAGTCTTAAGAATGTAAAACAACATTTTGGTATTGGTAGGAAATTTATATCTGCAATAAGAAAAAAAGATGGAATTATTACTAAAAGGAGAGATGACATCATGAAATTGGTAGAAGATTTTTATCAAGAATTATATAGTAATAAAGAACAAGTACCTCCTATATCTATTACATCTTCCAAATTGCCCAGAATTTTAAATGAAGAAGTGAGACATGCAATTAAATGTATGAAGAAAGGAAAGGCTCCAGGTAATGATGGAATTATAATTGATATATTAAAAGAAGCAGGTGAAGAAATAGAAATTTTTTTTTAGCAAAGTTATATACCAAATGTCTAAATGATAAAGATGTACTGGATGATTGGAAGAATGCAGTAATAATATTAATATTTAAAAAAGGTGATAAAGAAGATATTAGAAATTACAGACCTCTCAGCCTTTTATCAGTTTTATATAAAATTTTTACCAAGATAATTACTACTCGTCTACAGAGAACATTGGATTTCCACCAACCAAGAGAACAAGCCGGATTTAAAAGTGGTTTTAGTACAGTAGATCATATCCAGGTATTGAGAGAAGTTATAGAAAGGACAAATGAATATGAGTTGCCATTATGCTTAGGATTTGTAGATTATGAAAAGGCATTTGATTCTATAAACATTTCTTCAGTGATTAAAGCATTAGATTATCAAGGTATAGATCCAGGATATTGTCATATTTTAAAGAATATTTATAAAAATGCAACAGCAACAATTAGATTACATAATGACACTGGGAAAGTCAACATTGAGAAAGGTGTAAGACAAGGTGACTCCATATCTCCAAAATTTTTTACAGCAGTGCTGCATGAAGTATTTTGTGGATTAAAATGGGAAACTAAAGGAGTGAAAGTAAGTGGTGATTATTTAAGTCATTTAGTTTTCGCAGATGATGTAGTTGTTTTTGCAAATAATGCTTCAGATCTGCAGGAAATGTTGCAGGAATTATCAGATGAAAGTAGGAAAGTAGGACTAAAGATAAATGTTAAAAAGACTAAAGTAATGTTTAATCGATTTGCTCAAAATATGAAAATAAAGATTGATTATGATGAATTAGAAGAAGTTAACAGTTACAAATACCTTGGTCAGATTATTAATACAGATGGAAACATAATGGAAGAAATTAATCATAGAATTAAACTTGGTTGGAGTGCTTTTGGTAGAAATAACTTGATACTAAAAGGAAATATGCCTATGTGTTTGAAAAGGAAGGTTTTTAACAAATGTGTTTTACCAGTTCTTACTTATGGATCTGAGACTTGGACACTTAATAGAAGAGCAATTCAGAGACTTCAGACCACTCAAAGAAGTATGGAGAGATGTATGTTGGGAGTAACAAGAAGAGATCTTAAACGCAATGTATGGGTAAGAGAACAAACAGGTGTTACTGACCTCATTGAAAAAATTAAAAGATTGAAGTGGAGTTGGGCTGGACATATTGTTAGAAGAGATGATAATAGATGGACAATTGAAATTTTAAACTGGATTCCAAGAGATTGTAAAAGACCCAGAAAGAGACCACATGTGAGATGGATGGATGAAATAAGAAAGTGTGCAGGGGTGATGTGGAGAAGAGAAGCTAAAGATCGGAGAAGATGGATTAAACTTGGAGAGACCTTCATCCTGCAGTGGATTGATAATGGTTGATAATGATGATGATAGTCGTTTTAACATATTAAAATATTTCAATCATAAAGTCTCTTTATAATTATTAGTTTATAACATCTAAATGACTAGTGGAGCAGTCTATTATTAATAAAGAATATGTGAAAGGGTATAAGCTTTTTTTTTCTTAAACTGTAAATTAATACTGTGGCACTTTAATCTCTATACAGGGTGACCCAAAAGTAGGTTTACAGTTATTACGTAGACTATTTATTTGAAAATTCAGGTTTTAATTTCAGTTTATGCATTAGCGTTGCAATGGTGTACTTGGTATGAATAGTTCTGCAGAAGTATGTCATGTGGATTTCCTTGGACTGTTCACAAATGTCATAGCCACTAACATTTCATTTTCTTTGGTGTTAGAAGTTTTAGGATGTCCAGATTTCGGTGCATTACTCACTGAACCTGTTTCATCAAATTTTTTCCTTAGACAATAAACTGTTTGTAGTGAAGGTGGAGAAATGTTAAAAGTTTCTTGCCATGCTGCACATACCATCTTGGCATTTTCAGACTTCCAATACTGCTTTAATATCAATTTCCTTTGCTCTTGATTTAAATGGTTTGCCATTAATCCTGAAATAAAAAATATCAACAAGTAAAAAGTTAGCATTACATAATAAAATAAATTACAATCAGCAAGGAAAAAGCTGTTTATGTAAGTTAGATTTATACTCTGAGGAATGTTTTATATTGGCATTACTAAGCAAGTAACTTCAACCATATAAAAGGTAGTTTAATAACTGTAAACCTATTTTTGGGCCACCCTGTATAATATCAAGAGATTGCATCAGAATGGAAGAAGCATTTACAGTTTACTATTTTCATTGATTCCTGTCTATTAACACCTGATCATATTTTTTTAATATGAAAATATTAAAATATTTCAATGTATATATATTCTAATAATTTTAATTAGCATGCAAATAATTTTATGGCTTTAAAATATGCATGACTAAAATTATAAACCCACTCATGGAACAATCAAATCTGAACATGTTAGTAAGATAATTCACAAGCAAGATTACTAAAAAGTATATAAATAAACTTGCAATGTTCACCCTTTGTTATATAAATGTCAATCTATGTTGTTATTAAAATGTTTAGATATTCATCTAAGGTTAATATTTAAAATTGTTTCTGTTAGTAGACAGTTTCAGCCTTTTAGAGTATCACAGCTTGAATTATTACTATATAACAGATCATCTTTTATCTGATAAAATTAATTGGCATTGATACAACAAAAAGTGAGTAATTTGCAAGTTCATGTAAATGATTCTTTAACAAACTTGTTTGTGAATTATCTTAATATATTTAGATGTGTTTGTTCTATAAATGGGTACATATGCATATAGACATTAGCCAGGTTTATTTTTAATATGGCTATAATTACCAATCTGTTGTAATGATATTTTGCCTACAACATATATGTCAGCAGCAAGATAAGAAATGTTATCTTAAAAACAGTGTATAGCATTAAAAGCAACATGTAGAATAAGTTGAAACTTCCAATAAAAAGAAAAATAATAAATTTTAAATATGTAAAGAGATGGAGAAGTAATAAAAACAATAATCTGATATAAAATTAGCAACTGTTTACTATTAAAAAAATTAAAGCCCATTAATCAAAACACCAGCTGGTTTACATCATATTAGTTACCCACCGCCATCCCTCTCCTCCTTTCATGTATATAAAAATGTCTATTTTTATTTTTATTAAATGATTTTTTAATCTTGTTCCAAATGTTATTTGCAGTATGGCAGATGTAATACAGCTGAAACAGTTTTACAATGTATTGTTTGTTAATGACACAACAAAAAAACTAGATAATAAATATTTTATATTTTTTGCCCATAAATGTCTTTAGTTTAATATTCACAAATATTATGTGTGTTAATATTTGAAAGGTTCTTCTATGAAAAAATATTTTATGAAACTAAAATTAAAAATCAAATGACTTTTAGAAGACTGAAATACAAAAAATAAAGCATACATCACAGTATTTTATTAGATATCAAAAAAAATATTACACTTCAAACATATGATTATAATCGTTGAAAAAATATGTATTTGACCACAACAAAATACTATAAAAATAATTTATACGATTATAAAATTGTGTACATAAGTTGAGAGGCAATGGATTACAAGAAACTCATTTTGTTTATAAAAATCAATAAACATATTTGACTATTAATAAAGTTTAAAGTCTTTATCAGGAGTTAAAAGAAAATGTGATAATTTGTAACCTGATAAAATAATTTAAAATATTTTTTAATTGTAAAATTATTATTTAAAATAATTGCTAAATAAAAAAAGTAGGATTTTATAAATTAAGTTTATATCATATTTACAGAATTTTTCCAATGCATACAACCTTACATTTGAAGCCCAATAATGGAAGTTGTGTTTAGACATGCATAATTATGTTTAATAATACATTTTTATGTTTAAACACATAGGGGTGTGTGTTATTGTTTATCAGTAAGAGAGGTTTATGAACTATAAAAGATGAAATCTATTGACTAATTTTATCCATTGGCAAAGTTTTATTACTAATCAATTTCTTTTATAGAAATCTATTGAAAAATTGTATTTATGTTTTAAATGACTTATTTCACAGAGATAATGTATGCACTGCTGTTATAAATTTTCAATATAAATATTTTTTTCTATTTCAAAAGATTCGATGATGTTACACATTAAAAAAAAAAAATCTCCTTAGATATATTAATTATAACTATTCCAAGAGTATAAACATTTAAATTTTATATTTATTATAATCTGTATGACTATCTAGTAAAAATGTATACTGGATTGCAAATTTACTTATTTCAAAGGTAGTAAAAATAAATGAAGATTATATAATTAAATAATCTTCATTAATATTTTCTATTTCAATCCATAAAATATTTTATGCAAAATTGTTGTCAAAAGTTTTGAGAATTGCAATAATCTGTATATACTTTTACTTTATTATGGCGCTATATTCAAATCTTCAAACTAGTTTTTGGTAAATGGACATCTTCAGAGAAGACAATCAGATTTTCATTTACTCTTAGAAAATGAACACTTATATTTCTTTTATAATATTCAAATGAATAATATATTTAAACAATGTATTTCATAACAAAAATTTTGTATTTGACTCTTTTTACAGGAAGTTACATGCAAACAACACATTACACAATCCTGACTTCGAATTTTTGCATTAGGAAAGTTATTCACTTTAAATATTCCTCTCCAGTGACACAATATTGTAAGGAGACACTAAATGATACTTTTATATCCAAATTTTCAAACTAAAAATAAAATCATAGAATATATGGTCATTACTTTAATGTCAGCCCTATATAAATATTCAAGTATTTTTGAGTCTTAGGTTGTTAGCATGGATAGTATAAAAAGTAAAGATCATAAAAATATGAGAGTATAAGTCTATTGCTTCTCATGAAGAAAACAATAATTGGAAACATGTCTGGGTATATGAGCATAGCACTATCATATAGATTAAAATAATTTCAGAAAAAAAATAAGCAGAAAATGACATGTAATGCTTTGAAATTAGATAGAAGATTAATGAACTCTTTTTTGCTAGTTGTTTTTGAAATAAGTGATTTCCTAAACTCATGACAAATATGCCATATTCTGAAACTTAATTATAATAATAGAATGTATATCTATATTGTAACCTAAAAAAAAGGTTCAATCCATCCATCGATTATCTTGAGTGACACTTGGGGTTGAGACAGAAAAAAGTGTATACATCTACACTAACTCTTTTACTTTGACTAGCAATTATTCTAAACTCTAATAAAATCATAAATATTTAATAAACTAATCTCTCAGGGTTTTATTATAATCTGCTACTCTTGAACTTTTGAGTCTTGGAACAATAAAATCTCTACAATTAATATTTTTTATTTCAAAATTTTAACTCGGAATAATTCAATCTGTGTTAAAAATATGACTAACAAAATTAAATAAAATAGTTAAATAATAATTTTTATCTCAGAGTTATATTAATCAATGCATGAATATAAAATGTTTATTCATTTTTGGATTCATATAGTGTAAAAGGTCTTTATTTACATTACCTTATCCAATAATATTTCATGTTACGGCCAGGATTATTACAACAATGATGTATTTGATCCAACTGAGTTTTACAAGCAAATTTATATTTCAAACGTGATCTTTAATATAATAAATGCAAATGAAATGGCGATAGTTATTAAAAAGAATAACAAAGAGAAATATTAAAATTATACATTATTTTATTTTTATAAAATCAATAATAAGAACAAATAATAATAAAAATTATATAACGCATTGAATAAAATAGTACTATCTATTTCCTAACTAATTCGAATTCTGGATCTACAGTGTTGTGAGACAATCACATTAGATTGCATTAATCTTTCTTAAAAATAATCTTCAATTTAATATTGCATATATTTCAAATATTGGAAAACACGTTTGTAGTTTTGTGATAAGAAGCGGTTTAATTCCTTAAACAGATTTTACTTTTATTCAAAATTTTGACATTCAGAACTTTTTAGTCTAAATAAAAAATCAATCCATTCATTTTGATCTTTAATCCTTTAAATTAATAACGATGCTCATGTTGCTGATAAAACAGTTTATTTTGCAAACAAGACCATTTTTTATTTATAATTTTCTAGATCAAAATCCATTTTGTCAGTAGTAAGTTGGTATGAAGCATATTGGATTTTTAATATACGATTATTTTAAAACATATTTTCTTTTATTTCTTGAAACTTAAAAAATTATATTTTTTCATGAAGTGAAGAGACTAAACATTTTTGTAATATCTTACATAAAAAAAATACGTTAAGCAAACTTGTTTAAAAGTTAGAAGTACAGTTCTTCCAAAATTTACCAAATATTACCAATTAATATTCCATTGAAAAAAGTCCAGCAATTTATTCATAAATGAATAAGCAATTCCATCAATCAATTTGTTTATTATGTTTTAGCAGTTGCCTTAAACAAATAAAATTTTTGAAAGAAATATTTTATAAATTGAATCAATAGTCATTTCTGATTACTCTGTTGTGGTTTATCTCTTCCCTGGAATGATGAAAAAGAATTCATATGCCAAACAAACACCTGCCCGGATTATTCCCTCAGCCTGCCATTCATAGTTGAAGAACAAAATAGCTATTTAAAATTTAGTTCTGCTTGAAGTCCACAGCAATGAAAAATTTTCCAGACTGTCTGGTTTATGTCAAATCCTGCTTTTATACTGATGATCACATGATATCTAAGTTATATAATATTTTCCATCATAGATTGGAGTTTTATCTGCTGTCAATCAAATATTGAAAGAGATTGCTATAGTTTCTGATACTTAAAATAACAGAATTACAATTTTTATAAAACAAAGCAGTAAAAATCTTTTTTTTTTCTAGCTTTTAAGTTAACTTTCAATAAATAATTGCTGCTGATTTAAAGTACGTTCACCACCATTTTGAATTCTAAGGACCATCCAAAACACAGCTGACACAACCAAGTGATAAATGACATCAAATAATCCACATGGTGTCACTTGGATGTGTCAGCATTGTTTTTGAGTAGTACTTAAAATTCAAAATGGTGATGAGTGAATTTTAAATACTAAACAATTATAATTTCACACAAGTATATTCAAAACAAGCTTATAATTTCCAAATACTAAAAGATTATAACTTATAAAATACACATTATATTACAATATATGCCCATAAGCACATGTTGGAATAATATAAAATTGATCATACCAAGCTTATAATTTTGAAAAAGTAAAAGCTTTTACATTCTAAAATACAAATTATATTACAATATATGCCCATATCCTTATGAAATAAAGTATATGAATTTAAAATACTTAAGCAGAAAAAGTAAAGCAAAAAAAAATAATGGGCATATATTTTAATTAAAAAATCACATATTCAATAAATGTAAAATTGATCAAAACAAGTTTATAATTTTGAAATACTAAAAGCCCCTAAAATATAAAATTTTATTAAAATTTAGGCTTATAACAACATGTTGAAATAACATAAATGTTGAATAAACATGAAAACAATGGTGCTGATTTAGAGTGTGATCACTGCCATTTTAAATTCTAAGGACCATCCAAAAGGCACTGCTGACACATTCACATGATTAATAACCAAATAATACATGCAGAGGTCACTTGGATGAGTCAGTGGTGGTTTGGGGATGGTCCTTAAAATTCAAAGTGGCAGTGAGTGCACTTTAAATCAGCACAAAATAATTTATTACCTAATAAATATTTTTGGCAAAACTAAATCACTTTTGCCAAATCTAATATCATTTGATTTAAACACATATATTTATACATGCACACTCACGCAAACAATGTATAAAATGTAATGACTGTTTATTCTACATATGATTAAAACAATGTTGTACTATAATCCTATTATCTATTTTTAAATTATTATTTATGTGTGTAGCATTTATTTTTGCTTTAATATAATAATTGACATTTTGATTTCTTAATAAAATATAGCAATGCAACCATTTTTCTTCTTGATAAAAAATTTAGAAATTTATTATAAAATCAGTTTATTAAAATACTTTATACTACTATAGACCTTACAAATATTGACATGAGAGCTTAACCAAATGAAAGTGATAAATACATTTGCTTAACTATAAAAACCAAATTACTCAAATGAATTAAAGAAAAAAAGATTATAATCCCAAAATTTAAAATAACCAGTTTACAGTGTAACTATAATGTTACAATACATAAACATCTACTTTCTAAGCACTGGATACATTAATGATGAGCTCTCTAAAATCAAAGCTACTAAACAGATAAATGAAAATGAATTAATTGTATTCTTTTACCAATCTCTTGAAATATCCACATAATCTTATAAAAATTGATCTACAATTTACAAAATTGGTATAAATTGCTATTCATTTTTAAAATATTCTAATTTAAACAATAAGCTATCAAATACATAATATTAAATTAGATAGAACTAAACAGTATGTAATTATGTAATATTAATCAGAGAGATATGAGTACTAAGTGTTGGACATATTAATGCAATATGTTAAATGTATATTTATATAATGGATAAAAAATAATTTTTTTCATGGTTTACAAACTTTCACATCGATGTTTTGACTAGATACTAATTTGACTAAGCATTTACATTAATCATAAATATTTGATAGCTTATTATTCTACTTTTGTAAATTATATTATAGATTGATTTGTGTGTGTTATGGAATATTTCCACTGATTTAAATTTGACACTCATTGGAGTTATTCTCTGATCTAAAATGTCCATATAAGAAATTGGAAAATGAATGAAAATATGTCAAGGGCTTTAATAATTGAGGATATTGCATTAATGTAATTAGCACTGAGTTATCTTTTAGATTATTATTGAGTGCTGTTTAATTTAATTTTATATATATATATAACTGAAAGTATGTTAATGGTATGGAGAAGAAAAGCTAAAGATAGGAAAAGATGGATTGAACTTGGAGAGACATTCATCCTGCAGTTGATTGATAATGGTTGATGATGATGATGATGCTAATGGTTCTATAATTTCTATCTCTTTTTTTACTTTTTTAAAATAGTAATATCACATTTTCTCATTTAATTAAATGGTTCATTTTTAACACTTTTTACAGCTTTCCATTGTTGCATTTAATTCTTTTCATATATCTCTAATAATTCATTTCTTTATGCTTTATCTTCTTTTATAAGCTTTGTTTTAAATTTTGTTTCATTTTTACTACAAATAAATATTTTTATGCTTGTATCACTTCTGTTTTAAATTTTGCTTTGTAAAATTACTTTTTTTACTACTTCAGAGACAAACTTTGTTCAAAAGCACTGCTTTTTTTTATATTATTTTTCCCCTCATTTTTTAAAAATATTAAAAAAAAACAAATAATACTAATACCAGATAAAATAAAAGTAATAATTTGAAGACTATATATAATGAAAATTATCTAGTTATTTTTCAGTTTAGTTTGCAGAAAGATTAATGACTATTTTCATTTTTGTCTTACAAATATTTTTCCAGGCCACTGAATGATGAAAAAAAACTTGTCAGATTGTTAAAAAGAAGACAAATGATTTTACTGTGAGTTTTAATGATATATGTTACATTAAGGTACTATATATATATAAAAGCAAAAATTAAACCTAAAAATAGAAAACTACATTCTCATTTTTAGTATTCCTGAAATATTCACTTGAATGATCTCCGATATTTGGATAATGACGGAAGTGATCTTGCTGAAAATTGGTATAATACTGATACTAAAATCAAACAATTATATAAATGGATGAAGTTAAAGTATGTGTTTATATATATATAGTTAGGAAGCCATACAACTTATTTAAATACTTTTTTACAGCAAACATATTAAAAAAAGTATAAATAGTTTTACTAATTAATCTCATTGGTTTTTAGTAACTTATTTCTTTATTTTATGATTTATAGATCACAAACTTCACATTTTTATCTGTTAACCTTTAACCAAAAATTTTGTTATAGGTGATGTTACCTACTTTTATAGGACATGTTTTTTTAATCAAATCTTAATAAAATAATTATCATCCATTTTCTGTTCCATTGTACTAGATAATACAAATTCAAAAATAATCCTCACTATCATATGGTAATACAATTCCAGCATTAAATGTATTAATTAATAACATAAAAAAGACTCCCACTATTAGAATCATCATTTTCATCTTTGTGATTTTTAAAGCATATTTTATATTTAATCTCTTCTGATTCAAATTCAATATTTTATCAATAAAATGCATAAATTGAATTTACAGCTCAAATTCTATCTCCTACTGATATTTATGTGGCTATTTGGAGCTTTTCTCATTACATGTGAATTTATAAACACACTCTAATTTGCTGATTGTTTATTGTTTACTTTTTCCTGAACTTTCTACTAAATGTTTTTTAATAATTAAATATATGTATAGTATTCATATTTTAAGCTAGATGTAAGTAAAGAGTATTTGAACCCAGATATTCAAGCTCTTTTTAGTCATCCACTCTATCTTATACAACAAATACACCTGACCACATACATGCAGAAAATGTAAATGATCTTCAATATATGTATTTCATGCTGAACCAGAACTCATCAGTTGGTCCAGATCATCATCTCTCACACATATAATTAAGTCAGTGTTCAGTTTATGTTAAGATAGCAAATCTTTTAACTTTAATCAAGTGGCTTCAATCTTCTTCTCTCTCCAATTTTTCAGCCATCTATCTCATTGAAAATCTAATGATGGTATGTTCAAGCCCTTATTATGCGATATGTGTATTAAAATATGACATATACAGCCTGTATTTTGCTCATATCTCTTCTGTTTGTTTAGATGGCATTAAAGTCCTGCATAGGTCAACATGGGTATGACACTATAAAATTTGGCAAGGGTTTTGAACATGACATCATTGGATTTTTAATGATGTGGATGGCTGAAGAGTTGTAGAGTAGGAAGATTGAAGTCTGTTGATTAAAGTTTAAAGATTTGCTATCTTAATATAAACTGATATATATGTTTGAGAAATGATAATCTGGACCAATTGATGAGTGCTGGTTCAGCATAAAATATATATATTGGAGATCAATTATCTTTTTTGGTTGTATGTAGTCATGTGTATCAGTTGTATAAGATGGAGTGGATGACTAAAGAGAACTTGAAAGTTTGGGTTTAAATGTTTTTTATATGACAACTTCCTTCAAATATTCTCTTCTTTTTCTACTTATAAATAAACATAAGTTGTAATTTTTATTATATTCCTACAATTTTTTACACTTTTTTTTGTGTGCATGATTATATTGTTTTTTCATTAAAATGTTATGATATTTATTTATTTTATGTAATTCTATATTACATTTCAATAATGTATCTCATAAATAATTTATACATTTTATTTACATTACTATAGTAATACTTATGTAGAATATTTGTGAATTTAGTTGATATTACAAGTAAAATTTACTTTAGATAATTAATCAAATATTCATGGCTTGGTTAATTTTTAATTATTTTTATTATTATTCATCAAATAATAACTATTTAATGGTTTATATTTAATAGCATTAAAACTATTTCTGTTATCTAATATTAAGTATTGAATGTTTTTAAAAGAATTTAACTTTATTTAAATATTTCAATTACATTCAACTATTAGTAATAGCACACAGGTTAGTATATGCACAACCTTTAGAGAGGTATTTATTCTCTTTTTCAGGTTTTGCTAGCCTGACTAGTGACAGTACTAATATGGGAATCAAACTTGGACACTTAAATTCTGGAATATTATATTTTAAGGTAACATTCTAACTAATTGATTTATCCTGACAAAGTCAAAGCTGAATAGAGCATTACATATTCAAGAATCTAGGAGCCTAGGTTCAATTCCCATGCTAGTACTCCAGTGATCAGACCAGGAATCTGGAGAAGACAGGAGAATAATAACTCTCAAAACATGCATATACTAACCTGTGTACTATTACTAGCAGTTGTATGTATTTGGAATATTTAAATAAAGTTGATTTTTTTAAAGACATTCAATACTTAATATTAGATGATATAAATAATCCAATATATAAATACAACTCACAAACCTTCAGGAAAAACTAAGTATTTCTCTACATCTTTAATTATAAAATATAAAAAAAAATGCAACATTTAATTTAACTATTTATATCAAATGTCAATAGAAAAAAAGAATGAATTTACTCTATAATTTAAGTTTTAATAGTTTGACCATAATTTTACATTTATTTTATGAATTTTTTACAATATCTTACAAATTATAGTTAGAACTTATAAATTATTTTCTTTTGATGTTTTGTTTATTGTCACCAATACTTTCATCTAAATAAAAAAAATTTTCATATAATATTAATCATGTTATTAAAATATTATTATCAATGACAAAAAAATATCTTAATAAATAAAAATTGCTAAATGCTAAATTATATAATATTTGTTTTTTTTTGTTGCTAATTATCAGTTGTTTGCAATTTTTATTTTATATCAATGTTAATAAAATAATTTCAAGAATATGATAAATAATTAATTAAAAATTAAGTAAATTAATATTTTTTAATATTTTAAAAGAATTGAAGAACAATAATTTTGAAGAAATAAATTTTAAAAAAATTTAAATTATATATGAAAGTCATTTTCACAAATGATTAGACATTAGAATGTAAAAAATGTTTTTGCTCATGTTTACATTTTAATGTCTGGCAAAATGAAATAGAAAGAAAAAAATGTTTCTGTTTGAGAAATCCAAAGAATGTACTTTAGATTATTTTCAAATTATTTTAACAAGCTTTTCATAATTAAAAAACCCATATTCAAATTATAATGTGAATTAAAATTTGAAGATAAAAACAAATTTTAAATTTATGAGATATTATAACAAAATTATTAATTATTAATCAGAAACAAGTACTGAACCAAAAATGCATAAACAAGAGTTGCAAATAAAAATGTTTTCTATTATCATTGTAAACTTTAAATCCTCTATGTAATATAATAACTTTATTTTCTTATTTAATTTTATTATTAAATGCTTCTATTGAAGTTGGAAAATCAGTTTGTTTGGTGATATGTTTGTTTGTAAACTTTTTATCATTTTTAAATTAGAATGAAATGTTAAAATTTAGATTTAATATATTTCAATCCAATAGAATTGTTTGAAACCTATAACTAATTAATACTAGGTTAATCTATATGGGACACTAATCTTTTCAATAGATCAACTAGTTACTTAGATATGAAACAGTGAGCAGAAAATATTGAAAATATTTCCCCATATCACAATTAAAAATTCTTCTTAGAACTTTCATTTGTTTTAAATAAGACTTATGAGAGGATGTTATTGAGATTTTTCTTTCAATTTAATAACATTTTTATTAAAATTTTATAACTAATATTTAATAAATTTAAATTCAATAGAGTTGCTTGAAATCTGGTATATAACTAATTAATACAAGGCTAATCCATATGGGACACTAATCTTCTCAATAGGTTAGTCTCTTAGCTATTGAACAGAGAGTGGGAATATATTAAATATATTTAATATTTTTACCATATCAGTTAAAAAATATTCTTAGAACTTTCATTTGCTTTAAATAAGTCTTGCAAGAACACAATACAGATATTTTTTCTTTCAATTTAATAACATTAAATGATAGTAATATTTGCAATTTTATTTGTTGTAATTGTAAGTTTTATTTAAGTAATAAGAAAGTTCTTTATAATATAGTTTTGATACACTTTTTTTTAAAAAAATTTTTTTTTATCAAATAAAAAGAAAAAACTGTCAAATAATTTTAAACAGAAAAATTACTTATTGATATCTTATACATATACATTTATGTACACACACTAAATATGATATATAAATAAAAAATAGTATATATTAATTTAATGCAAAAATATCTAGTGATATATGAAGTTGATTTAAAGTAAAATTATATATATTAAGTGAAGCTCATTTAAAATATAGTTTGGTATGCATTTTTTTTTGAGTTCTAATCAAAAGCAAAAATGTCAAACCCTTTTTACTTAAAAGAATATTTCATATTTTAAATCACTTACATACACATATTTTATTATGTAGACATACCAAATATAATATATACATAAGGGGTATACATTTTAACTTATAGCAGAAATATCCAGTGATATATATCAACTAAAAGTGACCAGTCAATTTACTAAAGTACGATATACTTTTACATTTTTATTTACTGTGCCAATACTAAAAAACTAAAAATAATAGAACTAATTTTTTTTATATTAAACTTTTTTATTTCTGCATTAAAAAATAATTGTTTCTGCAATCACAATTGCATTTTTTAGATTTAATTTGAAATAAAAATATGGAAGGGGAGAAATTAATTAAGTCAATCCCTATTTTTTATATCAAGGAATTGACTTAATTAATTTCTGGACTGTCCATGCTTTTATTTCAAGTTAAATCTAAAAAGCCCAATTGTGGTTAAAAACCAATGTTTTTTTAATTTTTAATGCATGGAAAATAAAAACATTTAATATAAAAAATGTATCTATTATTATTTGTATCTTTTTCTTATTTCTATGAAAATTATTGTATGCAATGTACTTATCAGTAATGCTAGAAAATATATATGAAGTGTAATCAAAATTAAAAAAAAATACAATTGCAAAATACATATATTATTAGATAATAAAATAAAATTTCAAGTATTGTTTTTAGTATAACTGTCTACTATTTCCTCAACATAGAGTTTGAATTCAGACGAAAAAAATGTTTAGAAATCTTTTTTAAAATTATGTGGATCATTATCTACCCAATGTATTATTCTTTGATAGAAAGTAATTTAAAAAAAAATTAAAACAACCAATAATCCCAATATTTAGTGGTCTGATAAAAAATGTTTTCATTTTTACTAATTGACTATAGAGAGATGCTGTAAAGAATATTTCTTTAATTTGTCAATTTGAGTTTATTTTAATATAATAAGAATAACGATTAAAATTTTGTTTAAAATAAAGTAAAAATGTGTTTGAAAAAATATTTTGTTCATTTCTATTTAATTTATTAATCCTAAATTATACAATGTGATTTTTTTTCATGTGTATGTGATTTTTTTATCGATATATTAAATATAAAATAAACGTAGCTCAATATATTTAAAATTTAAATTGAAGTATAAGTATCATTTATTTAGAGCTTCTGTGTGTGTGCGTATGTGGGGAGACGTAGATTAATTTTGTTTGAATTAAATATATAGAAGCAAATCCATTTACTTCAATATTTTAAGATGGCATTATTTTGTTTTCAATCATAAAAAAACACATACTCATTAAATGCAATCTTATGATTGCAATTTATAAATATAAATAATATCTTTTTTTTCCATATGTCTATATAGCATCGGCCGGGAGGCGAACCCGCAACAACGGTCTACAACCAACTGCTTGCAAGGCGGGTGCGCTGATCTCTGCTAACAACGCTTGACATAAATAAATAATATCTTTTTAACCAAAAATATATTATGTCATCAAGATGTCAATTAAAATATTTTTTTCTTCAAATAATCTAATTTGTAATAAAGTATGTCTGGCTTGACTGCTTTTAAAAATTAAGTTAACCCTTTTTTCTTGTTTTATAAAATCTTAGATTATTTCTCTTATAAATGTTTCCTTGTGAATTATCCTAATAGCTATTTAATTGCATTCATTGAATTTTGTAATACAACGAAGTTGTAGAGATTTTTTAATTAATAATTTTCAATAAGATATATCACTTAAAGTTACATTTAATGAAAAAAAAGAAATCAAATATAAATTTTAAAAAAATTAAATAATTTAAAATAAATTATCTATGACATAATATATTACAACATGAAAAAATAAAAAGCAATAAATAAATAAAAAAATTACATATAATTTAAATGTATACAAATAATTTAGTTGATATATATAATTATAATTTTGTGAAAGAAAATTATATCTTTACACATGCTCTATTAGATTAAATTTATATTTATTCACCCATCAATAAGTGTTTTAAAAGCATAAGCTTAACACTTATGACATGAAATGTGACTGTTTTTTTATTGGGCTATTTAATACTAGCTTATTTGAATATTTGTATTTGCATATATTTTATTATACATTTTATGAAGGCTATGAATATGAGGCATGGATCCTTGAAAACGTTAAGCCGATAAACTTTAATACTAATTTATATCTTCTCTAATTAACAATTATATATTTTACATATAGTGAGAAGTAAAGCTATATTTAATTCATGATGAAACAATGCATAATTTAGTGTTATTTTATGCATTGTTCCATCATGGATTAAAATAAAATATTACTACTGAAATATCTGAAATGAATCTGACTTGCTTAAACCAGGATTTGAACTTATTATAAGTCTGATATTTTTATTGACAAATTATTTGTACAAATTTAGTTTATATATCTCAGGGAAGAGAGAATTACTCATTTTTAAGGATGTGCAATTTTAAATTATATTAGTTGAATATATGTAAATAAATAATTTAACAATATATATATATAATTATATAGGGTATATGAGCACAGACTTTCACACACCACTCTCCACACTATCTCATAACACTAATACACTTAAATACATATATGTTGAAAAGATAAATAATCACCAATATATGTATTTCATGCTAAACCAGCAGTCATCAGTTGTTCCAGTTGAAATACATATATTGGTGATTATTTATCTTTTCAACATATATGTGTTCAAGTGTATCAGTATTATGAGATAGTGTGGAGAGTGGTGTGTGAAAGTCTGTGCTCATATGCCCTGTACATTACATATATAGACACAGGTATATAATAAGCCTGTGTGTTTCAGTTAATATATATAATTGTAATCTTGTGGAAGGAAATTAATTTTCACACATGCATTAAGGTTGGTTTATGTAAAAATAAGCTCAAGCATAAGCATTATACTTATTCTTTTAAAATACTTATTGATGAATGAGTGCAGTAAATTTAATATAATAATGCATGTGTGAAGATTAATTTTCTTCCACAAGATTACAAATATATACATCACTAAATTATTTATTTACATATATTCAAACTAATATAATTCAATTGTATTTATGTGTTGGACTATTTCATCATTTAATATGAGTATTGAATGCCTTTTAGAAAAATTTAACTTTCTTTAAATATTCAAATACATTCAACTGTTAGTCATAGCACACAGGTTAGTATATGCCCAACATTTCGAGTTGTATTATCCTCCCCTTTTCTTCAGGTGTTTCTGGACTGACTTCTAAAAGTACTAGCATGGTAATTGGTGATAGACCTTTAGATTCTATGAGTATTGAGGTAAGTCTCTAACCAATTGAGCCATCCTGCCAAAGATAACAGCCAGCAGAAATTTCATATACTTATTTACGTTATATTCTCCTGATTTCTCTATCTTTTTCTAAGAGCAAAGTTGATTAGTGGTTTCCATACATTATGTATATAGTCATGCCAGGTTAACTTATGGGAGTGTTTGCCATTGTTATGTGAGCAACTTCTTTAAATTTTTTTCATTGTATCTTTTTTTATCAAATATTTTTGTATTTTTCTAATTGAACGTATGTTTAGTGGTACATACATGGTTTGCTACATTAGAAACTTTTGTTTTCTCTCTTCTAATCATCAGTTTGGCTTATTGCAAGTGCTTTTCAAGGAAATGACTGGTCTCACCAATATACATTCTTCCACATTGATGTGATATTTCATAGATGCAGTTTTTTTTCTTTTCAGTATTTCAAGACTAGCCTTTGTAGATTTTAGAATTTCTCATAAAGTGGTATGGATTTTGAAAACTGTTCTGATATTATATTGATTGTAGATTTTCCTTAATTTGTCTATTCTTGGTATGTATATGTACATTGCAAATAATTGTTTTTTCTTTTGATGGTTCTTTTTGTTGTCTATTTAAGGTTTTTTAATAATAGCTAAAGAATAGTTGTTTTTCATAAGAGTTTGTTCTATATAGATCTTATTTCAAATTGCTGGTTCTGAACAAACTTCTTTTGCTCTGTTTCATACTGACAGCATAACTCCATGTTTTGTGTTTCTAGTGTGGTTGGATGTATATGCTAAGTATTTTCCTGTAATTGTGGGTTTTTGGTGAACTGTTGTTTTGATTTTGTCATAGGCAGTCTTGACAAAAGAACATCTAAGAATGCCAATTTTTGTTCTTGTTCTAATTCTATTGTGAATTTAAATGAAGAGGATATGTTGGTCATGTGGTCATACAATAAAGATATCATCTACATAACAAAGACAAACTTTAGGTGATTCAATTAAATTCACTATAAAATCAGAACAAGAACAAAAATTGACATTCTTAGATGTTCTTTTGACAAGACTCCCTCATGGCAAAAAACCCACACATACAGAAAAATACTTAGACTATATGTCCAAACACATCAGAAACACAAAACATAGAGTTATACTATCACTATGAAATAGAGCAAAATCAGTTTGATCAGAATCAGTGATTTGAAAAAAGAAAAGATATATAGAACAAACTCTTATGAAAAATGGTTACCCACCAGCTGTTATTAAAAAACCTTAGACAACAAAAAGAACTATCACAAGAAAAAAAACAATTATTGGTAACTGTAGTGTATCCATACATACCAAAAATAGTAGATAAATTAAACAAAAATCTGCAATCAGTATAACATCAGAATAACTTTCCAGAGCCATATCATAATATGAGGAATTCTAACATCTATAAAGTCTAAACTTGAAATGCTGAAAAGAAAGAACTGCATCTATGAAATATCATGCGAATGTGCAAGGATGTATATTTGTGAAACAAGTCATCCATTGAAAAGTACTTGCAAAAACACAAACTGATGATTAGAAGAGATAAAACAGATTTGTTTAAGGTAGCAAACCAGGTATGTACCAATAAACATATGTTCAATTAGAAAAATACAAAAATATTGGATAGAGAAGAACAGATACAATGAAGAAAATTTAAAGAAATTTCTCACGTGACAATGGCAAACAATCCTATAAGGCAACTAGTGTGACTATACATAATATAAGGAAATGATTTATCAACTCTGCTCTTAGAAAAAAGTCAAGAAATCAAGAGGAAATCTCATAGAGAAATATTTGAAATTTCTACTAGCTGTTATCTTTGGCAGGATGGCTTAGTTGGTTAGTGCCTTACCTTAAAATTTATACTCCTACAAACTAAAGGACTATGTTCATTTCCCATGCTAGTACTGTCACTGATCAGGCCAGCAATCCATGAAGAGGGGAAAATAATCCCTTTCAAAATGTTATGCATATATTAACCCAGGGGTCCCCAACCCTAAGCCTGCAGGACCATGGCACCCACAGACCATTTTATGTGTGCCCACTGCTATCCTAACACGATAAAAAATTATTTATCTGATACAAATAAATTTAATTTTTAAAATTTCTTATAAATTATTGTATTATATTGTAATCAAATTGTAGGGCATACTATACTTTTACAGCATATATAATTATTTTTTTGTACATTATGTGTATTATTAACAATATCCAACTATAAATTTACATTGAAAAAATAAATGGAGCCCACCACCTGGCTGGTATTATAAAATGTGCTCTTAAATGCAAAAAGGTTGGGGACCCCTGTACTAACCTGAGTGCTATTATTAACAGTTGAATGTATTTGGAATATTTTATTATTATTAAAATTTTTCAAAAAGACATTCAATACTCATATTAGATGATGGAAATAGTCCAATATGTAAATACAAGCAAAACACTATCAACACCAACCTTTAGGAAAACACTAACATAATTCAAAATGGCAGGTACTTAAAAATGAGAAGCCTTTTGTCCCATGTGATATATAAAATTTGTACAGATAATTTGTTGATTGAAATATCAGGCTTATAATAAGTTTAAATCCTAATTTAGGCATGGTCAATAAGGATTGGCTTTTATAAAAATAAGTTTTAAGCATTAGTGTTACACTTATGCTCTTAAAACACTTATTGAGGGCTGAATGCATGAAAATCTCATCTAATAGCACATGTGTGAAGATTACTTTACTTTCACAAGATTATTATCATTTAAATGTAAAAATTAAAACTAAAACATAATAATAAAATACAATATAAAATTTATTTATATATGTAATTCTTATTGAAAGGTTGTATTTAGTTATACATATTTAAAAACAATGTAAATTGTATTTTTGAGATCGTTCTTATTATTACTTCAACTTTCTAAATACAAGACAAGCAACATCTGTATATAATTCATACAGGACATGTGAGAAACTGCCATTTTCATTTCATCTAGTAATAGAAAGATATATTAATAATATTTGTTAATATAACTTTCTACTACTACATGAATTTAAATCAAAAATTGTTTTCACTAATTCTTATATATATATGATAGAGGAAAAAGATGCATAAGTGTGTCAAAACATTATTGGAATACTGCATTTTGGAATCAGGATAAATTGTCATTTTTTTATGAAAGAAAAATTAAGAAAATCTAAAATTTAATAATTATAAAAAATTATATAAAATCAAAGATATCATTAATTATATTAAAACAGGCAAAACTCTCTATACGTATTGCCACTCAATGCAATTCAGAGTAATCAATGGATGCCAGAAGGCTTGTGCATAAAATCCCCATCTAGTGCCTACTTATCCAATATCCCCAGACTAGTTTCTGGCTTGTGGCCTTCATCAGTGAGGAACCTTGGATCTGAGAGAACTGCACCTAAGATCTAAGTCAATAATTATTATACTTACAATATTTAGGTAAAAAGGATTCTTCACATTTATTTTCTTATCATGCTATTTGAAAGTCAAATGGACAATCAGAATATATTTTTGCAAAAGAACTTCACAATGCAGTCAATGAAATATAATTCAAAATAAAGTAAAATATGAATAAAAATTAATAAAAGTATATTTCAGTGCAATAACATAAAACTTCTGAAATAGAATATTCTATTTAGTCATTAACCTGACACCAATAAGATATACCATATCCATTTTTAGCCTTTTTCAATATATAATAATAATTGAAAAGTTGCTAGTCTTTCACATATGCCTACCATTGTCTCTCAGATAGCCAATCAGATTTTAAACAGCTGTCTTAAGAACGATCAGGCCTTGATACATGACAGAGATTTTGACAACACAAGGATGATACCAACCTTTTCTCTACTTAACTTTATATATAAGGCAGTCTTAAGCATCTTGGCCTGAAAGCTTGAAGATATAAACATATTCATTTATTGCTCACTGAGATTTTAATTTACGATATTACAGCGTGAAATCTTAGATTTACTACATCGCAATTTTCTAGATGTTAATATAATTTATCAGCAACGTATGTAAATAACATTTGTCTAAATCACATGTTGTTATTAAATTATTAATTATATCTTCAAGCTTTCAGGCCAAGATTCTTAAGACTGCCTTATATATATAAAAAGTTAAGTAGAGAAAAGGTTGGTATCATCCTTTTCTTGTCAAAATCTCTGTCATGTATCAAGGCCTGATTATTCTTAAAACAGCTGTTTAAAATCTGATTGGCAGTCTGAGAGACAATGGTAAGCACATGTGAAAGACTAGCAACTTTTCAATTATTACTAATTTAATAACAACATGGAATTTAGACAAATATATAATAAGTAAATCGTTCACAACATACAAAATTTTCAATATCAAACATTTTCTCTATGTTGAATCAAAACATCAGATATCTTAATTTTTGTCTGTAATTCAATACCTTTCAGGCATAAGTGATAATTTTCTTAGATTTTCTTATAAATTCTATACTTTTTATCATTATACTTGAATTATAAAAAATACTCTCCTTGTATATATTTAATTCATATGGTTTCTAGTGATATTTAACAGGAGGGAATGCTTTTCTGGCAGTTAGCTTTCATATAACTCTATTTAAAAACATATTACTTCATTTCTTGGCAAATATTATTATTTTAAAATATCATCATTTGCAATACATGTTTAAATTTCTCATTAACTTCACCAAGTGTTTTCATTAATTACATTCATTGATATCATTTAAAATATCTTAAAACTACATATCTGCAAAACAATTATCATGCATATATATATAAATGGCAAGCTATAAAATAATATATAAATGTAAGACTTGCCAATCAAAGAAGTAAATAAAAGTATATGTCTTTAGTTTTTAAATAAACTTCTCTAAGTAAAAAAATAAATCATTTTTTCAATATAAAAAATATTTTCCCCCCAAAAAATATATTCACATACAGTTTCTTTCTTGACAGGGAGAATTTAAAAAAATATTTTTGATGTTGTGCACATTTTTAATACTTGTTTGACTTACAGGAACATAATTTAATTCTTTCATGAAAATGATTCAGTAGTATAATCTTAAGTAAAACACTTTTGATGAATGTCAACAACAATTTTAGATAGTAGCTTCTTATTAGAAACATTTATTTACGTTCTTGCAGGAAGTCTTTATTTCCAACTCTTTATTTTCCACTATGACATAATTTTAAGGTTAATTCAATTTCAAGTGAATATCTAGGAAATGCTATGAATCCTTCATACTAACTATAAGAGTAATAGGAACTCTACTCAAGGAACATAGAGCTTTATTGTAGCATCTTTGAAGTATAATTTTACAATAATCTGTCAGCGATCTATTCACCAATTCAAAGTAACTTTAAAACTCAGTTCACCAACAAAAACTTTTAATCAGTTCAAACTAATTCTAAAACTTTATTTACCAACTAACTGTTCCCTAATTCACTCTCTGTTTTTATATAGTATGATTACAATGCCAATAAAACCTGATGGCTAATAATTAATTTTTAAAACAAAAAATTTGTTATAACATTCCAATAATCTAAATATAAAAGAAATAATTATAATTATAATACAAATTTTAGTTTATAAGTTATTTTTAACGTTATACTTTGTTCTAAAACAAAATTTCAATTGCTAGTTTTATATAATTAAAAATGGAGTAAATTACATTTGGGGCTTATATATTATATTTTTGTTTAGATATCTTTTAGAATTTAATTAAATAGATTGTTAAAATTTATTTTCTTGTGTTAAAACTTTGTGTTATAAAAAGGTTTCTATTAAGAATTAAATATTTATTTAGAATCCAAATAAAAGTATTGTAAATATTTTATTATGTTTATGATACTTTCACTGACAAATACACATATGTATTTAGTATTCATATTATCAATCTTATTATTATTTTATTTCTAAAAATATTGATTTTTTTGCCTAACTGTAATGAATTTATAAATCTATATCAAGTTTCATCAAATATATTGAAACTAACTTTTTATTTTGATTTTTTTAAATGTATATATATGACAAATGCACACACACACTACTCTAAAACTACTATTTTGATGTGTACATATATATATATAATATTTCAATTTACAAGCATCAAAGTTACAGCATTTACAATTTTGCCATTAACCACTTCAGATAAACTCAGTAATGCTATTAATGATCATTTATTAAAGTATAGATTATCTCTAGTCTAGATAAAAATTGTAAATCCCAAATTAAATATTAATATATCTGCTTTTTAGTTCAACATAAACCCATAAAATAGACTGGGTATGAGCACAGACTTTCACATGACCCACCACTCTCCACACTATCTCATAACACTGATACATTTGAACACACATATGTCGAAAAGATAAATAATCACCAATATACGTATTTCATGCTAAAACAGCAATCATCAGTTGGTCCAGATTACCATCTCTACACATATATACTACAAGTGCTCAGATATATATTAAGATAGCAAATCCTCCAATTTTAATAGACAGGCTTCAATGTACTCCACACTCCAACTCTTCAACTGTCCATCCAATTGAAAATCTGATGATGGAAGGCTCAAAGGCCACCCTTAGGCCAAGATTGTTGTCACACCCATGTTGACCCAAAGGTCAATCTGACCTCTCATGTACAAGACATAATCCATTAAACACATATACAAGGGATAGGCAGACATCTCTAATATGTAATAGATGAAATACACAGGTTTATATATACCTTTGGGTCAACATGGGTGTGACAACAATCTCGGCCTAAGGGTGGCCTTTGAGTGTTTTATCATCAGATTTTCAATTGGATGGACAGTTGAAGAGTTGAAGTGTAGAGTACATTGAAGCCTGTCTATTAAAGTAGGAGGATTTGCTATCTTAATATATATCTGAGCACTTGTAGCATATATGTGTAGAGATGGTAATCTGGACCAACTGATGATTGCTGGTTTAGCATGAAATACGTATATTGGTGATTATTTATCTTTTTGATATATGTGTGTTCAGGTGTATCAGTGTTATAAGATAGTGTGGAGAGTGGTGGAACATGTGAAAGTCTGTGCTCATACCCTGTCTATTATATATATAGACACAGGTATATATAAGCCTGTGTATTTCATCTATAAACACATAAAATAACTCAATTTCATATACTTTCCCATATATAATATCTCTATGAGATATACTTAAAATTACTATCCCATTACATATTCTTAAAACTTATAAATAAAATGACCAAAAGTGATAAATGTCCCCATATGCATTTCACATTGTACTAGCTCTCATCTTACATATGATTTTATTATTTGATATGCATTTATCAATACAAAATTATTACACTTTGATGTATAAGTTTCAAACTTACTATATTCATGACTTTGACATCAATCATTTTAGTTAAATGCATTTATGATTATTATTAATAATTTATTAAACTAGAGATTACCTCTAGCTCATATATACAAATTAAACTTCACTTAAAGATAAATATATTGTTTCAGATGAAAATGCATTTCGAGGTTATTTGTCATTTTCAACAATTTTATTCATATGCTTCAAGAAGGTGCAATAATGTGGTATTTTAAGTATGAGAAATGAAATGGGATTATTTTATAAGTTTATATTTAATTAAAAAACAGTGTAACATTTTTACATTTGGATAGGCCTTCTATTATGCACTAGAATGAGTGGAATTAGTCAAGCTATGAAGGAGAAAAATATTTTGTTTATATTTCTAAAACCACAGCTATATTTCCTGATTAACTCAACCTAATATTACTTAGTATTATGATTGGAATTGCTGACAAATTAGTTTCAATTTATAAAAGAGGGTGCCATAGTCAACAGACTCCTAACTTCCATCACATCACATCACTTCCTCATATTCCATAATTTTGATGCAAGTAACTAAAAAGATAGGGACTATGATTTTTCGTAACTTAATTTATTTTGAAAGAATTTTTCTCCCGGGGCTTAATTAATAAATATTGGCAAAGATAATTTATACATTTAAAACTTACTAATAAAATAAACATCTAAAATTGACAATGTTCAAATGAAAAAGTTATATTAAAGATAAATATTTTATTATAACAAATTAAAATATTTAAACTGTAAATTATTAAATAAAATTGGAAAGCACATACATGCTAATCCAGATAATATTAAATTAAAACACTTTTTATTTTCTTATTCTTAGGCCATAAATGAAAGTCTCTTGAATAATAAATAGCAAATGTCTATATCGGTAGTATATTATAAGATTATAGTTAAGGTTTGTTTGCAAACATTTAAGTCACAAATTGGGAATGAATAATCTTAGCTTACCTATAAGTTTATATAGATTTTTGTAGTTTCTTGGGATTCTGAGCTGATTGGAAGTTAATTGATTTCTTCTGCCAGCATTTTTTTATGTTCTTGGTCTGTCTTAAGCCTAGGCTTGAAAGTTTTTTGGCTCCACTCCTATATGATGATGTACTTCAGCAGATGAGCAGTGGCCTTGCATATGAGTAGTTTTGGAGAGAACATTTTCTCTATTCTGGACCTAACAGAAACCGCTAGCTCAAGAAAAGACAAAAGATGCTGGTTGCCATTATTTTCTTCCTTTTATACTCATGATCAGTTTTTAAACCTCTCTGTGCATATATTTTCTTTTGTTCTTTTTTCAGACTACAAATAATAATCTTGTACACTATTTTTTATTTTCAGCTACAAAGTCTCTTTTTTTACAACATATTTCCACCATCTTTAATTAGTGTTAAACAGTTTTTCTCTGATTGTAATCCTTTGCATTTGGAATTTCCTTTTATCTGAATAAATAATCTGCAAGTACTTTTATTCTTTCCAATTTTAACTTTTATTTTTAATTAAACTAATAATTCAAAACAAAGAAATCAACTCTCATTGTACATTAAAAAAAATTATACACCTGGGTCTCTTTTTACACAAACTTATTTAACACGATTTTGAAGTTACGCGATTCAGGTTTCACCGAAAATTAAACTCCGATAATACGCTATTACTTTAAATAATAAATTTTGTGCACTTAACGTTATATTGAAAGTACTGTAATAGCACATTACTATTGGAATTCGACTTTCATGTTAGTAATTTCAATATTTTCAGTGCTTTATAATAGTAAGATTTTATACAATAATGAAATTAAAATCATGATTTCCACATTTTATGTATACACACATTAAATTTTACAAGATTATAATGTAAATTTGTTCAAATATTGTGCGTGTTAATTTTGAGGTTTAAATCACATTCTGTTTTTGCTTTTTAAAAAAGAACATAATAGCAGTGGGCACAATTAAAATTGAAAATTAAAGACAAAAATAAGAATTTAATTTTTAGTTGTTAGATTAATTACTAATTACATTGACACCAGAAAGCCATTAATTAACACAACATGAGAGTGACGTTGGCGCTAGTTGTACTTCATCTTGTGAAGAATCTGATTTTTTTATCAGTTTGCAAACGAACCTGTTTTCCAGCAAATAGCGATAATAATTAAAATGTGTATAAAAAAATATAAATTACTGTAAATTATGCATAAAAATATATTGTTTTGAATAAAATTAAATATTATAGCTAAAAAAAGTTTGTCTTGTATCAATTTTTTTCAAATTTGAAATTTTTTATTAGTCATATTTTATTTCGTTATTTTTTTTTTTTGCGCGAATTTTGCAAAATCACAGACCGCATCCCCCCTTTTTCAATGTAAGTTACGTCTACTTTTGCACGATTTTGTTTGCGCATGTTTTCTGAGGAACCTATCTATTGTGTAAAATGAGACCCAGGTGTACTAAGTAAAAAAAAATTGAATTGAGACTTTTAAAAGATCTTTAAGCTTTACCTTTTTTTTTTAGCTTTTAAGTATTACCAAATGCCAAATATATTTGTACCATATATAAATAAATGGTACAACAAGTATATTAATCTTTAATTGGAATTTAAAGTTTATCTCTGGGTTAGGAGATAATTTTTGTTTAAAATGGCTACTAATATCTATTAAAGTAATTATCTGAAACAATTGGTGTGAAAGATATGTTTAAAAATTGTATATCACAATATAGTAATTTAGTATTGATATGTACTAATGAAAGATTGTGATCTTGGTCAAATGATCAGTGCTGATTAGTATGAATTGCCTTTTTTGGGCATTTTATTTATAGTTTCAAAAAGGAAGGTAGTGAATTGGTAGTTTTATGTGTATATATATATATAGCGTGGTTGAACAAAGAATTTTACAATTAAATGAAAAGAGTTCCTTTGTTGTTTTTTTGCTGGCAAAACTATAAACTAGAAGTTTAGATAATAAAAAGGTACCATTTTATTGGAAAATTCTGTAGTAAAATTGATATTTAAGAAACTTGAAAAGAAGATATTACATATTACAGATCTATCAGTTTTACACATTTATTTACAGAGGATTTTAGATTCAAACCAACCAACAGTCGATGATAGATTTAAAGGTGGTAATAATTTAATAATTAATATATAAGCATTAGGAGAAGTTATAGAAATAGCAAAGAATATGATATTATGAAAAGATAGTTGATTTTATAAGTTTTTGATGATGATTATACCTTTAGAATATCAAGAAATTTATTGTGCCAACACAAAATATTCACAAATTCTCAGAATATCTATCAAAATAAAACAATAGTGATTAGCTTATATGGTGTCACTGAAAATATTAACATTGATAAGTATGCATGCCAAGGTGATTACATTTTCCTCAGTTTTACAGAAAGCATTAAAAAAATATAAATAAATTATTAATTTTTAAAGTCATCTAGAATTTTGAGACGTGGTTGTTCTTACAAATAATACTTCACAATTTAGAAAATCTTGCAAGAATTATAGATAAAAACAAGAAATTAGAAAGAAATAAAGTAATGTTCAATGGGTTTTTATATATGAAGGAACTAAAAATTAATAGAAATGACTTTAAAAAATATTGACAACTATGAATACCATAATTGCATTATTGATAGGAATGTAAATGTAAATTGTGAAGTTAATCATAAAATTAAATTGGGATAGAATGCTTTTTTCAGAAACATAATTGTAAAAGAAAATATGTCTATATAAATTTTAAAGAAAGGATTTTAATAAATGCATTTTAATCATACTTACCTATGGGTTTGAGACTTGGTAACTTATTAGGACAACAATACAAGTGATTTACACTACACAGAACATATAGAAAGATTATGATGGAATATTATAAAGGGATTACAAGCAAAATATAATGGTGGAGAAATTAACAGGTATTATTGACATTTTTGCAATAATTGCAAGTCTGCAAAAGAAATGGCTGAATATGCTTTTAGAAAATATATGATATATTGACAAATAAAGTTTTAAATTAACTGCCAAGAGATTATAAAAATCATAGAAAAAGACAATGTATTGAATATATTGATAACATAAGCAACATTTCTCAAATAATGTGAAGAAATAGGTCAAAGAATTAATGAAACAGCATTAAAAATTGAGATCATTATATCTGTCTATCTATCTATCTATCTATCTATCTATCTATCTATCTATCTATCTATCTATCTATCTATCTATCTATCTATCTATCTATCTATCTATCTATCTATCTATCTATCTATCTATCTATCTATCTATCTATCTATCTATCTATCTATCTATCTATCTATCTATCTATCTATCTATCTATCTATCTATCTATCTATCTATCTATCTATCTATCTATCTATCTATCTATCTATCTATCTATCTATCTATCTATCTATCTATCTATCTATCTATCTATCTATCTATCTATCCATCCATCCAACCACCAACCTACCTACATACCTAACTACCTATCTTTATCTGTCTCTCTGCCTGTCCATTTACTGTTCTGTCTATTTACCTATATATATGTTTGTTTATCTATCTATATATCTATCAGTCTGTCTAACTGTCTATTGGTCTATCTCTATATCTATCTGTTATCTATTTATATATCTATCTATTCATCTATCTATCATTCTATTGTTTACCTACTTTTTATTTAACTATATATCTGCCTGACTGATATGTTATCACTCCATGTAAGTATATATCTATTTATTCATCTATTCTTTTATCAACACATCTACTTATTATCTATTTGTTTTCCTTATTGTTTGACTGCTTACTTTTATTCATCTATTCAATTATCTATCTATCCATCTACATACCTTCTATTTAATTATATATATACTCATTAAATTGTTATGACTATATTAAAATCAATTATATGCATTTATTTTTTATAACAACAGATCTATTAAATGTAATCCAAAAGATTCTAAAGTAATATCTATTTCATCAAAAATATCTAAGATATTGCAAAAAAAAATTTTTTTGAGGGAGAGAGAGAGGGAGGGAGGGAGGGAAGGAGGGAGAGAGAGAGAGAGGGAGGGAGGGAGGGAGAGAGAGAGAGAGATTAAAATAAAAACTTAACATAGTTTTGTTCCAAAAAGTTCTATTGTTTCTAATTATATTTCAAGACCATATAGCATATATTTCAATTCTAATATAAACATTTAGATGTTATATCTAGACTTATTATCTTCATTTGTTTTTGTTAATATAAATCGTTATCAAGTTTATTTTAAATATAAAAACCAATATAATACATTCAGATTTGTAGTAATACTAATCACTTTAATTTAGATTATAAACAATTTTGTAATATTATTAAATTTAAATGCCACTTTTGATCAGTTTAAATTGATTTTGTTTATGTACATTATGATCATCCCTTTTATTTTTTTTAAGTGTTTACTGTAATTGGATATATGCTGTTGTTGGGCACTTAAATAAATGAATTGAATATCAATAATATTGAAAGAAACATAAATTTACTTAAAAATCTTCAGTTTATTATTTTGGGCTCAATGACATGATATTTGAAAATTTATTATATCAACATTTCATTTTCCAACATTTTGACCCTTTTTTATGATGCTTATTATAGCTATAAGAATATAATTTTAGTACAAGTTATTTTTATATTTGTGAAAATTGGAAAAAATATAGATATTATATCTTGCTAACAAACAAAAAAAAATTAATCAATTTAAAAATACAATTATTCATGATAAAAATCTTTAAAAAATGATCAAAACATTGAACATAAGGACATTTTGTAATAAACATTCATATATTATAATGAATTAGAAATAAAAAAAATTAACATTTGTTTGCTTGTTTGTTTGTTTTTAAAAAAATGATGTTTGAAAAGAACTCAATAAGGTGAATTAACCTGATAACTGATCTCATAAATGAGGTGATGAGATAATTTTTCAGGCACTAAATTAAACTAAATATCTAAATAAGATACAGTATTTTTTATTGTATTAGTAACAGAAAAATATCTAAATAAAATATAAAACATTGTAAATAATAACTTCACTTTGTTTCCTCAAAAATTCTTTAATGTTCAATAAATTTTCAGAATAATCCTTTAATGAAATACAGTTCCATTAAAAGAAGCATAAAGAAAAGTATTCAGGAATCCATTCCATTATCTTATCTATGGTATAGTGTTTTCTCATATAGAGTTAATATGCTGAAATTCACAAGTGATAAATTAATGACTTTTTAAAATGTTACTAAAAATTATAAAATATTATTGTTGGTAACTGAAATACAGGCTTATTATATACCTGCATCAATATATGTAATATATAGGGTATATGAATAAAAACTTTCACATGACCCATGACTCTCCACTCTATCTCATATCACTGATACATTTGAACACATATATGTTGAAAAGATAAATAATCACCAATATAAATATTTCATGCTAAACCAGCAATCATCAGTTGGTCCAGATTATCATCTCTACACATATATGCAATAAGTGTTCAGATATATATTAAGATAGCCAATCTTCATACTTTAATGGACAGGCTTTAATCCACTCCATACGCCAACTCTTCAACTACCCATCCAATTGAAAATTTGGTGATGGGATGCTTAAAAACCACCCTGAGGCAGAGTTTCTCAACACACTCATGTTGACCTAAAATCAATCTGACCCCTCATGTACAGGACCATCATCAGATTTTCAATTGGATGAACAGTTGAAGAATTGGAGTGTAGAGTGTATTGAACCATGTCCATTAAAATATGAAGATTGGCTATCTTAATGTATATCTGAGCACTTATTGCATATATGTGTAGAGATGATAGTCTGGACCAACTGATGATTGCTCGTTTAGCATGAAATATGAATATTGGTGATTATTTATCTTTTCAACATATATGTGTTCAAGGGTATCAGTAATATGAGATAGAGTGAAGAGTGATGAGTCATGTGAAAGTCTGTGCTCATATACTCTATATATTACATTATTGTTGGTGTATTGCTAATGTACTTTGGAGATTCAATGTTTGTAGATTAAACATTCATAATATTGTGTTCAGCAAAATTCTTACATTTTACACTACAAATGCAAATGTTATTTATCCAAAAATTTATATTAAATATGAAGAAATATTTGGGAAATAATAGATATGTTTTTTAAGTAAAAAGCTCAAAGAATATTTTAATTATATATTTTTAGAATATGCAATGTAATACTGCAGTTCTTTTTTTTTTTATTCTTTTCCAAGCATAAAAATAAATTATGGCAATGTCAATTTTAGTTTGTTTATTATAAATAAATAAATATTATGCTCATCTTTAACATTTTTTTAATTATTTTTTTAGTTGATAAATTTTATCTGAGATATCACATGAAGAGTGTACCTTTAGTATAATCTTTCTCAGATGTCAAATTGTTAGTATTGTTCTGTATCCAACCAAAATTAAGTTTTTTAAAAAAGTTATCAAATAAGCTATTAAAAAAGACAAAATAACTAGATCTTTATATTTACACACTATTTTCATTTATTTATTTGTTACAAACTTTATTTATTTAATTCTTTGTAAATATGAATAAACTACTATGCCTTTACCAGTTTTATTTTTAATATAAAAATATAAAAGGGCCAAGTGATCAGTTTTCTGATACAGAAAATAAAAATTACTTAATTGAGAACTATTGTATTTTGATCATTAACTATGTTCCTGATGCCACATTATATCTGGACCAATGGAGAATATAACAATTGTTTTAGTTACTGACAGTGATCAAGATTTAATATTATTCTAGTACTTAGTTCAGTGACGGTGAATCATTTTTCATGTGCATATCAAAAATATACAGATAATCTGTATTAAATTGTTAAAACAGGCAAAACTCTCCATACAGTAGTGCCACTCAGTGCAAGTCAGAGTAATCAATGGATGCTAGAAGGCTTGTGCATAAAATCCCTATCTAGTGCCAACTCATCCAATATCCCCAGACTAGTTTCTGGCTTGTGGCATTCATCAGAGAGGAGCCTTGGATCTGAGAGCACTGCACCTAGATCTTAGGATCTAATGCAACACTTTAGCAGTCACCTTTTATCTCTACTTAACTACAAAACTATGAGAATAAAATTGAAAACAATATTATTTTTAATCTAAACTCATTAGCTTATATACTTATATAGGTCTGAACTCAGTTCAATACCCATACATTTTGGTGTTTTCTTTAATAATGATAGCCACCACTATCCTACTAGGCAGGATTGTATCACATGAACACTATTTTTATGCATGCTCATAATTACTATTAAAACAGGCAAAACTCTCCATACAGTAGTGACACTCAGTGCAAAACAGAATAATCAATGGATTCCAGAAGGCTTGTGCATAAAATCCTCATCTAATGCCTACTCATCCAATATCTCAAGAATAGTTTCTGACTTGTGACCTTCATCAATGAGGATCTGAGAGCACTGTACCTAGAGATTAGGATCTAATGCAACCCTCCAGCAACCACATTTTATCTCTACTTAACTACAAAACTATGAGAATAAAATTGAAAACATAATATTTTCAATCTTAGCTCATTAGATTATGTAGTCATATACGTCTGAACTCAGTTCAGTACCCATATACTTTGGTGTCTTTGGTACTTTAATAACCATAACCACCACTATCCTACTAAGCAGGATTGGTATTAAATCATCAAACATCACCTAATCACCATTTCTTATGTACAAGCCTTATTTCAGCATCCATTGATTACTCTGGCTTGCACTGAGTGGCACTACTGTATAGAGAGTTTTGCCTGCTTTAATAACAGTTATGAGCGAGCATAAAAAATGGTGATCATGTGATATATTAAGTTGCTGAAATGTTGAGCAGTTTTAAAATGAAAAAATTAATAAAAATTTAATCCTTATAGATTTTTATTGAGACAAGTTTAAAATGTAACAGAATTTTATATAAAAAAATCAAATTAATTATTTATTGATAGCTTTACTATTGATTATTGAATGAGAAATGCTTTATATCATATAAATCTTTTTAGTAATATACTCTGACAGTCTAGACTTATTAAACATTCTATTTCTTGAAATGTCTTTTATAAAATTCAATTTAAATAATAATGATTCACAAACATTTGTAGAGGAAAAATAATAATATAGCCATTAAACAAATTAAACAGAAATAGCTTTCCAACTTCTCATTATTTAATCATTTGCAATTTTTTAAATGTATGCCCAATAATTGATCATATACAATTATTTTTAAGTCATTTTTCATATTGAAAAACTTGCATTTTTATGTACAACTGAGTTATTGCGTTTTTATATATTCTAAATAAATAGCTGAAAATTTCTAAATTGAGTTTATCTGCCAATATTATACCTGGATGTAAAATAAATTTTTACAGTTTCTACAAATTGCTTGACCTAAGGAAATTTTGGGGGAAAATATTATTATCTGTATAAGTGCAGAAAACTCTTGTATTGATTTAACTTTATATGATTTTTCATGAAATACTAGATTAGCTAAGAATTTTTGTAATGTAAAATATTTGAAGGTGTATTTGAAATTTTTTTAATTCATCTTGGAATATTTTATTAAATCAAACATGACAATAACATTGTTGCTAACACCTTGCAGTTGACATTTAATAAATTTAGATACAAGCAAAAATCAGTAAAAGACATTATTTGGGGAAATGACTCAATCAACTGATTACATTTTTCAATAATATTCTCATTATGTAAAAAAAGTCTAATTTTATTTAAACCTTCAATGAATGCTTGAAGGTTTTTTATGATTTAATCCTCAAACACTCTTTTACATAAATAAACCATTGTACACTGAGTTTATCTCATGGAAATTTTTTAGAACATTTTATTTATTTGAAGTATATGCATGTATAAAATATCTAATTGTTTTTACAATGCTCATAGAATTTTTTAATTTGAAACTGGCCTATGCAGATGTATAATATAATAAAATGCCATAACTAAATATCCTATTTGTTAAATAAATAAATTGATGAAACCATTTTCCATTTCAGTCATATTTAGCATCATCAATAATTACTGATTTAATTTTAAAAAGAGATCTTTCACAACAAATGCATTTAAAACTGTATTGCAAATACTCTTTTGCTGCTATTGTTAATAATGCTAAAGTGAACAATTACTTTTTAATATTATGCCTACTGTAATAACAAATAAAAATTATTAAAGCAGCTAATCCAGTTAGGACAGTACAATCAATCAAGACAAAGAAAAATTAAATCAGGGGTTATTGCATTATTAATTTTTATTACCACTCATTAGACAGAGATTATCCTCTTAAAGAATAATATTATATTTTTAGAGATTTCCAAAATCCTATTTTTCACAAGTTTCTATCCAAAGTTACATCTTATTTTTTTTTTTTCTGTATTCAAACTCATCAAAGAGAACTGTTTTTATTTATGATTCTTTTTTACATTGCCTATCTTTAGAAAGTTCCCACATTGGCAATTACATTTGAAACAAAAAATTAGCACTAATTATACTTGAATGATTGCAGATAAATTTCATTAAAAATGCTGAATGAATATTTATATTTTTAATTTCCCAAGGAATAAATTATTATCATTCATTAATGTGACTTTTTTTTCCAAAAATCAGATGTTCTCTTTCATTATACAACTAATGTGAATCATAAACTCATCTACTATATTGTCTTTGTTCCTTGTGCCATACTCTTCAGTCTACTAACTTTGAAACTGTCTCCCACTTGATTCTAATGAATTTTGTTTTTATTTCACTAGTAATGTTAAACAGAATTGTAACAAATTTATTTAAAAATGAAATTAAATATATATTTATACTTTCAAAATATCACTATTTATTTTATGCCAAATTAAATTATCTTTATGATTCACATATACAGCAATACTATCACAAAACATAGAGCACATCAACAGTAAGGGCTGGTCTTTATAAGGGAGGTAGAAATACAACAGCCTCAAGTGGTCAATTGTAGTAAATGCAGAATAAGACAATAACATTATAAATATTTTGTTATTGTTATCAGTTTGGGGCATTTTAATGAAAAAATATCTCCTCCTCACCATAATAAAAATAGGTGCTTGTCTTATAAATATTATTTTTTATTAACGTATACAATTTAAGTGATAATAATAAATGTAAAATAAAATCAACAAATTACAATTTGATTCGTGTTTTTTATTTTGCTTTATTAGAAAAATCAATTTTCTATTGTATATATATATTTCATATATCATAGCACCAGCCAGGACATGAACCCACAACCGTCTGCAACCAACTTCTTGCTTGCAAGGTGGCTGCGATGACCTCTCAGCTAATAGCACTTGACTATTTCATATATTTTTTTACTTGTGTTACGGCTTTTTTTTATCAATTTTCTATCGGATATTTTTTTACTTGCGTTACGGCTTTTTTTTATCAATTTTCTATCGGATATTTTTTTACTTGTGTTACGACTTTTTTTTTTTTGTTGTTTAAAAAATAATAATCGTAATAAAAAGTAAAATTTCTTAGTGTATTTTTTTAGTCTTCATTTTACATTTTTTTTTTTTTTTTTTTACAGACAAAGAGATATTACAGCTATTTTTTACTTCAAATAGAATGACAATAAAAAGTAAAAGTTGTTAGGGTTAGTTTTAGGGCTAGTTTTAGGGTTAGTTTTAGGGTTAGTTTTTAGTTTTAGGGTTAGGTTTAGTTTTAGGGTTAGTGTTCTGTTGTTTGTAATGCTAAAATAAAAAATATCAAAATCGTAACCATAGTCAGACAAAAGAAAGAAACTCAAACTTTTTTAAACAACAACAAACACATTTTGTTACCGCTCTTTTTTACTTCAAAAATATACACATGGTAGAATCTTCTTTGTCTCATGAGATGTTATGAACAGTACATTACTTGACGCGTTACCTAATTGCAACTCACTAAAAACATAGATCTTGTCAACATTTTCCCAATTAAAACTTCAATACAGTATGTTGCAAAAAGTCCTATAACTATTACTTTACAAAATCTGAACATTTCAATACTTTAAAATAAAATAAAAAATCCAATGAAAACAACATTTCCATCCAATTCAAATACACACTCTCTCATCAAGTCGTAACTATTTTATAAACTATGTGAATTCGGAAAATGTATTTGCTGTGATGTGACATACATGCTGTACTGCGACACAACATAGCATCCTGCATTCTGTAGCACAACAAAAAGTTGTATTATAGAAAACACGGGTTCGAACATGTCAGCCATGGAAACAGCATTTTTATGTATTTTAGCGCGAAAACAGCGCCATAGCGTGGCATCTTTAGCTATAAGATGAGTACCTAAAAATATTTTCAGTTTTCAAAATAAATTTTTCATTCACTCTTAAAAATTTCCATGACTAATTTTTTTATTAAATAAATACACTTAAAGGAAATGTAAAAGAATTAGTTTGGGAATCTGAGTGTGTTGTTGTTTTTAACTGAAAAATGTTACTGCTAATACAATGTTATGCTAAAAAAAGCCTCCAACATAATTTAATGTAATTATGCTTTTTTTGTGAGTTTTAAAGTTATTTATTACATTTTATATTTGCTTTATTTTTTCCCCATTAAATTATTATTTTTATTTTTATTAAGTGTATATTTTAATATATATACAATGGTCAAATATCCAATATAAAAATAATTATTTGTCCACAATGTTGTTATTGATATATACTTAATATAGTAATCAATCTAAATAAAATTGAAGCAAACAACAATTAATTAATTATCATCTCTTATTGAGACCTTTTCAAGATATAAAGTTTTATCTATCACATGACTTATTAACTTATTAATATATTTATATTTAAAAGCATTTTTTTTACCATTTACATCCATTGCTTTATTCAGTGGATTATTTTATAATAAATACATAAAATGGCATTTATTCAACAGTTGTTATAGAGAAACAGTAAAAAAAAAAGTATTTATTAATGAGCAATGATGATTCATTATTTTTCATTCTTATTTTATTTTTTAATTATCCACAATAAGATTCTTATGTAAATGCAATTTATTCACTGTACTTTAAATACTTTTTAGCAAAAAACTTTTATTGTACATATATGCATACACAACCTTATGTTTGACTGTCTTGCAGTCTTCTTCAGAGTCACTTTTAATTTTTTTAAAGTAAAAAAATGGCTCTGAATAAGACTTCGGGACAGTCAAAATGTAAGATTGTGTATGCATATATGTACAATAAAAGGTTTTTGCTAAAAAGTGTTTAAAGGACAGTGAATGTATTGCATGTATGTAAGATATTGTAGCAAAATAAAGGAAGTGGTGAATTTGGTAATATTTCTGATGAATAATATTCATATTGACTGACCAACATTGACTAGTTAGATAGATAACCTATTGGCCAGCTATATAAGAGATTAATCTTTTAAAAAATTCATTTGTTTTTGATTTGACAACAGATCATAGATAACAGGGAAATATGATACTTTTATATTCAGAGATTCTCTAAATTGGTACTAATAACCTTTTCAATAATTTTAAAAAATTTAAGGTTGGACTCAGCACTAAATTTAATAATCCTGTTCCTGCACATATCAATAATACTCTTGCTATTGTTTGTTTCTGCATATTGCCATCATGTGGAATTAATGCATGTGCAATTAGAAATGAAATAATCCAAAAAACCCTAAGCATGAATTATCTGCAATGTGTCAATTGACCCAAAATAATTGTATTTTATTAGTGTTTTTCCATACAACGAAATTGTAATTGTTTGTATTTTAATAAATAAAAAAATAGTCATTAGAATATAAAATGAAAATGTCTTTTTGCTAGAAAATGTTCATATTTGTCAATTCTAGCGTGTAGGCCTTATATTACTATGCCTAGTAATTCTACCTGCCTTCAGTCGAAAATATTAGCACACATATAGATAAAAAAATATTAAAATCTTCAAAGTTGTAATTGTTAATGATTGAAATAAATAAAAACTGTATTTATTTCATAATAACAATATATATGTGTGATATTACTAACATTAACTACCTTTTGCTTGATATTATACATTTGTTTCTGTGATATTACTAACATTGTCATATACTAACCTGTTTCTATATTACTACAGTTATCATTTAATATTTAACTAAAAAATTAAACTTTTCAAAACATTCAACACACTATTAATATAAATAGTCCAATATAAAATACATATATATTTTCTGTTTGCGAAATGCAATTATTGAAACAGAAAATCAGTTTGTCTAAAGCTGTTACTCTATTGAGAAAAACGTTAAAATGTTTAAACATTTTGTACAGCAAAGTAGGAAAAATAATTTCTTAAAACAACAATTAGGCATCTTAACTCAGATGATCGAGTAATTGTTTTGTTTCCAATTAAATAGACAAATGTAAAAGTGACATTCAAATTAAAAAAGAAACAAACAAAATAATAGTATTGCGCTTTTTACATTTTGTAAAAATTTATTTAATCATATATATAGAAATTGACTTTTCAAAGAAACAAAAAGGAAATTCTCAGTTTCGCCTCAAATAATTTTTGTTTTATTCTTCAAGTAATAAATTATGACAAACTGTCTTTGAATCGACTAGAGATCTATTTGACAGAAAGCTTGCGACAATCACTTAATTTACTATTATTATTTTATAATGATTTGACGGACATCCAATCTACGTTTAATTTTTAGCAATTTTAATTTAAAAAAAAAAAGTCATATAAAATTAACGACAACAAATTAAATTAAATTTCTGAGACATAATGAGTAGTATTAAATTTAGATATGTAATAAATGTTAAAAATAATATACATAACTATGTTATTATTTTTAAATATCAAATAGATTTTGATTCATGTGATCGATCTATATATAGCATTCCTCCGGAATCATCTTCGTTTTGGTATACAATATTTGTTATTCAATCAATAGTAGTCTGTCCAATAGACAGGTCCAGAGAGTAGTCACTACATCAGTTCATCCATTCTTCCATTCCATTCTCTTCCTTGCCCACTTCCTCAATTCCACATAACCCCTTCCATCTCGTATATCATCCAATAATGTCAATCTCTTCCGTCCTTTCTTTTTATTTCCACTCACCATTCCTTCCAAAACATCTTTCATTAAACTATAATCTTTTCTTAGTATATGTCCAATCCAGTTTCTCTTTCTCTCTTTGATACTTTCAATCAATCTTCTTTCCTCATTAACTCTTTTCAAAACTTCTTCATTTGTTATTTTATTCACCCAACTGATTTTTTCCATTTTTCTCCATGTCCACATCTCAAAAGCTTCCAGTCGTTTCTTAATTCTATTACTCAATGTCCATGTCTCACAACCATACATTAATACACTCCACACATAACATTTAATTAATCTTTTCCTTAATTCTCTTTCCATAGGTCCACAAAATATCTTCTTTCTTTTTACAAATGTCACCTTTGCCAATGCTATTCTTCTTTTAACTTCATCTTCACTTCTTCCATCCTCACTCAACCAACAACCCAAATATCTAAATCCCTTCACCTGCTGCACCATGTCATCATGGATTCCAATTTGCAGTCTTTTTGCATCTCTCCCTATCCATAAACACTTAGTCTTTTCAATATTAATCTTCATTCCATATGCCATACATCCTTCTTCCAATTTATTCAACATATTCTGAAGATCCTTTTCTTCCTCAGCAATAAGAGCCATATCATCTGCAAATCTTATACACTTTATTACTCTCCCTCCAACATTTGCTCCTCCACAGTCCAAATAATTATTTAGCATATCTTCTAAATAAATATTAAACAAAACAGGTGACATACTACATCCTTGCCTAACTCCACTTTCTATATTCACTTCATCAGTCTCATTACATCCAAATCTAACTCTTATTCTTTGACCATTATACATATTCCATATCAATCGTCTTTCTTTCCAGAATACTCCTTTATCTCTTAAGATAGACATCAGTTTATTCCAGCTTACTCTATCAAATGCCTTTTCTAAATCTACAAAACATATACCAATTCCTTTATCTCTTTCAATATATCTTTCTGCAATTGTCCTAACAATACCAATAGCATCTCTTGTGCTTTTCCCTTTCCGAAAACCAAACTGTTCTTCAGCAATATAATAGTCAACCTTCCCATAAATCCTTTGAGTTAAAATCCTCAATAACACCTTAGAAACATGAGACAATACACTTATTGTCCTATACTCTTCACATTTAACAGCTTTCTTCTTTTTAGCAATTGGAATCACTATAGTTCTTAAAAAATCTTCAGGCCAAACTCCACTATTATATATCAAATTGCAAAGTCCAACTATTTCCTTCATAGTAAATTCTCCCATTTCTCTCAAAAATTCTATAGGTACTGCATCAAATCCAATAGCCTTACCATTCTTCATTTGTGCGATTGCCTTTCTTACTTCATCTGGCAGTATGTCCATACCTCTATCATCCATTGCAACATCTTCATTTTCAAGTTCATAACTAATTAAATTATTTCCTCTACTAAACAGATACCGAATATATTCTTCCCATCTTTTTAATATATCATTACTATCGGTTAACCTTCTTCCATTCTTATCTGCAATCTCACTTGCTACCCATGTCTTTTTCTCCCAAGAAATACTTTGTATTCTATCAAATGCTAGATCATATCTTTTCATCTGTTGAAACCTTTCTATCTCTTTACATTCTTGCTCCAACCACTTTTCTTTTGCTAAATCTGTTTCTCTTCTTAATTCATTATTAAATTTCCTATATTCCTTTTGCCCTTCCTCAGTATTTACATTCTTCCACCATCTCTGCACTTCCATCTTTTCCAACATACCTTCAGCTTTTCTCGCATGAATAATACCTATTTCATTTTTTGCTATTTTCAAGAATTCCTCTTTAATTCTATTCCAACACTCATCAGAGCTATTAATATAGTTCCCATCCTGAACAATTCTTTTAAATTCATTTTCACATATTAAACCAAATTTTCCTTTTTCCATTTGTCTCAATTTATCCAAGTCCCATCTTGTGTATCTTTTCCCTCTTTTAATTCTTTTTAAACTTAACTTTAATTTAGCCATCACCAAATTATGATCCGAATCTATATCAGCACCTGGCAAAGCATGTGAACCCTTAACAGCATTCTTATATCTATTTGTTATTATGATGATGGAATTTCTATCAACTTTTTTTAAAATTTTTCCAAGGCTGTTAAAATCAAATAGATTTTTTAAATAATTAATCAAAATAAAAAAATTTCAATCACAAAAGATTGAAATGCATCTCTGTACTTTATCTATCCTTTTTCAATGTCAAATAAGAAGAGTCACGTCTTGCATTGGTGGTCGAGAGGTCAGCGCGACTGCCTTGCACTTGCAGGCAGTTGCTCGGGTTGCGGGTTCGCGTCCCGGCCGATGCTATGACACTTAAAAAATAAATAAATAAGAAGAGTCACAAAAAATACTAAAGATCATACAATTGTTTTCTCCATTTTAAAACATATATCTATAATTGCGGAAATATATTATGGGTTTCGTAGCAATTTGTAATAATTGCCGTCATTATAATAATAAATTCGATTGCTAAATCTTTGATTGTAGATAAATAATCTAAAAAGCAAAAATAATTAGTGTATTTTAGTTCTTCACCATAATTTCAAAAGTCAGAAGTTCTACTTATTACCATTATCTTTGTTTTATTTATCTTTTTTCATTCACGTTTCTAGTGAGCATCTTTAGATTTTTGTGAGTGTCCAATTAGAGTGCTATTCACCAAAAATGGTTTTAAGTACAGTATTTATATATTTAGAAACTTTGAAATTTTCACTCGTAAAGGAAGCATTTATATTAACAGACAGTAATAAATTCTACAATCACTCATATTCTGGCATTTTTATTATATATTCAATGATAAAAGTTGTTTATATAATTTCTTTGACAAAGTAAAATAAAATGTATTTTATCTAATCATTGCTTGTAGAGATTTTTATATCACTACTGATGTACTTTAATACAAATCCCCCCCCCCTGCAAATTACATCTATAGTTTAGCATGATTAATCAAATCACCTTTATTGTAATCAGAAAGTCACATATTATTTTGTTATTGTTATTCCTATCTATGTTTTTTTTATGATTTTGATAGTATTTTTTGCTATTATGAATATTAACTTATATCCCCAGATAGTGAGCAAATACTTTTATAAAGCAACAGATTTTTCTTTATTTAAATTGTATTATAGAGTAGTATTATATCATTACTATTCATTGCCTTTCGTAAACTAGTAAGATCACATTAAATAATAGAATATATATATAAAATATTAAATGTGAATTTTTCACTATCTATATAAATGACATTTCCTGTTGATTCAAAAGTTTGTTTATTTGATATTCTATGATGCTGACTTACAACTTCTTTAGTAGTAAACTTTCTTTCTGAAAGATTGGAACACATTTCTTAACTATAATTTTCCAATTGTATTCTCTCATTTATATTTTTTTAATGAGAAATATATTTGAAATAATGACTGTAATTAACAGAGAGTCAGTATCTGCAAAAACATTGTAAAAATAATGTAATTGTAATGTTGAATGAATATGAATGAAATTTAATTGATATCAACTGATTACTCCATGGATTATATTCTTTATCTTGACCGATAATGAATACACTTCATTTCTTCTTTATTTTTATTATCTATGTCTGAATTTATAATAATCTGTATATATTATGTACGAATATATATATATATTGTAACGATATATAAATATGTCGTTACATTAATTTAAAATAAAAACTTAAAAGTTCGCAAATAAAAGTAAAAAACTAAACGCTAAAATTAAAATGTTTGTTAAACGTATATACATTCGCACAGATGCCAAACTTTAAAAATATTTTTTTAAAAAACAAATAAATAAGTATTTGAATGTACTTTTTTATAAAAAAAAAAAAGTACAAGATTTAAAAATAAAAACAGGTATTAATTAATTCTTGTAATCTGTAAATGGAAATGATTGTTTATAAATTGTTTGAAAAGCAAGCTAGCCTTGGGCTCTTGTATAATTAAAATGATCTGATGAAAGATAGATAAGAAGAAAAGAGAAATTAGCTTGACCAATGGAAGCACTAAGCCTTGGCTCGGACCCTAATGAAAGTGATGGATTAGTGACGTTTTGTTGATTGAATCCATGTGGATTAATATAAAAAGGGAAATACAGTTTTTTCTGACAGTTCCAGCGTTTTGTGTTTGAGAGATGTGGTAGGATGCACATACCACACTCTCTATAAAAAAAAAAATGAAAAGACTGTGATACCTTGAACCAGCTATTGCCATCTCCAGAACATTATCTTCCAATGGAGGCATTGCGGGAATTAAAAATTAAAAGCAGAAACCTGGACTCTTCTACCGTAAGCTATATTGACATGAACTCTAAATTTAAAAATAATTAAGAACTTTCGTTCAAGCTTATGAACTTCTATCTGACTTTTTTAAGTTTAAAATCAAATTAATAATGTTTAATTTTATATGTTTTCCGATTGATAAAAATCATTTCCATTTTTTTTTCTTATTGTATAAATTATTTATTGTTTAAATGATGAAATTTAGGTTGGGTATAGACGTTGCATAGATTCGTTAGTGGTTGATTATGTTGAAGTTTTCACATTTGATTAGAATATATAGGTCAACGATGTTAATGCGGGCATCTTACGATGAATGCCATGGGACCTTGTGTATTCCCTTTTGCAATTGACGTTATCGATGATTTTGTATTTTGATCGATTGTGTTTAATTTGAATGTTTTTGACCGTGGAATCTGTGCAGCCGATCTATACTCGACATTATAAAACAAATTGTATAAAAATAATCTGTGCAAACGTATTTAAATGTTAAATTTAAGTCGGGCGTGAATGGCTATATAGTTTTGTAAAGTTATATTAAGGGAGGGTAATCTTAGGTTATTCATTTCGTAGTTGAATTGGTTCAATGGATTGGATATATTTGTGTAATTGTAGATGTAGTATGAGATCCACTATAGGCAGGATTATATATATACGCCACACACCTTCTGTTTGCCTATGGATGGGTTTGTAAGACGGCAAAGGACCGCAGTCCATTCCTATGGAGTTTTATGTTTATTGTTCTACTTGCCAACAGATGTAACATTCCTGTTGGTGGAGAGACAATGTCTTCTCTAATTCTACTTACTGATCAGATGTATATTCCTGACAGTATAGTATTTTGTGTTGTCATATTTTCATGCTACATTGAATACATAAATGTATCAGATGGATTGGCACCGGTTTGATTGCGAAATTTGTTGCCTAAGGTTAAATCAGGGAAGAATATTTTCTTTTCAAATGCAGATCTATGTAGTCTATTCATACTCAACTATCTAAATAAAATATTAAACTCATTGAAACTTAGTTAAATGTAAAATTAAAAGTTAATATAAAAATCTAAAATGTTAAACTTATTCCTCAAATTAGAATGATTTTATATGTGCGTAAATAAATATTTTTATGTGCTAATTTCTGGCAGTGGCTTTTATTTATTTATATTTAAGATATAAATTAAGATATAGATTTTTATCTCTGCGTCTCCACTGAGCTAGTGACTTGGGCTAACGATCTGAATATTTAAATAAAGTGAAATCTTAACAGCGCATATCTGCCTACTCTATAAATTTTTAAACAATTCAAAATACAGCAAAACTCTCCATACAGTAGTGCCATCTTGTGCTAACAAGAGCAATCAATGGATGCCAGAAGGCTTGTGCATAAAATCCCTATCTAGTGCCTACTCATCCAATATCCCCAGACTAGTTTCTGGCTTGTGGCCTTCATCAGTGAGGAGCCTTGGATTGGAGAGCACTGCACCTAGATCTTAGGATCTAATGCAACCCTCCAGCACCCACCTTTTAACTCTATTTAACTACAAAACTATGAGATTGAAATTGAAAACACTATTAATATTTTCAACCCAAGCTCAATAGCTTATATAGTCATATGGGTCTGAACTCAATTCAGTACCCATACATTTTGGTGTCTTTGGCTCTTTAACAACCATAGCCACCACTATCCTATTAGACAGGATTGGTGTTAAACCACTCAACATCACATGATCACTATCTCATACTAGCACAATAATTGTTATTAAACAATTCAAAATACAGCAAAACTCTCCATACAGTAGTGCCATCTTGTGCTAACAAGAGCAATCAATGGATGCCAGAAGGCTTGTGCATAAAATCCCTATCTAGTGCCTACTCATCCAATATCCCCAGACTAGTTTCTGGCTTGTGGCCTTCATCAGTGAGGAGCCTTGGATTGGAGAGCACTGCACCTAGATCTTAGGATCTAATGCAACCCTCCAGCACCCACCTTTTAACTCTATTTAACTACAAAACTATGAGATTGAAATTGAAAACACTATTAATATTTTCAACCCAAGCTCAATAGCTTATATAGTCATATGGGTCTGAACTCAATTCAGTACCCATACATTTTGGTGTCTTTGGCTCTTTAACAACCATAGCCACCACTATCCTATTAGACAGGATTGGTGTTACACCAATCCTGTCTAATATGAGATAGTGATCATGTGATGTTGAGTGGTTTAACACCAATCCTGTCTAATAGGATAGTGGTGGCTATGGTTGTTAAAGAGCCAAAGACACCAAAATGTATGGGTACTGAATTGAGTTCAGACCCATATGACTATATAAGCTATTGAGCTTGGGTTGAAAATATTAATAGTGTTTTCAATTTCAATCTCATAGTTTTGTAGTTAAATAGAGTTAAAAGGTGGGTGCTGGAGGGTTGCATTAGATCCTAAGATCTAGGTGCAGTGCTCTCCAATCCAAGGCTCCTCACTGATGAAGGCCACAAGCCAGAAACTAGTCTGGGGATATTGGATGAGTAGGCACTAGATAGGGATTTTATGCACAAGCCTTCTGGCATCCATTGATTGCTCTTGTTAGCACAAGATGGCACTACTGTATGGAGAGTTTTGCTGTATTTTGAATTGTTTAATAACAATTATTGTGCTAGTATGAGATAGTGATCATGTGATGTTGAGTGGTCTATAAATTTTTCTAGGTTTAAATGCCTAGATGGCGCTCTGTAGAGCAGATATCATAGTTTGCGGTTAGATTCGATCTCCACTTTCATTTCGATCATTATAATATATTTATTATAATTTATATAAAACAGATAATGATTATATGTTTTTAATCATCTATTTGATTTTAATTAACATCAATTTTCATTATTTTATCTTGTATTATTTTGTACAATAAATAAATATTTTATCACAACTGATTCATAAATCAAAAACAAATGAATTTTAATCCATTTATAATCTTTTTTTATTTTATGACTAATAGCATATATTTGATAAAATGGATTAAATAAATTATATTTTAAAATTCACTTGATAAAATATTATGTCTTTTATACTTCAATATTTTTTAAACCCACATATAAAATTGAGACTTTAAGCTTTGAATTTTTTATATTTAATGATTATGTAATATAAAATTAACACTTTATTAATTATTTTTTATCTAAATATTATTTAATATTTCTGGAATAATAATTTTTATGTACATATACAGTGTAATATACTTCACAAGCCACACTTTCTAAAAATCATTTTACTAATATGCCTTTTCATACTAATCTATTAATTATATGAAAATTTTATTCATTTTCATCTGGTTCCCACGTATCATATGAGCATCCGATTAATTGTTGATATTTTGAAAAGGTGAAATGTAATGTTAATGATAGATAATCTTAACAAAGTCTCAATCTAACCAGCTGTCATTTTGAGATCACTATACTAACATAAATTTCATTACGTTTAACAATTCTGTAAATAAATACTGGCTACTAAATATATGACACTGAAAATATTTTATAATGTACAAACTATAAAAAATTTTCATAAATCAAATATTCAAGAAATCATTTCAACAGACTTGTAAATAAATGATTCTCACAGTAATCTACTAGCCAGATAAAAAATGAACAAACTTTCATCAGTTCTCAAAATGTTAAATAGGTAATCAGTGAATTGGCTATTCATATAATATCTTAGTATCTAGATCTAAATATGATCATTTTTATTGGGATAGTAGGTTAATACTAGAGGGTATTTATTTCCAAATTTATTGAAATGATTTCTAGAAAATCTGATTTATAAAGATTTTTATAGTTTGTATACATGGAGATTGTTTCTTCAGAAAATATTATATATTCTTAGTTTTACATATTCACTAACCATAATTTATTTACAGGATTATTAAAATTAATAGATTAAATATTGTTTGTCTGCTAAACATACTTGTGAAACATAGAATCTATTATATATAGCAAATCAAATTATGTTAATTATACATCCTAGAGTTGAAGGATTCCAATTTTGATTGTTTTATTTGCAGTACTATTTATTGATTTATAATGAACCTATAATGTTCTTTTAAGCTTTTAAAATGAAGAGTTTATGGGAAGATAAAATATTATATTGGAAAACAGTTTGGTTTTCAAAAGAGAAAACTACAAGAGAAGCTATTGGTGTTATTGGAACAATTGGAGAGAGGTATATTGAAAAAGATAAAGGAATTAATATATAGTTTGTGGATTTGGAAAAATCATTTGATAGGATAATATGGAATACATTTATGACATCTTAAAAAATAAAGGCGTATTATGAAAAGAGAAAACATTGATTTGGAATATGTATACTGGACAAAAAATAAGAATTAGAATGGAGAATAATGAGACTGATGAAATGAATATAGTAAAAATAGTTAGACAGTGAAATGGTATGTCACCCATTCTTTTTTAATATTTATTTAGAAGACATGTTAAATAATTATTTACACTGTGAAGGAAAAAATATTGGAGGTGGAACAATAAAATGTATAAGATTTGCAGATGATATGGCTTTTATATCCACAGATGAAAAATGTCTTCAGAATATGTTCAATAAATTGGAGGAAGGATGTATGAAATATAGACTGAAGATTAATGTTGAGAAGACTAAGTGTTTATGGATAGGAAGGAATAAAAAAAATTGAAATCAATGATAACATAGTTCAACAAGTAAAGAGATTTAGATATTTGGATAATTGATTGCATGAGAGTCAAAGAAGTGAAGATGAAGTTAGAAAAAGAATAGCATTGGCAAAACAAGAATTTATTGAGAGAAAAAAAATATTTTGTGGAATTTTGATGAAAGATTGAAGGAAAAGGTTAATTAAATGCTATGTAATGTGAACATGGAAAAAAATGGAAAAAAAAAGTTGTATAAATAAAATAATAAAGAAGTTTTGAAAAGAGTAAATGAAAAAGTAATATTGACTGAGGAAATTAGAAACAGAAAGAGAAATTGTAGGGGACATATATTAAGAAGTATAGTTTAATGAAAGATATTTTGGAGGAAATGATGAGTAGAAGCAAGAAGAAAGGACAGAAAAGAATGACATTGTTGGATGATATAAAAAGATGGGAAAAGTTACATGGAATTAAAGAGCTGGTCAATGAAGAGAACATAGTGAAAAAATGGATGAATTGGTGATGAGAGTATCTTTGGACCTATCCATAGGACAAAATACTTTGATGATGATGAGTGAACCTATAAGTTTAATATTATGGAGTATATTTAATTTATTATTTGTTCTGGGAAGTTTAGCATGATAGTTAAGTGTTAAGTTCAAAGATTAAAAATTCATGGACTCTCAACCTCTCAAAATAGATATTTTTTCCCCTCATGTGTTATAGCATTTGATTATTATTTATTATTTTTATAAACAAAATGTTATTGAGATTTTTTATTTTGTTTTAAAAAAAGTAGATATTTTTACTAAATCTATTTGCTTTAATAATACACAAATATACATTCCAATTTGCAAACAAAATAATTCATAATGATGCAAATGAATTTGTTCCTAACAAATTCCAGATCTTTTTTTTTATAATTGCACTTTATCATTTTTACCTAAAATATTATTAAGATAACACAATTTTATTTATTATAACACTGATAATATTTTAATATTAAATATATTTGAAGTAAAAGTGTTATTATTTGTTAAAAAGCAGCAAATATCTGGGCTTGTTTCAATTTTATTCTGCTAATGCTAGAAGTGTAATGAATTATTTCTATTTTTTATATTTATTATTATTTTTGCTTATGCCAATATTTATTGTTTTTAAAGTAATATGTTTTATTATAATCATTATTACATGCAAAATACCTTAATTTGCATAGTTAAATCTCATTTCACTTGAAAATGGCTAATAACCATTAATTAATCAGTAAGTATGGTGATAAATTTTGATAATTGTATCAACTATTAGTTTACATTATAGATTACATAGTACATTGTGATATACATTATTTATCTATCTTGGAGATTTATTGGATTTATCTTTCGCATTTTCCCCAAAATTTCTATGTTTAACAGGCAAGCATTTGTTAATATTTAATTTTGTAATTTGTACTATGTGTTATAAAATAATGCATAGTTAATCTTTATATAAAATATGTAGACTATTTTATTTTCTAGTTATGAGGGAAATACTTATAGAGATTTTGCCTGATTCATGCTTTCAAATTAAAGTGTGGCCAATTACTATAAAGTAAACCTCTTATGAAGTTGAATAAATTTAGTGTTAGTTTTGACTATCCTTTTTACTATTACTTCTTTGATAAAGGTTTGACTCCTTTTTTTAAAAATCAATTTAAACATTTTTTTACAATTTTTTTTTTGTTTATGCATGCACACACACATACAGAGTTACAATTTAAAATAATTTTTAAACAGCCCTTTGTAAAAGATTCTCCAATTGTTCTCCAGATAAACAAACAGTCATGGTAAAAGAGATGATAATCCACCAATCTGAAAGACCACTATATCTCTAATTGGAATACTTAAGCTTAATTTTATTCCAGATTATGGTGATAGAAGTAGAGTTTAGCACTTTATATAAGTGCATTTATATATATATTGTACACATTTTAATTGAGCCTGTGTTCTAATTAAAATATTTAGATGCACAAAATAGTAGAAATTTTAAGTTTCAAGTCAATAATATTCTTTGTACCTTTTTAAAACTAAAACTACAACAATTGCACTTTAAACTATTTTATATAATGTTATTAATGCATTAAATAATATTTAAAGTAAATATTAATAATCTGTTATAAGTACAAATTTTAATAATCATGTTTAAAGTATAAATAATGCACTAATATTTATTAAAATAATGCAGTGTTTATTGTAAATAAATCTAAATTTTAATAATTATCCATTAAATCTATAGAGTTAGTTAACTTAAAATATTTTAAATAAATCATTAGATAATATTAAGTAAGACAAATCATTGTCCAATTAAAGCATTTCTAATGATATATATATATCTGTCTATGCTTGCATGTATGTTATTTTGCAAGAATTTAATTTGCTAACAATAATTATTATTTTAATTACTTTAGTAAAAGTATTAAAGATTTGACTTGTATTTAATACTAATAAATACTAAATAGATATGAGAAATAATTTATTTCATGCAATGTTTATTTAATATTTGGTTTATTAAATAATTATATTAAAAAATATTCATTACAAATTTAAATATTAAGCCAATAAACATCACATGATCACCATTTCCTATGCTTTCTTATTATTAAAACAGGCAAAACTCTCTATAGATATTGCCACTTAGTAATCAGTAATTGCCAGAGTAATCAATGGATGCTAGAAGGCTTGTGCATAAAATCCCCATCTAATGCTACTCATCCAATATCCCCAGACTAGTTTCTTACTTGTGGCCTTCGTCAGTAAGAAGCCTTGGATCTGAGAGCACTGCACATAGATCTTAGGATCTAGTGCAACACTCCAGTAGCCACTTTTTATCTCTACTTATCTGCAAAACTATGAGTCTTAAATTGAAAACACTAATATTTTCAATCCAAGCATTAGATCCTAAGATCTAGATGCTGTGCTCTGAGATCCAAGGCTCCACATTGACGAAAGCCACAAGCGAAAAGTATTCTGGGGATATTAGATGAGGGGCACTAGATAGGGATTTTATGCATAAACCTTCTGGCATCCATTGATTACTCTGGCTTGCACTGAGTGGCAATACATAAAGAGAGTTTTGCCTGTTTTAATAAGTTATAAGCAAGCATAGGAAATGGTGATCATGTGATGTTTATTGGCTTGAAACCAATTCTGCCTAATAGGATAGTAGTGGCTATGATTATTAAAGAACCAAAGTCACCAAACTGTATCTGAACTGAGTTTAGAACTATATAAGATGACCTTGCATTAAAAATATTACAGTGTTTTCAATTTAAGACTCATAGTTTTGTAGTTAAATAGAGATAAAAGGTGGCTGCTGGAGGGTTGCATTAGATCCTAAGATCTAGGTGCAGTGCTCTCGGATTCAAGGCTCCTCACTGATGAAGGCCACAAGCCAGAAATTAGTCTGGGAATATTGGATGAGTAGGCACTAGATGGGGATTTTATGCACAAGTCTTCTGGTATCCATTGATTACTCTGGCTTGCCCTGATATGTATAGTTTTACCTGTTTAAATTTAAATATTATTGAAATTAAATTGCTATTTTAGAATATTTTATTTTTCTTTCTTTCTGTTGTTCTTTAATTAAATCTAAAAATAGAACTTAAAGTTGGTGATTAAAATTGATTTTACTGTACAATTGATGCCAATAGTCAGCTGATCAATTGGGGTTGGCTATATAAGAGAGGGAGAACAGGTGTGTGGGCTGTGTGCATGAAAATTATTAAGAAATTGATAACAATTTAAAGAGAAACAGTTAATATTTTTATTTAAAATCTGTTTGAAGTTTTATTTTTATTTCAAGCAGCATTAAAATGAAATAAAAAAATAAATAACTATTCTATTCTTCAGAAAGCAATATTGATATTTATTTGTTATAACAACCGGAGAAAAGAAAAATACATGAATGGCTTGGACAAAGTTGCAATATTGCTGGAATTTTCACTTTAATCTATGGAAAAGTTGACCCTTATAGAAGCAACAGACTATGCAATCATGTATTACATAAGAATTTGCTTATCGTATTATAGAAATATTTTTTTATTTGCTTACAAACTTTTATATGATTCTAAAATAACATAGTATTAACTCCTGAATTGAACTATTTAATCTTCTGCACTAATACTGTAAATGTTTTTAATAATTACAATATAAGAAGACATTTAAAACTTGAATTATTAACTTATTCATATAATATGTTATGATATTATAGAACGGAACTGGTAAAATATGTTATATTTAAACCAATACTTATTATAACAGTGTATCATTCTGTTATTATTAAAAGAGAAAAAAATACAAAAATTTATGTTGAAATTATACTGGGAGAAATAAAATATTTTGGAATTTAACCTAGCTGTCTGCAGTAAAGCTAAAGATTATAATCCATATTTATTCCTATTGGATCCACTTCTAAAAGGAACTTTTATTTTTTCTGTATTTGAAAGTGTTTTTTTTTTAAATATTAAAAGAACTGTAATATTATAAGAATACATGTAAACAATTAATTAACTTTATGTAAGAGAAAAAGATTTTTATCATTTATAATTATTTTCAAGCTTACTTTCTTCGTTTGCAACCAGGTGGAGGAAAAAAAAAGATTTAATAAATGAATTAACCATTCAAACTTCTATTTAAATTCACATTTCAGGATGTGTTTTGGTAAAAAAAATAACTTTTATTAATTTTATTTTGGGGGATTGTTATATTTAACTTTCTGATCCATTATCACAAATTATTTCATTTTTTGACCAATTCACCCCCGGTGAATTTTTTCATAAGTATTATATGTTAAAGTGCATGTAAAAAAGTATATTTTATTATAATAAAATTTTTGCTGAACATTTTGTGCTAAAAGACAGGAAATTCAAAATTCCTGCTCTTACAATAGACATAAGCCTTGCCTTGTCTGTTGCCAAGGCTGTAAAATGTTCGGCATTTTACGACATTATAGTTCCAATGATGAAAAATATTTTTATTTGCGAATTTATTATGGTTTTAGATATTTTTTAAAAATAATTTACACTATATTTATTAGATATCAAGAAATATAAATTATTAATAACTTATTTTGACTTGAAATACTTTATTTTCAAAAATATAATGTTATATTAGCAGCTAATGTAATTATGTCCTGAAGCAATTTGCAAGATTAGCTTCTTGTAAACAATCTACTTTATATTTATGAATAAGAAAATATCACAATTTTGCAATAAATATTCAAAAAATTTAAACTTTCAAAGCATAATTCATTAGATATAAGAGAAATAAATAATTATTCATTTGGATGTTTAAAAATGATAAGAATTAAGAAATATTTCATTGATTTTATAAAGTGAAAATAATCTTTCTAGAAATGATGATGTGTAAAGTCTTTGTTTTGATTACAATCTCATTTTTTTAAATGGGAACATTTAAAATTTATTTCAGTAGTAACAAAAATATTTATCAATTGAAGTCAAATTTATTATTTTCTGATAAGTAATAATCATTTTATCATATATTTTATGTTGATGTGTGGGTCAAAGAAAAACATCAGAAAATGCTGAAATGTGTGAAAGGTTTGCTGCATTGTGAGAGGGTTAAAGAAATTTATGTTTAATGTTTTATATTTATCATTTTGAATTTTAATAAGTATTATATATGTGGGTATACTATAATATAGTATATAATAGATCTATATTTTAAAATATATTGGAAGTGTGGTAAATGATAGTTTACTTTCAAATGGAACATCACCGGACAAGTGTTATTGAATTGTAACATTTACTGGTAATTTTTATTGTTTGTTTTAATGTATACTTATTTAGTTTGTTTAATATTATTCTATTTCAAATTTTAAAAAGGTAATTTAACCTAGAGTGTTTTGTTCTGAAAAATTATTATTCATATCTTGCAAATTGCTATTTTAAAGTTATATTTAATATAAGCTTCTGAATGAAAGATGTTTATTTGGAGATTAATTATTAGTACAATCACAATTTTTTTTTATATTTTAGATAATGAATGATTTTATGAAACATTTATTTACATGTGTTAATTTTTCTTTGCTCTGTGTGTATGCTATTATCAATTAAGATATTCTAGTGTGTTCTGGTAATATTAGAGTGTATAGTTCTACTATTTGGCATTTATTCATTTTTGTGGTGGAATTTTGTCCTTTTAGTTCTGTGGAACATTTCAACTGTTTTATAAAATGTATTAAGATGTCATATTTTCAGTTTACTGCTTGGATGTGCTTATTGTGTTTGAACCTAAGGATTTTATGTCAAATGTAACTGTTTGGGTTCACATGGGTTTTCAGTCTTTGTGTTTTATTCCAGTAGTGCATGGTGTAAGTCATAGGGAGAACATAGGTCATCTAGTCATGAAGACAGATGGGCCATTTGATATATTTCCCATGAAATTCTTGTTTGTATTATTAAAAGTGCTTCTATAAAGAACCTTGTTACAAACATCACATCTAATATAGTAATGATATATATTTGAAAATCTTGAGAAAAGTTATTCCATGCACATAAGCTTGCATATATTTACATAGATACAAAATCTAGGATGTATAACCTCTATAAGTATAAAGTTGTTAGTATTATGAATGTTAGTTAGCATCACACCTAAGCAAAATTTAATAATAAATATTTAAATATTTCCAAGTGCATAATCATGATTTTTTTAAATAATTCTGAGAGCAATGGATACAGATAATTAAATTGCAATTAATTTTGAAAGATGTTTAATAATTTCTATTTTAAAAAAAATGAGATTTGTTAGAAAAAGAATTATAATAGGAGTAATTCCTAGATACCAATTTTAAAGCTGTATGTTAATGTGAGATATGACTTAGGCTATTCTTTAGTTCAAAATGCTTGTTTTGCATATATGAAATAGTATTTTAAAATTTATATTTTAAAAAGTTTAATTATTGCTAAGTAATTAGTACTCAATTAAAATAGTATATATGTTTAATTATTTTCCGGTTAACTCAATAAAGTAACCATAAAATTATTATGGAAATGGGAAAATCTGCTTTTCATTAAGGTGAATTGATAACTCATAGAATCATCAAAGGTATAACAATATTTCATATGGTTTGTTTTACTTTATTTAAAGTAAAAATAGAAGATATAATATGATAATTTAAATTGTACCAGCTATAATTCAAATATTTACCCAATTTGAAATATAATGTTATTAAGAAATAATTATAGTTTTATTACAAAAGGTGAAATAAATTCATTTTGCATAGATGGATGATGTATTACCAAACTGACATCTTGTTCATTGTATTTGGAAAATTTGTAAATATAAAATTATTTTATTGGAATTTGTAAATAGTCACTTTAATTGAAAAATACTTATATTTTGTGTGTTGTAAAATAAAACTTAAACATTGATTGTAAAGTCTAAATGTTATTTTATAAATAAATTGATTTTTGTAGAATTTAAAATTCTGTAGTTTGATATTATTTGTTTCCATATTTCTATTTATCATTCATTACAGACACTGATTGAATTCACTATTTACTTTATTGTACACTTATAATAAATCATACTATTTAATATGTGTATTACACTTATGAAAATGATTATTTTTATCATGAGGTATATGAGAATTGATTCATAAATTATCATAGATTCAGAGAAGTTATTGAATAAATCCAAATTTATTTAATCATGCACAAGAGTTATCATCTTCAAAGATCATATCTGTTCATTTCATAGTAAACATAAGAATTTTTGTTTATTTCAAACTAATAACAATCATTACTATTATTATTAGACTTATTTTGTATTCAAATACAGAATTTATTATTATTTTAAAGTGTGTAGCAGAGCTATTTGTATATTGATATGTCAATTATTTATTAAAGAAAATAATAAACTTTACTTAAATATTTGCATTATAAGATTAGTTATACTATATTTATGGTATTAAAGATTAGTATTATCATCATGAGAGATGATTTCTGAGTGTCTTAATAATCCAAATTATATTTTATTAGATTGTTTTTAAATTAATTGAAAACCCTATAAGACCTAAAGTAACTATTTTTACAGTTTAGTTATCATATTGCAGAGCAAAGTTGTGTTAGTTTGTTTAATAATATTATCATTTTACATTTTTCTAAATTTTGTCTAGATTATTGGATTTCCATAAAATTGCCCTTTGTTATCCAATATCCTATACTTTGTTCCTTCTGTAATATGATATCCATGAGATAAAGATTAAAATATAATAAAGATTTATATCAAGATTTACTTCAAATTTAAATTAGAATATAAATTTATTCTTATAATAAATTTTAATATTATTATTCTTAAATATTTAGTTGGAATATTATTTTAGCTTTATTTAAATAGGATTATTATAGTTAGTTATGGAGATATGATTGTAATTCTTAAAGGATTGGAATTCTATGTATTTCTATGCAGTCAAATTTAAGGCACTTTGTACACCTTAGCATGGGAATGCAGTCTCATGGGTCAATTTATTATTATTGCTATTATTATTCTGAGCTAGGAAATTATTAATTAATGAGTGTTTATTTATTAAAGAACTTTTGAGATCACTGGTTATTATTTGTTTATTGCTTTCACACTCTTTGTGGGCTTACTAGCAAGATTATTGTTTACACATTTCTCTACTTATTACATGGAAGGATTCTCATGATATTGGTCGATGATCTGTACTTATATAAACAAATTAAACAATTATTTTTGTTTTTAAAAATTATGGATTATTATATCTAAATTCATATCTTAGAGAAAGCACATTTTATTGCATTATAAGCTATATCTTATATCTAATTATAAAGCTGATTTTTATCCCATTGTGAAAATATATTTCACTTTAACAATGTACCATGTATAAAAATATTTAGTTACATAAAACAAATAAAATAAAACTTAGGTTTAGTAAAGTACTAGTAACTTGCCTGATATGGGTAAACTGTTATCTTATTTTTTTTTAAAGTTCTAATTTTATTTTTTAAATTGTGTTTAAAAATCAATAATATTGTAGAAATGAGAAGAGGGAATGAATGTTTGCTTTATATGAAATGCATTATTTTTGTCTACATGTGGAAATGGTATAATTTATCATATTTTTTTGAAGATTTTAAATAATTATTATTTAGAATTTATTTATTCTAAATAAACAAAAATGTATTTAACCATATCAAGAAATTTTTTGGAACAATGTTTGAATGTGAAAATGTAAAATTATTCAAAAAACTTTATGGTTAGTAAGTTAAAAAAAAATCTTTATGGTATGTTTATTCCATGCTTGGCAACATTGATATAGACCAAAGATTATATTTATTTACATTTCTTGTAAATAATTAACAAGTCAAATTAATGGTAAATTTTGGTTTTATTTTACATATTATATTTCATTTCAGTTTTTTTTAAAACAAATAAAAAAGCATTAAAATAAATTTTTAATCACATTAATTTATAATAAAAATGCATACAAATGATCAATGATTGTTCTTAATATGCATAAATCTTAAAACAGGCAGAACTCTTCATACAGTAGTATCACTCAGTGCAAGCCAGAGTAATCAATGGATGTCAGAAGGCTTGTAAATAAGCCTACTCATCCAATATCCCCAGATTAGTTTTTGGCTTGTAGCCTTCATCAGTGAGGAGCCTTGGATCTGCTGTATGGAGAGTTTTGCCTGTTTTAATAATAGTTATGAGCAAGCATAAAAAATGGTGATCATGTGATACATAAATCTTCAATGCAGCAATCCTTGACCTTGTTTCATGAAACCGAGTTTTTTGAAATCAGTTTCAAATGAAGACTGAAACAATCTTATATCAGGAGCCATATTAAGTTTATTATGATATTTATTCTTAATAAAGACATAGGATGAAAAGGCTGATTCATAAATGCTTTATCACTGAGATCTGGATACTCTTCTTTCACGGCTACTCAGAATCCAATGACATTTCATTTTATGAAGTCATATTGGAAAGAAGAATCAGATGAAAGTTCAATTTTTCTTTTTCTGATATAGATAATTTTCCAGCTTATTGAAAGAACAATTTGTTGAATGGATTTGAAATCCAATTATTTTCACTATTTTGCTTTGGAAAGTATTGCCTGACTAACACTTTTAGTCCTTTTAATTGAGCTATTATACTAATTTTTACTTCTTTTGACAATTTCATCTCACTCTCAGGTAAGAAACTGTATAAGTCTCAAAAAATTAAAACTGCTCTTTATCAATCCAGCATTTCTAAAAATTTAATTTGTTACCCATAGCCTCAATTTTGTCAGGCATTTTGAAATTACTTAGAGAACTGTTCTGCAATCCTAAATTAAGTTTATTTATTTCTGAAAAAATACCAGATATGCAATTATTGAAGCTATTTAGTTTCATAAAACTTAGAACTTAATTCAAAATGATGGTCTTTTAAAAAAACTTGCACTTCATGTTTCAGTTCAAATGATTGTGTTAATACTTTTCCTCATGAAAGCCACCCCACTTTTTGTATAGAGGCTATCCATATATTTAGACAAAGAGTTGAATAGTCTGGGCTTGACTGAGTACTTCCTTCAATGAATGTCGCTGAGATTTGGTCACAAGGCTTTGTGTATACAGCAACAACTCCAAATTACCTGGGGAGTGATTTCTGTGATATGACTGCATGAGCATGTGTAATAATCAGGTATGAATTTTCTGCCATACAAACACCACATCAATTGATCTCCTCAATCTTTTTTTACAAAAATCCTGAATGACATTGAATTTGTTTTCAATTGTACATCTTTATGAAAATGGATAGCACAATAAAAGATTTTCCTCAAGTATGTTATCATTTAAATATCTTGCAATAATAAGCAAACTTGACAAATTAGAAACATTAGTGTATTCATCCACCTGTACAGAAAGTCAGGGGTCCTTTTTTATTCTCTCAATTACTGTTGATTCAATGTCTTTTAATTCTCCAAGAAATTGTATTGTTTGAGAAAGGAATATTGTTGATTTTTTTAACATGGTCATCATCATTGAACATACATTGAACAGCATCATTGTTACATGAAGATATCAAATTTTTAGCAATTGTATGATTTTTACCACTTTGGACAATGTTTATTGTGTATGATGCTTGAACTGCATTTTCATTGTTTTTGTTTATAGGTAGCACAATAAGAAGTTATATTTGGACTGCTTAATTATCACTGTGAAAACATCTTTTTTCTACAAATATGGAATGTATTGACAATGTTGCAGTAATAAATATGGTTTCATGGCACTGTTAGATAAATCTCTTTACAAACAACACACAGTGACCTTAGATAATCTGCATCTCCCATAATTGAAAACCCATATTTTAAGTAGCACTAATGTTTTGAGATCTTTTAATAATGCCAACTTTATCTTTTACATATCAGGATGGTCAGTTGCTATTCACTTATCACTTTGTACTTCTAAATCACTATGATATATCAAAGTATTTGCTGGTGACTCAATGGATTGATTTTCAAAGTTAGTTGTAACTCTTTTAAGAGTTCCTGTTTTCAGCCAATTATCCATTTTAGGACACAGAATAATATTTAAAAAAATTGCTTGCAAAAATTAAATAAAAGCTAAGTAAGCACTTAAATCATGTGAAATTTAATTAAAAACATAAAAATAATACCTGTTTTCAATTGGTCTTTTAAGAAAATTTTGTGGAAAGTTCACATGCAGGACCATGAAATATGATAGTATTCTAGTGAAACCCAATTATTATTAATAAGTTATTACTAACATGCCTATTAATTTTTTGGTTCACTTTCCAAGCTATTATGCTTACAGAACAGATAAATAATATACAAATGTCTCATCTCCATATCAGAAAACATGCATGGTTTTAAAAGCTCTCATTGGAAAACTGGGCTATTAAATTTTTTCAATTTGAATTGGAAAAAAACCCTCTTAAAGCTACTTTACACTTTCAAATTTCTTCAAATTAGTTGATATAATTATTTGAAAGCTTAAAAGCTTACAGCCATTGAAACAAATTTGAGAGTGTAATTGGTAGTCGGTAGTACATCCAGGTTCATTTTCAGGACAAAATCAAAGAATTTTGGTTCTGATTTCTATTTTTTATATTCTTTTATCATTTTTTTATTGGTGATTATTGTTGTGTTATTGTCTTCATTGTTGTTTGTGTATATGAGATTATATATTTTCTAGTATTTGTATTTCTGTATATATTGATCCGTGATTTTATCTTCTATTTTACATTAGTATATCATTAGTTCAATATATGAACACTTGCACTAGTAGGGCAAAAGGCACCTCCATATACTTGTACGTACTTGAAATAGATAAAAGTTATTAATTATAATACTTAGAATTTTAAGCCACTGTGTGAGAATGAGACAGAGCCACAGATTCTGCCATTATCCCAAAAAATTTCAAGGTAAGTTAGTTTGATAGGTATTTATTTGTGAACTTATTTGTATAGAAATACTTTTAAAATTCGTTGGGTAATTATCTCAACCCAAATTACTCAAACATGCTTAGTGATTTCTTATATTAGTAAAGATAAGTTACACCTTCAGTCAAACTTGAGCAAATGTAATGCTTATACAAGATGATCTGATTTTTACTATATATATATATATATATCACACAATCATGCTATATTTATACATTGTATTCTGTTTCACAGACATATATGTTTGTTCTTTTGCACTTTATTATTTTTCAGTTTTTTTGAGAAGAACACATCTATTGATATAGTAGCAGAAAGTTTTCGGATAACTTCAGTATATTACCATTATAATTTGTCAAACTTAATCTTTTGTTCTGAATTTTGAAAAAATAAAAGTATTATTTTAGTTATTTAAATCTGACTTCATAGTTTTTTTTACTTAATTAAAATTATAAAACTTATTTAATATGTATATAATAAACTAACATATTGTCTTATATATGTATAGGAATACTGAGATATTGCTTTATTGTTGAATTAGCATCTTTTATCATTACAATATATATGATTGTACAAAGGAATTTACTACTAACTGAAATGAAGTTTTTTGATTTCTCTTTGGAGCCTTAGAAAAATTTATAATCTCCATTTTATATGTTAATGTCACAACAGGTTTTATTATTACGTAATTACTTATTATTTATATAATAAATGAATATTGATAAGCTGCTCACCTGTGCACACACGTCAACAAGGTGAGTTTACTAGCTTTTTATCATTAAGTTTAAGGTCAAGAAAATCAATGGTTTTCTCAGTTGCTAATAGCTTTTTAACTAAAATATCAGGTGAATTTTTTTGAAAGTAGGGTGAATGTATATATAAATAATATATGTATATATTTGCAGTCATTTTAAATTAAATTAAGACTTTATTTCAAGAGACTGTAGAGATACCATTAATCAATAGTGAAAGGCAGATGATGCTAAGAAGATACTGAATTCAGAATAAATATCACTATCTAAAAACACTTTTTGCAGATAACTTTTGAGTGAATGAAGATTAAACTAATTAGAATGTGAACTGACTAATACTAAGTGTAATATTGTTGGATATCATAAAGTTAAAAGAATAAGTAAAGAGACAATTGATTTTAAAAAATGGACATGTTTTTTATTCAAAAATATAAAAGTTAGTAGTATGAATGATTATAATTAATTATAAATAAAAAGTGGAAGAATAATACTGTGAAATTTGATGCCATATGATATAGAGCTGCAAAATTATTTATTCAAATTAATTTAAGATACCAAATATAGATAACTCAGGTTTATGTCCCAACAAGTTCTCATTGAGATAAAAAAGTAAGCTATTTTTATATGGATGTATAAATTGGTTTTGATCAGTCCAAATACTATTTTAAAATTGCCATAAAAAACTTTGATGTTAGAATTGGTAAATGATTGAAAGATGAAAGTACTATAGTAAATTTGATTACCATGGGTTGCACTGGATGTCACCACTGTATGGTGAGTTTGTCAATGTTTAACAGTTTGTGTAAGCATAGGTAAGAATATTCACATGATGTTAGTGGTTTTATACCAATTCTGCCCATAGGATGATGGCTGTGGTTTTTGAACAACCAAAGACACAACTATGTATAGATATTGAGCTAAGTTCAGATTTATATGATTATACAAGTGAATAAGCAAGGCATTGAAAATATTATTGTTTCTAAAACCACAGAAACCATTATCCAACGAGCAGAATTGGTATAAAACCACTATAATATCACATGACCACCATTTTCAATGCTTATACAAACTGTTAATTTGCAGCAAACTCTTTAAACAATAGTGCAATGCAGTGCAAGACATAGCAATCAATGGATGCAAAAAGATGTGTAAATAAATCCCTATCTAGTCTTTACTCAGCCAACATCTCCAGAGTAGTTTCTAGCTTGTAGCTTTTATCAGTGAAAAGCTTTGGATTTGAGATGATTGCCCATAAAATGATCATGACTGAGGCTTAGGAAAAGCCAAAGACATCAAAATATATGGATATGGAATTGAGTTTAAATAATATAAGCAAATGAGCTTGAATTAAAAACATTATTATGTTTTCATCTTGTAGTCAAAGCTTTATTGTTATTGAAATAGATAACAGGTGGCTGCAGGAGAGCTGCATTGAATTCTAAGGTCTGTGTGTGTTGCTTTCAGATCCAAGATTCATCACTAAAGCTAGAAACTAGTCTAGAGATGTTGGATGACTAGCTAAAATTTTATGCACAAACCTTCTTTCATCCATTGATTTATGAAATGAATGGATAAAATAAAAAGTTTTATGATATGATGAAGATAAAAAAAGGTTCTGAATCAGAAAAACTGGATTCAACATGGAGAGCTTTCATATGTTGATGATGTCACTATCTTCCTTCCTGATAAATCATATCTGCAAACACTACTGAAAATCATCAATAAACATACAAAAAAATTAAACCTTCAAATCAACAACAGTAAATTATCAATATGGAAAATTAAATCTGGAACTACAATCAATATTCACATCAAAACCTCAACACTTCTTAGGCTTTCCTATAGCCAAAACTAAATTCACCATGACCAAAGAAATCCAAAACACAATCTTCGAAAAAACCAAGAAAATAGTCAAATCACTTTCCGGGATCTCACTGTCGCTTTCAGGCAAAGCTACATTGCTCAATATGCTAGTGTTCACCAGACTAAACTATTATCTACCAATTATTAAACCCACCAAAGCCTTTGAAAAGGCAGTCAACTCACTATGTTCTAAATTACTATGGAAAGGAAAGGTTGTCACCGTAAGCATTGCAAAAATACAAATGCCCAAAGAACTTGACGGCCTTGGCCTTCACTCAGTTTCCACAATATACCTGCAAAAATCATTAACAGCATTGCGTGCCTTCTCCCTGAAATCTGCCCACCTGAATATAACACTAACTATTCCACCCATGGACACTCCACTACCTAAATGCAGCATATGGATGACCCAAATATGGAATCATGCCAATAACTGCATTAGCCTAGCACAAAACACACTTGATAGCAAAAAGTCATATTGGGATGTATACAAACTCAAGATCAACACTCCTACTGAACTCCCAAGTGCTCTTGGCTTCAATAATAGAATAAGGATTAAGAGAGCAAAATATTGGATCTTAGAACCAAAATATATAGACTTTATTATAAAATTAAATCTGTGCTCATTATCCACCAGTCATTTTCTAGTGTGGAAAATGGGATTCACCAAAATTAACTCACGATGTCACTTATGTGCTATGGAGGATGAAATGATCCAACACATCTTTCATAACTGCCCAATACTCAGCTCACTAAAAACATTTATTAATGATAAAATCAAAAAAACAAAATGCAGACTTGTTTTCGATTCAACATTCAATCAAGAATGGAAATTTCTCAAACATCAGACTCTCAATCTTTCTATCCTTTGCAATCTGGCTAACCAGATGCAAACATGTAATTAGTAATATGACAACCAATATCCTGGATACCTTCAAAACATTGATTAAGAGCATCAGCATTAGAGACAGAATATTAGCTCCAGACTGTCTGCATAAAGAAACATGATCCAAAGTCGTCCTAATAGAAGAAGAATCATAGAACTTACTCTGTCACCTCAAGCCTCCACTCTACAGCAATACAGAGTAAATTTTCTCAAGATGTGTTAAAAATGTAGTTCATGTATAAACAAAGTCAATAAATTTTCTTTTTTTAAAAAAAAAAAAAACATGGAGAGATTTTCATCGTCCATTGAAAAGATAATTATTAAAAATGATGATTATTATAATAAATATATATATATTAAATAAAATATTTATTTTAGATTAATAATTGTAATAATAAATAAATCTATAAAGTATTATTGATAATTAAAAATATTTATTGTAACAATTATAAAAACTCAGAAGTAATTTTTAATTACTTTCATAACCATGGTACTTTTGAAATTTTATAATTGTTATTATAAATCTTTGTTATCATTAATACTTTATAATTTTGCTTGTTATTATATATACATAAGGATATGTAAATAAATAGAACTGAGAACTGGAAATAACTTTATTAAAAATAATATTGGTCTATTATGTTTTAACCTCTTCGTGTTTACGCTCGCACAATGCTGGCAATGATTTTCAAATTATAAACATCCAGAGTTGCGGTTAAGATTAATGGAAATATATGTAGGCTACACATGCACTTTTTAGATTTTTGTTTATAATTTTTGTGATCGAGTAGATTTAATTTTTTTGTCTTTCTCTCATTTTTTTGGTAGTTATTGGAGAAGAGTTCAGTGTGAAAAATATAACAGCAAATAGTTTTACTTTTTCTGCTGTATTTTGAAAAAAACATTATGGAGGCTTACTGGTAAGTATTTTTCATATCTATATTTTTTCAATTATTATTTTTATATATGTTTTTTAATTATTATTTTATTATATATTTTTTTAATTATTGCTTTTTTAATATATATTTGCCATAAAAAAAAAAAAAGATTATTGAAACTAACATAAAAAAAAAAAGTTCCTGCATATTTTTCTATAATGTGAGTTTGGGTGGATGGAGTATTTGAATTAATTGATACGAGACAAAAATAAATATATTGTGGAAATATAATGACCTGATTTCGAATTTTCTATAATTTTAATAATAGCAAAAAATATGCAAATGTTAAAAGTAATGATTTTGACAATACATAAACTTAGGCCGATTATATTTCAAAGCTGCATTTTTTTTAATTATTATTTTATTATATTTTTTAATTATTAGTTAATTATATATTTTTTAATTATTATTTTTTTTTATATATATTTGCTATAAAAAACAAAAAATTGATTATTGAAACATAAAAAAAAAAGATCGTGCATATTTTTCTATAATGTGAGCTTGGGTGGATGGAGTATTTGAATTAATTGATGTGAGACAAAAATAAATATATTGTAGAAATATAATGACCTGATTTAGATTTTTCTATAATTTTTTTGTCTGCATTTTAATAATAGTAAAAAATAGGCCAATGCTAAAAGTAACAGTTTTCACAGTATATATATATATAAACTACAAACAAATGTAACTCAAACTTAACTATAATAAATTTAGTATTTCATTCACTTTTTATTTTATTTTACTATTTTATTTTGTATATATAGTGACTAGTTTAGTAGTACTTTTTAATAAATTACAAACTGTATTGAAGTTCTTTATTATAATAATCAAAATATACTAATTATTGATCAATATTATCTACTTGTTATCAGAGATGCCATATTTGTTGTAAAATCCTGTATGGAAAAAGATTTTGCAGGGCTGTTGTGAAAAATGGAAAGGTGCCATAGTCTTTATTCCTTCAAGTATTGAAGTGATGTGTTGCCTCAGGTAAGCCATATTACATATTATTTTCTTGGAAAATTTAATGAGGAATGCAGCTAGCTTATTAATAAACTTTTAGTTTTATAATATAATCATGAAAAAATAGGAATTATGAAATAGTATAAAAATAATTTTTTGAAATTTTTTTTTTTTATTATTATTTTGAGTATCAATAGCGATATTTTTTTAGCTTCATTACATTCTTTGATGTTCTATGTACACAAAAATATATATTATGTGATTTTAGACTAATATAATGTTATTATAAAATTTGTGGCTTAGCATAATTTTTTAAATTTTTAATATGGTCACTTTGAAAGTGAGAAGGCTAAAAGTCAACTTTAGTTTAGTTTTAGTACATATGAAATTAAGTGTCAAATGATATTATGATGGTAATACTTGTTTTATATACAAATTCATATTAAACATAGCGTAAAACATGGATGCTTGATTCCCTACATGTCTAACTCTAAGGAAATTGTAGTTGATCTGAAAGATATGAAAAAAAAATTCTCTTAAACAATAATATATGTATCAGATGTGTATGTTCAAGATCATAATTAATTGTGTGTTTGTATATCACTAATGTTTTGCAATAATGTTTTAAGATATGTTTTGTAAGAATTGTATCTATATAATAAACTCTGTTATCAGTCTGATATAGTTGTGGAAATAATTTTAAGATCATAATTGGAAAAAAAAAGTTAATTTGTAATTTTATAAACCTTTTTTAACATTTTAGCATATACCTGTAATGAATACAGTTGCAATTTTTTTCCCCCACAATTTTTATATTTTTTGGTTTAATAGCATATACTTTATTGTGTAAATATAATGAAAACAAATTTATGGAGTAAATTTATTTTTGCACTTGAGTACATGTGTTCATTGTAATAATGAATATATGTCTGAAATACATGTGACCAACACAATTTTTTGCCCATGGGTTACTAAGTAAGTATTAAATTAATATAAGAAAGTAGTGTCAATGTATCATATAATCTGATTAAATTGTTAGATAATATCAAAGTGATCTACAGAAAATACATTAAGTACATCTAAAATGATAACATGTGTGAAAACAATAAAAGTCTTTAAATACTAATTGAGAAGAAAATAATAGATTACAGTGCTTAAAATGTAGTAATATAATAAATAAAAAATGCAATGATTAAACTTGTTTTCAATAAAAATAATAGATTCTTTGAATAGTTAAGGCTATAATAAAAAAAAGACAGTTGTTTCTTCTATATTGCAGAAACTTGGAAAAGTAGAAAAGAAAAAATCAAATGATTGAAGACATTAGAGATAAAGATTAGAAAAATAAAACAAAATAAAAGCTGGAAAAAATAGTTATAAATGCAAAAATAAAATACTGGGGAAAAATTATTTATTAAAACTAAAAGTGAATGATGAAATGATTGTGAGACATATATTAAAATAGAAAATATTTTAATTATTTGTGCACGAATGAAAATTGAAAGGTAAAAAAGAAAAATAAGGAAATTTTAGAAATGTCTAGAGAAGATAGAACATAATGATGTGTGATGCCATTTTGTTTATGTAGAACTAATTATATAGAGTATATGAAATCTTATAACATAGTAGCTATCATGTTGATGTCATGGAATTAATATATGTCTGAGAATTTAGTGTTTTCAGATAGACGATGTCTTCAAATGAGTTTACGCTTTTTCATTTTTACAAGGAGCCAGTTCATCTATAAAATATTCATTCATTCAAAGCTTTGTGAATAAGTATAGCTATTTCTAGAAAAAAACAAATCAAACAAAAATTCTTACCAAGTAGCAGCAAACCAGATTCATGAGTAATATATTTGACTTCACTATTTCTCTATAAAGAGATAATTACAAGACTTTTATGGACTATTTAGGACTTATCATTATTAAAAGAACTTTTAACTTTATATATATATATTAATAAAAATACTTTTTTAATCATATGCAAAAGTATTTCAATTAATACAGCAATATTTATTTCAAAAAGTAATTTTAAAACTGAGGACTTTTATAAGGCTTCATAAGAAAATTGTAATCTTGCAAAACTTTTAAATGGTTACAAGAGACTATTATTAAAATAATTGTATTAAAATAGCCAAATATAAATATTCTACAAAACTATAAGACTAAAATGTGAATTCATTACTCTGAAAATTTTATTTTCATTTTTTTTTTTTTTTTAAAAAAATCAATTAAACATTATTGTGAATAATTATATTAAAATAAAATATTTTTCTATAATTTTATTTTTAAAAGATTAATATATATTTATATAGTTGCCAAATCAAATCTACCCACCTCATCATTCTTATAGTGATCACATTATTTTTAGATAAAGGTAAAATCAAAGATAAAAAACACTCAATGTTTTACTATCTACACATTTAAGTAATATTTACTGAGGCTATAACCTCGATAATATGCATATAAAATGCGATAGTAGGGACCTCTGCAGGTGTTTAACCACAAGCTTACACTATGGAAGAAATGTGTTAACCACCAGCTTTTCTTTCATTAATCTTTAATTATGATTGTTAAAGCATTTGTCCTGTAGTTTCCTATTTAAAGATTGTTTTATCATGGCCATATATATGTGAGAACAAAAGAACAAAATACATTCGGAGCAGCTAAAACTTGCACTGGTTGGGTAATCTAGTAGAGTAATGAGAGCTGAAATGTTTATTAATAGCATTTGGTTCATTACTCAAGACCAGAAGTTACAGGTGCGGTTGAAAAATAACACTGCATTTTATTATATTACATATATACTGGATTAGTAAGATAAAAATTTTGATGTTATAGAATAACATATCTCAGAAACCAAATTAAATGTAATTTTAATTCAAAAATAGAACTGATTTTATCTTTAGATAATGAAATTTATAATAGTATAGTGAATTATTTCATGATAATGATGTATTATATAATTGAATGTGTAGAGAAAGAAATAAAATTATATAATTAAAAAAAAACACACTATCACACTCAGTTGATACATAAAGAGAATTTTTATCATATCTTAGCAACTCTCTCAACAATTCATTATAGGTTATTAATTAGTTTACACTTAATTTGTAAATATATAAAATAAATCTTTGTTATTATTAAAATATTAAGTCAAAAATCTCAAAACAATTATTTTAATTAGGAGAGATATTTTTAACAGTAGCTCAACACTAAAGTGTGTTAGCGTATACTTATATTTTATCGATGTGTGTTTTCTCTCTATTAATGTGTGACTTAATGCACATTATGGCCTATATAAACAAATAAAAGATGAGCACCAGAACTACATTTAGTTAATCCAAGATAACATCACCATACATGTCTATTCATCATCACTAAAAGAAGCAACTAAGATTCGTTATAGTAAACAGATATCAAAAGAATTAAATTCAACAAATATATTAACTCGAATAGTAGTAATAATAACAAGTCAGGTGTCACATGACTTATATATAGCTTGCACTTACAAATATGTAAAATTAAGAGCGTGCTAATAGCTCCAAACAAGCTTTTTTTTTTATGATAAATGCTACTACAAGAGAAGGCATTCAAATCATTTTTATCTTGGATTGTCCCCATCCCCAGACCGGTTTCGACCTATGGGTCTCTTCAGTGAGGAGTTGGGATATTAGATCTAAAAAACCAGCTCAAGCAAAGCATTTATCTAAAAGATAATTGTTAAAAGAAGATCTGAAACTTTTAGACATCTACATGTCTTTAAAGTCAGCTCTCCAACTGAAAAAATCATATGGGCCTGAACTTAATTCAGATACTCCATATATTAGTTGGTTTTTTAGATCTAATATCCCAACTCCTCACTGAAGAGACCCATAGGTCGAAACCGGTCTGGGGATGGGGACAATCCAAGATAAAAATGATTTGAATGCCTTCTCTTGTAGTAGCATTTATCATAAAAAAAAAAGCTTGTTTGGAGCTATTAGCACGCTCTTAATTTTAACTCGAATAGTCAAACAAAATCAAATTAATTATTTTATTAATTAAGATTATCTAAAAGTATAAAAATTAACTTGGAATAAATAAAAAGTGCAATCATCAATAAATATTACATTTCTTGGAATCATTGAAATTTCTACAAATTTTCCTTATTCAATTTACATTTGATACCTTAGTTAGAAAAATGAATAAAATATAATAACGATATTTTTTAGTTATCAATTATAAAAATTATGTACTAACATTTTAATATTTATTCCAAATTCTGTATCTTTGAATTCATACAACAAAATTATTATTCTACCAATATTAACTATTATTTTACAATATCAAGATATGTGTGCATAAATATGCGCATGCATTTATATGTTAGCGCAGATATACATAAGTGTGTGACAAATATTAAGCTAGCATATAATGTGTACTAAATTACACTGTGCCTAATATAAACTGAAAGGCGTTGTTGCCAGTCAGGTGAAAAGAAAATATAATTTTCAACCAGTATGTGGGATTTTTAAAGATTTCAATGCCTTGATATCAAAAGTATATGATATAATATGCCCAAATAAATTCAAGTAGTTCAAAGTAAATCACTTCAAAAAAATAGAAAACAATAAACTATTAGTCTGTCAAAAATATCAGTTTATTTTAAAAGACTATTTAACTACTGATATTCCTCTGTAAAAAGCAAGTAACAATATAAATATTTAGAAAATAATTCTTTCGAAAGAAAACATTTTTATCATCTTCGTCACTGAAATAATGGGCATAAAGTTTTATTAACTAAAAAATTTTTTTTAAAAAAAAAAAAAAAAAAAAAAAAAAATTAATTATATATTTAAAAAAAATTTCCTCTTTTGTGAATAAAAAAACCAAAAATTTTATTTTTTGGGTTTTTTTTTTTTTTTTTAGATTTTAAAATATAAAAAAAATTTTTTTTTTAAAAAAAATTTGAAACAATTAAAAAAACACACAACCGCTATAAGATTTTTCTCTTTGTTTAGGTTACAATTCCTTTCCAGAAACAGTCTAGACTAAATATAAATATTGTAGAAATTTAATGCAGCGAAAACATAATATAAAATTAATATTTGCTATCATTGTTGTGTTTTTTTTTATTTGGGTTTTATTTTCTAGAAAATTCATTTATTTAATTTTTTTTAAAAAGAACAAAAAGTATATATTCTTTTACATACAATTAGTGAAAAAAAGAGTAGTAATGTCCATTGTTTGAAAAAAATTAGGAACATCAATTCTGTGGATATTTTACAACTAAATCAATGGTGTAATTGTATTGAGATATTGCTTGGAAATGTCCGCAAAAATTGATGACGCGGTTAAATATAAAAAAACTTAGAACACAAAGAAATATGATTAATGCATATAACTATTTCATTAATCATAAATCCTGGATGAATTCATTGATGATGGTGAGAAACTAACTAGTAAAATAAATGAAACTTGGCAAAGTTCACCAAAATTAATATTTTATAATTAAGTAATCAGGAAATATATAACAAAATTATCGTTTCATAAAAACTTTTAGATACGACCGCACTTTAGCCATTCATTAAGTTATTGAAGTTTTTTTAAAAAAAGATTTGCTATTAACCGTATGGAAATTAATAATAAAACATTAAAAAAAAAAACAAAAAAAAACCCGACATTCTTAATTATTTAGAACTAAACCTGCAAGAAATTAATTAATAAATAATACAGATTAACAATTATCACATAACTGTAGTCTTCAAATAAATGTCATTTCACTATTAATTTAACACAAACCAGGAAAAAAAAAACATTATTATTATTACTAAATGAGATGACTTCAACTTACCCTATCAATTTTAAATACTTAACTGACTCTTTGCATTACAACTAAAATTTTGCATAAAATATTTTATGGAAAATGTCTGTTATATAAATTCAACGTTGACATTTGTAAGTCTGTGGGAATCTTTGGGTTAATATATGTACTCTTTAGAATAGAAATTTATTTCCTTATGAAAACTCAAAGAATTTGTTTGAAGATTTAGATCTTTTTCTTAATATTTAAGAATTAGATAAATGCTTGGCTTGAGTTAGTGTTTTGAATCTAATGTCATAGCTCCTCACTGAAGAGAGCCATAGTTTGAAACAGGTCTGGGGATAGGGACCATCATAGATAAAGGCTTCATGTACTTTCTCTTGTAGTATTTATCATAAAAAATAAATCAGCTTGTTTACAGCTATTAGCAGGCTCTTTATATATTATATATTGGTAATGCAAGCTATATAGGTCATGTGACACATGACTGATTTTTTCCAAACTATTAAAGTAAAGATGATTCTATCTTTTTATTTATATAGGTAAAACAATATTAATATTCCTTGATGGTAAGACTTCAAATTTCTATTACCAGGTTTAATTGTTTTTTTTGTTCTGGTTACAAACTATGGTTACAATTTTGTCTAGATTACTACATAGAAAAATACTGTTACATTTAAATATTTATATCTGAGAGACTTTATAATAATATAAATCATAATAATCAAAAAAGCAAGTCATATATAATGTGACATTACTTTTATAAGCTTGTATTTATAAAAATGTAATACAGAAAGCATACCAATAGCTTAAACAAGCTCTAATTGATAAGTGCGGTATGAGAAAATATTTAAAATCTCTATCTAGAACCTCCCCATCTCCAGACCAACTGGTTTTGAGCTTATGGATCATGTCAGTGGAGAGCCAGAATATTTGGATACTAGATCTAAAACATCAACTCAAAAACCCAGCACTTATTTCACATAGCTATTTAAGTTAGAGAGCTGGATTTAAAGACATCTTCATGTCCAAAAATGTCAGAGTTTCTACTTAAATATTACGTATGAAATAAGTGCTGGGTTTTTGAGTTGATGTTTCAGATCTAGTGTCCGAATATTCTAGCTCTCCATTGATGTGAGCCATAAGCTCAAAACTAGTTGGTCTGGAGATGAGGAGATTCTGGATAGAGATTTTAAATATTTTCTCATATCAATTAAGAGCTTGTTTGAAGGATTAGTACACTTTCTGTATTAAATAATATAGATGTATGGTACACACACACACACCCAAAATAAAACATTTTAAATTAACAGTTCCATCATGAATTTAAATATCATTACCTATTTAAAATATGCTGCAATTTAGATACAACATATAAATCTTATGTATGAATAGAGTTTTTAATATTTAAAATGTATTGCCAAATAAAAGATTATATGCACAGTAGCATTGATATGAATTTCACAAATTCACACCCTTCCATTTTACAAACTGCAACAACACTGATTACAATTTTCATAATACATACATTAAAAAAAAATTGGATTGTTAATAAAATTGAATGCTATTTAAATATATGTAATAAATATATAGCATTATCTATATATGATATACAAATAAAAAAACTCTTGCAATTCTGTAATAAAAATTTATTTCTACTAATTTATTTATACAGAAAAACATGATACTTTGTAATGTAAGATCAGTATTCTTAAACTCAGCAACAGTAAGAATATGACATAACTCCCATGAATAGAAAATGTTTTTGTATGTTGCAATCACATTTATTATTTTACAATCAGTGCATTGATCTTCATTTGATGTCTTTATCTTTTATTTAAAAATAGTTAAATATCTATCTGTTGGTTACTATCTAAGCCTGTTTCTGATCGGAAATAATTTCAAGATTTAGCCATCTAGCTTCAAATCTCAACTCATAATATGATAGATATGAATGCAAACCATTATGCTACAAAATTCATGACCACTCTACTAGTGTATTGCACATGATTATTCTCCTAAATTTGCTTCTTATCTTAGATAAATCTTAAATATCTTATTTAATTTTTTTAAAATAATTTTTTTTATTCTTACAATAAGTTTGAATTTTTTCAATATTTGCTGCAAAAAAAAATCCATTTGCCTTTCATTTACTTCATTTTCTCCATATATTTATTTATTAGAAATAATAGGTAAATATGTCAGAAATGTTTTTTTTTTTTTTTTTCAGAAATGGATAATTAATTTTTTCAAAAAATAGTAAATTATTTTTCATATTTTGTCACAAATTTAATAATAAAAAATAATCAAATAGTAAGTTATTGGAATAAATCATCTGATATTTTTGTATCAGTAGTAATATTTTAATCTTCAAGAATGACTACATTTTGAGTTTGTTACATGGCCAATAAAATCAGTAGTAGAAAAACCTTCTGGATGGAAAGTCAATGTTCTAACCAAGTTAGTTATTATTACTCTCTATTTTACTAATTCATTAGATAGATGAAATGTATTTTCTTACCCATCTAGATAGATATGTCAACATTGACTATATAATTAGTTTCTATCATTTAGCTGAGATGTTTTATATAATGAGAATTAGATGTTTTTTCAAAAGATCAAATGATGTAAATATGCAATGCTTTTATGGATTTTATTCCCTCGTGTCAAAATAGTGATAAATCAATGTTACATTTTGTCAATTATTTATCTATGTAATATGCCAGAATAAGTATTTAACACTTATTTAATAATCATATAATTCTTTTTCCAATGAAGTTTAGCTTAGTGTCAGAGAAGTAGACTCATGCATTAATGGCCCTTATATTGATTTTCTCATTAAGAAATATATATATCAATTTAATAAACTGAATGAAACGTTCTGCACAATCTGTCATTTTTCTGCTTAAACACCATATAGCTTTTATAAAATTGATTATTTGATTGTTCATTTACCTATTATTTATTTTCAGTAGTTATAAAAATAAGGAAAAAGTGAATGAATATATGAGACCACATGTCCACCAAATATTTTGAAATACTTTAATTTACGATAGCATTTGTAGTTAATATAATCTAGTTCATATTAATTGTGTTTTACTAAAATGTTTTTACAAAACTGTCTTTCTACCGAGTAAATTTATTTTCTAATTTTTAATTACAGTTTTTAAGAAATTAACAAAAAAAACAACAACATCAGCATACAAATTTAAGTCATTGCAATACACACATTATCATTAAAGTTACAGAATATGATCATAAAATTTAAGATATATTATCCATTTTTATTTCATAGGGTTTAAAATATTTAGTCATAGCTTAATATCAAAACTATAATTTTTTATGATAAAGATTTAGCAATGGGGGAAAACAGATTTTAATTAAAGCTTATAATGATTATTATTTATTATGCGATGATCTATGATTTAAAAAAGTTATCATACATTTGTAGTTAAAAAAACAATTGAATTTTAATTGTATGAAATAATACAATCCAAGTTAAATAATAGCAATGAGATTGTAATATAGCGAAATTAATGCTATTTAAATAATACAGAACATATTTTGTCATACAGGATTTAGAATCTGATAACATAGACTTTGGTAGAGTTCAAATCTAGATGGAATTATAAAACCTTTATGAAGTAAACAATTTATTATTAAATAGTATATTATATTAACAATATATTTACCATTAGGCATTAAATGAATGAATAGATATGCTTTAATCAAATCCCAAATATTTTTCTATAGGAGCAAATCAATTAAGCTGAGACGAAAACAGTGTAAGGATAAAAGAATAGTTTATAATATTTATTCATCTGTTTCTAAACAATTCACACAAACGATAAAGTGATAAAGCATAACACATGCAAAGATTACTCATATAAACATTTATGTCTAAAGTTATATATATATATATAGGTGTGTGTGCATAATAAATGTAATGACTTGTTTACGAACAAAACAATCTACAGAATGACGAATAAGTTTATAAAAAGTAGTCTGGAAAAAGATTAAAATTTAATGTTTAGTAGTTGTTATGACAACCACAAGATTATGGAAAGGATTTGATGTTGACTTAATCCATAACACTTTGTTTTGGGTTATTTAAAAAGCTTGGAATACGACAGAGAATTTTTATAGAAAAAATTAACAGCAGTTCACTGCTTTAGAAATTTTATTTTTATGAAAAGATGTTGATTTTTTAATATTTAGTTTTAACTTTATGATAAAAAATACTTATATAATATAAATAAAAGAAGTTAAATTGTTAATATATATAACTGTCTGTACATCACAGCAGTATTTATATAAATAATCAAAAAATAAAAGCATAAATTTAGATGATATTTAGTTTTTCATCTAAAATTAATTTACAAGTATATATTATTAGGCTTAAATGCTGATCATATAATATCAGAAATTGATAATGTTGAGTTTATTTTATTTAGGATTATGAAATGAAATATATTAATGACTATGAAATGTAATTATTTTTTATGTATATATAATGATCACTATTGTCAAAGTTTTAAAGATTTTAAAAGTATAGATAGAAATAAGATTGTCAGATATAATTAATTCTTTGATATTTAAAAACACAACTTGACCTTAAAAATAAAGTACAAACTATAATCACCTTAAGAGAAAAAGTTGTTTATGAAATGCATGCACGGTGAGAAATGGTCTGACTCAATGCTGCTAAATCTTTGCAATAAAAGTTGAGGTTAAGAAATACACTAATATATATATTAAATAATAATGTGAACTGAAAAAAAATGCCTTTAATTATTGACTACTTTAAGTCTTTCAAGTCAAATACATTCTTGATTGCAGTACACTGATAATCATAATAATTCCAATAGAGAATTTAAGTAAAATAATGTTAATACATTATGGTGTTTAATCAATTGATTATTTACATATTTAAATGTTTATTTGAAAGCAAGCATATTTAAAAATTAATTTGATTAAAAAGTTCTATTATAATAATTGTTTGATGCAAAAAATTTTTTAATTAAATTATTGTTATATCTCTTTCAAACTTTGAGATCATATTAAATGTTGCTAATGAACATAAATATAATTTGTATTGCAGTGTTTAATAACACTTCAGCTAGTATTCCAAATTTTTGATCATATCAGATTTATTGACAGAATCACATATCTAGCAAAAGATTTGTTGATTTTTAAATCAACTATTGCCAATTAAAATTTTGTAAAAAAAATTCTATAGAGTTCATAAGTAAAAATTACATTAACATTTTACATATGTTCATATAACATTGTGTTCAGTTATTCTGATTATATGATATTTTGTGATGCTTTTTGAAAGAATTTAATACCTGGTCTTATTGTAGTTGTTCATTGTATTTTATTTCTAACTATATCTTTTTAATGAAAGCAGTCAGTATTGTATTTTCTTAAAGTATCTTTAAGGTAATCTGTATAATATAAATGATATCTTTCTCTTCCAAAAAACTATGGTGGAGTTTACCATAAGATATTTTTAAAGAAATCTTTTTTCATTTATTCTTTCATTTTCAAGACAACAAAAATGAGATTTTAAAATAATAGACTATATAGTATCACATTCAGAAAAACAAAATATATATTGATTGGTCTAATATTCTTGTCATGTTATCATTTTTAAAAAAAATTTTTTACAGAACCTTCTTAAATAATTTTTCTTAAATAACTAACAGTTGTTATATTTATTTTATTCTGTATAAATGACTAATCTTCTGATGTGGATGTTTTTTTCTGTCAAACATACCAACTATACATAAGCAGGGGATCCCAAAGAATATGGAACATGAATCATTGGAAATAGATGATGAGGCTATTATATATATGTTTGTGTAACATTGTAAATTAGTCAGCTTCGTGGTCAATGTAATCATGATTTTTTTAAAAAATTAATTTGCTTTGTAAATAGTGAATGCTGAGTTATTTATCTCTACCATGAGTATGGGTTGGAACAATGGATACTTTTAATTGTTGATATGGTAGAAATGCATACCTAACATATATAACTGCATTTTTTATGTTAAATGAGTTTTAAATTTTATTTGTTATTAATAAAAGTTGTTAATTTGATTTAAAATTAAACTGATCTTTAGTTTATCAGAATCATTCATATACCCATTCATCAACTTATTTGCTATATATATATATATATGTGTGTGTGTGTGCACCCTTCTTTTCCATATATAGTGATACAGCAATAGGGTTAGATAGATCTTAAGTCAATGGAAACCTATACAGGGGTATGATAGTTGCCATACAAAGTAAATTCACCCCTGAAGAGAGCTCAATGCAGCATTCTTTCTGAGTTTGAATACTGCATCATAATGGAATCTAAAAAAGGGTGAAGTATGGATGAACTAGCCTACATGGTATCTGAATTTAATGTGTAAACTTAGAGCTAGCCCATTGGAGGTAGATATAATCATTGGTTAGGTATTTCATTACATTATTCAAAGAATCCTATCCAAAGACCCTAGGTCTAACTGTAATGAGATGTGACCCCTCTTCCAGTAGACCATTACAGTAGATTATCTTGAATCTGTAATATACAATCATACCAGTATATAAAAGAAACAGTAGATTTCTATTGAATTTTTACTTAAGTACAATTAACTAATCATATCAATTAATATTACATTTCCTGTAAGTAAAATAATTAAAATTGTATAGTATAATAATCAAAACATATAAAAATGGTTATTAGCATTTATTATAATCATTTATGAATATTAAAATTTAATAATTAATTGGATTGACAATTCATCTCAAGTAAATTTAAATTTAATTAAAGCAAATCATTCTAACTTATGGCAGAACTAATTATACTACCATCAGTTTTATAACTGAATAAGATTAAGATCTTAATGATCAATCATGAATTTAGTACAGTAATTATCTTGACAATAATAATTTAGATAAAACATGCAGATATTTAATTATGATTATCATTTAAAGTTTATATCTAGTCAGGAAATAACCATAGAACTCAATATAAAAAATAATATAATATAATCATGCTTACTGGAATTTGATTTCTGCATTACAGAATACTATTATTTCAAACAAATTTTTTACTATATATATAGTTTATCTATTTTCATTCAAATGTTATCAAGCAATAAATTCATTTGCACCACTGAACAACAATCAAACAAGTTAATTTAATGTAAATTAAATTTAAATTTATTAATGAATAAATATCAATTATATGATTAAAAATATGTATATTTGTAATGAATAGATTATAAACAATCACCAATATACACATTATCTAACTGAATATACAATAAATTGTTAATTGGCATTAATTTGATATCTACATATGAAATTGACTATCAATCTTTAATTATTTAATAATAAATAGTATATATACATGTATATGTATCACAAATGTGTTGTGAGATGTTTGTATTTTTCTAAAGTATAAGAGAGTTCAAAATAGATCTTCTTTTAGACATCATATAAAATATAATTAATCAAAAAAATGTATATAAATAAAAATGAATCTACTTATTTATTAATACCAATTAATAATAACAAAGTAAAATAAATACTTATTGCAATATAAACTTTTGAAGTTCTAATATAAATGATGTATTTGAAGTTACTATACTATAAGATATAAGTTTAAATTTAAGAAAAACATACCTCTCTTACATTTTAATATGTGAAAAGATTACCATTTAATTTAAGACTATATATTATTTGTGAACAAATAATTTTACATTTTTAAATAAAATAAACATATATATATATAATTATAATGGAAATAATATTTTTAACGTTTATAAATAAAAAATAAATGTTCAATTGCTTTCAAATATTTACGAATCTCAAAAAGTTCCTTTTTACAACTTTTAATAATATTATTTAAAATAATCAATTTTAATTTATCCAAACATTTTGGTATTAAATTTATACAGCTGTTCAACTTTATGCTACAACAATTCGGGAATACCTGAAAAATTTTACAATTCTTGAAAAAATGAAGTTTGCATTTCAGCTTAATAATCTTTTTACATTGTCTCCGCCATTCCTTAACGATCCACCGTTTTCTAAAATTACTTGAATCCATTGTGTTCAGTATATGTAAAATAAATAAAATATCCGTTAATTACAATATTGTTTTTAATTAACGGATATTTTATTTATATATATAATGACAAATGTGAATAAATGACTTGAATGAAAGTCTTTACATTCTGTATTTCCAGTATGGCATCACAATTCTAATGTCTATATTTTAAACTACAAAACCAATAATATGTCTTTAATCCAGATAAGATATAATTAATGCATGAAAACTTTAAATTCAAAGTACATTTTGTTGATCCTGATATTTTTTTATAGATTTAAATTAGTCTTTCAAATAATAATTATTTGATTCATATGACATTAAACACAACATTATTTTATATTTGTGATAATATGAAGAGACATCCTTTTATATGCAAGTATTATTTAAAATCAAAATGAATGAATAAATTCTAGCTTTTCCTATGGTAATATGATGAAAATTAAACTGAATTACATCTCATAAAAATTTGATCAATCAATCTGATTAAATTACGCAAACAAGTAAATATAATTATTCTCCATCTTCTGATGTTTGTATTTCATTTTTAAAATATAGGTAAAATCTATATTTAAAAAATAAAATATACTGATGGTTTACATAAAGCATTTTTTTATGATTGCTTTTTTTAGAAGATATTTGTCATTTTCCATCAAATTATATCAATAATTTGCACCAGTCAATGAGCAGAAAATGCTAATTGTTACTCCTCCATTATCCATTTTGAATAACAATAAGAGAGAAAAGTTTTTGCTCAAAATTTTCAGTCCTATTTATAAGATATATTATTGACATCAGAGCAACTATAATAATTATTTATATTCACTCATTAAGCTATTTTCAGTAGCATTTGTCTAATAAAAATTGTATTATTCAACTAATAAAAATAAATATTTTAGAAATATTATATACAATAAAAATGTACATTTTTACAATACCAATATTATTTTTCATTTCAACAAAACTTAAACAATCTGCATTATATTTTCAACATATTACACTAGAAATATATTTTATACAAATCTTCCAGTATAATATTAAACAAATAAAAGGAACAAATGTATTTGAAATATGAAACATTTATTTGTATTATTTATAATTTACTATCATGAATGCAGTAACAAAAATAAAACATATAACAAAAATAATAATAATTTCATCTAAAACCATATACTTTATAATTCACATATATATTTTTCTTTTAAAAATGAATAAAGCCAATTTTTAATCTTATAATTCAATTAATAATTAATAATAATATCAGATTAATATTATTGTTGTTATAGCAACACAGTTAATACTTCATAATTTAACATATTCATTATCCAAAAATCAAACAAGAAAGAAAAAAAAATATTGACTGACATACTAAAACACATCTCCAATTTCAGTAGGCACAATATATATTTCTTAATGACAATTTTATTTTTAAATGAAAGTATGTGTACTTGTTTCATCATAAATATATAAGAAAAAAGTTTTCATATATATATATGGATGATATTAATGAAAATTTGTATATTTAATGATCCTCTATATAACATAAATATTTTTTATGAAATGTAAATTAATAAGTTTATGATTATTTTGATAATAAAATAATAAAACAAATTAAACATACTATATAAGTCTTGCAAAATATATCTTTTTTTTTAGAAATATTTGTTGTAGTATATAGCCAATATTATTTTTTTGGCTTCTCAGTGTATTGTATACAACACCTGATAGATATATCCATAAAATAATATAATAAGTATAAGAAATAAATGGTAATCAATTTAAGTGAAAACTATTTGAGAAAGAATATTATATTTGCTTCTTAAATTTTATATCTGTATAAATTTTATTGTTGTTACTATTGTTTATATGAATACATTTTTATTTTTGTTAATTAAATTGTTTTTCTGTGATTATTAGTAATTAAATTATTATATCATTTATTTATTATCTAGTCCCATCTTTATATACATTTTAATTGGTAATGAATTCTATAAGGGAATCCCTAAAATTTAAATAAAATTATAAATTAATAAGATTCTTGTGAAGATAATTTTAATAACATAGAAAAGTTTAAATATTTATTACCTATTTTGAAACATGGTTTGAGTTCAATTTAAACTATATTTTAATAATTTAAAGAAATTAGTTGCTTACATGTCAGTCCATATTAATCTAAACTTTGAGAATCTATTTTTCTATTCTTATTCATGAATCTGAACATTAGATAAGCATTCTACATGTTTCTTTTATATATTATATCATTATATTTAAATGAATGTGTTGAGTGATTTTAAGGAATATCAATTTCCATTTGAATGATTCTCTTTAAATTACCATTAAAGGATATAATAAGAAATCATTTACCATTATATATATAAATTTGTGTACATATTTTTTATTCTATGACTTAACTTTTCACTCAAAACCTTTTGTTCTCTTCATATACATCTAAGCCAATGATAATTATCACCATTCCAGTTGTATATTTTAGCCTCTCATATTTTAAAACTTAAATAGCACTTGAAATAGAATCATGATTAATTTATTAGATATTCATTGATTCAAATCCAACAATACCTTAATCAGTTACATTTCAATGGTAGTTTTCTACTAATGAAATTATAATTGTTGGGGAAAATATAATTGTTTTTTTTTTTTAATAATTATAAATTATATTATAAAAGTCAAACGATTTTTAAAAATATACTTTTCATCATATCTTTCAATAGTTATACTGAAAAATCAATTCCCTGGGGCTTGTCAGATCTCATATCATTTGTTGCTTTAAAATTTTTTTATTCACTATAGAACCATATATTTTATTTTTATTATCATAGCATTTTTAACAATTATGATAAATGGTGTTACTTAAATCAATTTTACATTTTTTTCATTGTATTTAATTTTCTTACTAACAATTTATTGACCTCAGTGATTATTTATTAGTCTCTTTCTTATTTTGTTATCAAAAGTATTATTATAGTATAAATTAAATCAAATATTAAATTTCTATTTTCCTACATTTTCATTTGAGTCATAATATGCTCACTTTGTAATTTTATGGCTCATTTTATTGTTAATACATATTTCTATGTTCTTTAGAATTTATATTCCCTCACTCTTATTTCTTTACCATTTTATTTATCATGTCATTACTAATTGAAATATTTTTTGCCATTCTTTTTTTATGTATATGACCTATTTTATTTACTGAAACATCATTTAAATTTATTTTGAATAATTTAATACTTTGATTTGAATTTTTTTTTTGTAAATTAATCCATTATTTTTAATGCTGACTTTCTTAGTCAGTAATCTTGAAACGTTTACAGAAATATCACTTCTTTGTTGTCTCATTCTTATTTTTTTCATATTCTCAATTATACATCTAAAAAATCATATTCTCATTCTACATCAGCTCTAAAAAGTGCATCTGCACTCTTCATACTACTTGTACATATATTTGAATTTAAAATGTAATGTAACTGAGCTCTATTCTTCTCATCTGAAATATTTCATGTATAATTCCCTAATCTTATAATTTTTCAAAACAAGTGCTTGATTCTATAGTTTTCTATTTATTTCTAAACTAATCAAACTTCCAAATCTTTTATTTTTTATCTTTAACAATTTTATCATTTTTTCTCATAACTGTTACAAAAATATAAATTTCTTATATGATTATAAAAATTATTCTACATGAATAAAGTGTGATAAACAGAGCAGCCAAAATTCAAAAAACATTAATTATAAACAACAATTTACCAAGCGCTTTCGGTACTGTATACCAGAATCATGGTCACATATTGGAATTGAGCGGTTAATATTCCAGTACATACTCAGTGGAACACTAGTTTATGCTGATTGAAAATGTTTTTAGACTTTGCAATAAACCAAGCCTTTTTCAACTTCCTTTTCCTATCATTTGGCTCATTGTACACAGTAGTAATATTTTGAGGATAAAACTCATGCCCACAATTACTGTACTTTCACGATTTGAAAAAACAGAATTAATCTGTAAATCAGTTTTAGATTGTTTATACTGCACTGAAATATTAAGCATTCAGTTCCAATATGTCACCATGATTCTGGAATACAATACTGAAAGTGCTTGGTAAATTGTTGTTTATAATTAATGTTTTTTAAATTTTGGCTGCTCTGTTTATCATGCTTTATTCATGTAGAATAATTTTCATTATCTGACAGTTTTTATATTATTTATGTATTATTATAAAAGCATGTTTACATTTCTTTTTAATTTTTTGGCATAATTTTCTACTCCATCAACTTTTCAATTATTAGTTGTCACTGGTATATAGATAATTAGTAGTTCTATTGAAAATAAAGCCAATCTATTATTTGATGAATTTGTGAGAGTTCCACTTCATTTTCTCTAAGCATGAGTCATCAATAAATACAAGATGATAGTGGTTATTAAAACCACTAATCTATCCAGATCTCTAGATTATTTTCTTTCTTATGTTTTACCTAGTGATATGTTTGGTTTTGGATCTAATGCATCTGAGTTTTGATGATGCTAAGATTAAAAATATTTCCAATATAACTAGTAATCAATCAGGTATTCATAATAAATAATTATTGTGAAAATAATGAAGTAGGAAATTATATAAAAAAAAACTATATTGAAGCTTTTATTGATGAATACCAATCATCCAAAAACTATTATGGGGATGTTTAGAGTATGGTACTGTATAGAAATTTAATAAAAATAGCCATAGAGAATTTAGTGACTATTCAAGCTTACATTAGATGACAACAATAAAACAAAATAAATATTGTTTGTTATTATAAAAGATTACATGATCTATTGTTATATATTTTTGTTTTCTTGTAAAATGCTAGTTAAAACCAAAACAATTCCTATATCATTAAATCTACTTTATATTTACACAAATTTTTTACATCTTTTTATTGTTTCTTAATAAGTAAACTATCTTGATCTTATATCATCATCTTTACAATTATTAGTTGTCATCTACATTTACAAAATTACCAGTTTTTTTCAGCCTTGACAATAACTTTACCATTTTTTCTGATTAGTTAATAATCAATATTCAGTAATTTTTTATACAGTATTTTTTTTTAGTTTTCATAAGATAAGGCATCATAACTAAATTCAAGTGAAATATCTTAGGATTTCATACTATTTTCTTTGAGAACTGTATTTTGAGTTTAATTCCAATCTATTCATTACTCATAAATTTACAGTTTCAATTTCTCTATTATGTAATTATCATATCAAAGATACACTTAAATATAGCTATAAATTAATAAGCCTATAAATTAAATTAGCATATATACATATTAATTCATACTGATTATATAAATGCTTCCTTACTTCATGATGAAGTTAAATATTAATATATTTAAATTATTTTAAAGACATAGCAAGCAGTGATAACCTATTACTAACATACAACTGTTTATTTTTAGATCTTTTTTGTTTTAATATTTAATTTTTTTCTGAGATTGAAATGAAATAGTTGATTTGTAATGATTTTTTAAAATTATAATCCATTCTCGTATTTTATCTATGATAAATAAACCCAAAATGCAAACTGATTAATTAATAATGAAACTCATAATAAATAATTTTGAAAATCTTTTCAAGTGCTCCTTTTTTAAACATATATGCTTTTTTTTTGTTTAATATAATTATAATAAATAACATTCTGTTTTCAAAATCTTAAAAATATTATGGAAAAACAAAACAAACTATATACAAATTAAAATTAAAAAAACAAACTGAAATTAAGAATATGTCTAATGACAAATAATTATTAGAAACACTTAAAAAAGTTATCCAAAATACATAATTAATATTTCATCTAATATTCAGATAGGGTCAAAAATAAAACTCCTTCGTCATCTACTCTGTATATTAATGGTGATTTCATTACATTTACTTTATACATAAATTAAAACAATAGATAAGCAAATATAATTTACTCTGTAATTTTTTTTCCAATTACAGATATTTAAAAGTTATGATTATTTATTATTATATTTATTAAAACCAATATTTCATATACTATGCAGAGATTGTTAAAAGTAAGACTCATTCTTCATCTTATATATATTAATAGTAATTTCTGACATACATAAATTACAATAATAGACAAAATTCACTATAATTTCAAAACTACATTAAAAATTATGCTTATATAACAACAAAGCTTGAAGAAAAGTGGTATCATTCTGTCTTTCATTGGTTTTGATATCCATAATTCAGTGGATCATAGTTATTTCTGTTACAATTATGTATACTGTAACTAATAAAAATATCAATAAATAAATTAATGTTTCCTGAAGATTAAGGGAAAGTGAGCATTATAATGGCTAGTGTGCTTTTAAACAAGTTTTTATATATAATTTTATATACATTTTTGTGTATATGGTCTATCTGGGCACCACTAGGTTATCTAAACCTAGATAAAGTTACATTATATACCTACTTATAGATGTACCTGGTTTGAATGCATTTGGCACATTATTTATAACAGGATGTAGTATTTTGTATTTTAGAACCATATCACATTTGCAGTAATATTAAGGGAAACAAAACAACTTCATTATTCTTTCATTGTGCAAATAAAATTATCAGACAAACTATTACTTAGGATTGAATATCATAAATTCATATTTGACCTTCTCCCAAGTCCTTCTAGCCATATTAAACACTATGGGTTTATCAGTGGTAATTCACTAAACTTTGAGTGACATTTGATGATCTTAGATGGTAATCATATCTTATGATGACTCACAAATAACAAGTACAATGAAAACCATTATTCATATGGCCATTAAACACATTTATTTTGACTATTGATTAACAAGATGATGATGGTGATAATGATAATGATATTTCCAGCCACAACTTTAGAGCTAACTCACAACATAAAATTTTATCTTTTATCAACCTAGAATTATTTACCTAAAGTATTATCATATTTAAATTATGACTTACAAATTGATATTCATCTGTGATGATGAATGATCATAGTCAATCTCACAAGACAATGATTAACTGTTATGAAAGATATACACCTCTTTTAATAAAAACAAATTAACATTTATTACTGATCAATCATTAATAATACAGATAAAAATTTACATAATTAATAATGTAATAACTGAAACACAGGCTTATTATATACCTGAGTGTCTATATATGTAATATAGGGTATATGAGCACAGACTTTCAGATGACCCATCACTCTCCACTCTATCTAATATCACTGATACACTCAAGCACATATATGCTGAAAAGATAAATAATCACCAATATAATCACCAATATATGTATCTCATGCTAAACCAGCAATCATCAGTTGGTCCAGATTATCATCTCCCACACATATATACTATAAGTGCTCAGATATATATTAAGATAGACAATCTTCCTACTTTAATGGACAGGCTCCAATCTACTACACCCTCCAACTCTTCAACTGTCCATCCAATTGAAAATCTGATGATGGAATGCTCAAAGGCCACCCTGAGGCCGAGATTCTTGTCACACCCATGTTGACCTAAAGTCAATCTGAACCCCACATGTACAGGACATAATCCATTTAATACATGTGCAAGGATGTGCTTGAGTGTATCAGTGATATTAGATAGAGTGGAGAGTGATGGGTCATCTGAAAGTCTGTGCTCATATACCCTATATTACATATATAGACACTCAGGTATATAATAAGCCTGTATTTCAGTTATTACATTGTAGAGATGTCTGCCCATCCTTGCACATGTATTAAATGGATTATGTCCTGTACATGTGGGGTTCAGATTGACTTTAGGTCAACATGGGTGTGATAAGAATCTCGGCCTCAGGGTGGCCTTTGAGCATTCCATCATCAGATTTTCAATTGGATGGACGGTTGAAGAGTTGGAGGGTGTAGTAGATTGGAGCCTGTCCATTAAAGTAGGAAGATTGTCTAATATATATCTGAGCACTTATAGTATATATGTGTGGGAGATGATAATCTGGACCAACTGATGATTGCTGGTTTAGCATGAAATACGGATATTGGTGATTATTTATCTTTTCAGCATATATGTGTTTGAGTGTATCAGTGATATTAGATAGAGTGGAGAGTGATGGGTCATCTGAAAGTCTGTGCTCATATACCCTATAATTAATAATGATAAATGTTTTACAATTTAAATAGTAATAATTATAATACCAAAGATCTTTCCCCTTTCTCTTAATGATACATACTCAATGTTCATATCATCTAGTGTAATGTGTGTGCATTAATTTCTATAGTGGATAAATAAAATTATTATATCCTAAAAAATATATTTTTATTTTAAAAAAATAAATACTTTATGCATGCATATACTTGCCTATTGCATATAACATATATTTTTAAATTTATAAATTTAAACATAATATTAAAAGGAGAAATAAGTAAAGAAAGGTTAGCCAGACCATAGAGATAAGCATTTAAAGAAATCAGCTTCAAATTACCTACCTGACTTTTCACCAATCTAGGTCATTAACTATTGTTAAAAAATCCATCTCTCCTAATGCTAAAATTTCTACTCATTTTTAACATTCATGCTCAGCAAATATACATGTAAGCATAATTATATTGCTAGGTATGTGTGTATATGTGTCAATTCCCATTATGAATAAAAACTATTACACCCTTTTACATACAATATAATATAAAACAACATATTTCATAATATTTGAATCAATACATAATAAACACATTTTATAAAAATAAAATACACACATAAATGGTTACATGAAATAATTTAAGAATACATAATACATCAATAGTGCAATATCTATTATCATTGAAAATCTCTAATTGATTTTCATTTGAAAATTCAAAGATTTAAAGAGAGAGATAAATGAATTAATTATTAGATTTGTTAATAGTCATTGATAAAAAATGTAATCAAAATTCATATTACCCGTTCTTTTTTATTTTTGAGGCACAGATAGTTTTAAAGAGTCCAACAATTTTAAAGTCAGTTTGTTGAATGTTTAGAATTTGATGTCAGTCACACACCAATATGTAATACACATATATTTACCTTTACTGGAACAGTCTTATTTTGGCTTGGGCTTGCAATTCTTTTTACTGCAATGATGATGATGAAATAACTTGCTTCTATAGGGATGGTTTCTTCATTTGTTCTGGGTCTAATTACTTTTAATAGACAGATGGATATTTCTTCTTTCCATATATATTTTAGCATTTTAATTGGTGTTGATTCAAATTCAGCAAATGGCATGGTTTCACAAATTTCAGTATTTTAATTTGCAATTGTCAGCACAGGTGAAATAATAAGTTTCTTTCTTCATATTTGGCAATCAGTTATAAGATGTTTAAATATTTTGGATTCAAACTGTTCTGATGTGCACAGATTTCTTAATAGGCCAAATGGAAGCTCATAACAAAATATCTTTCTAGCCTGCCATTGAGCTGTAGAAACTTTCAAATATATAAAAAAATGCAGTTTCTGAAAAGCAGTCAAGTTTTATTCTCCCCCAACAGACTTATTTTCAGCTTTTATATCTAGCTAGTCTGTCTCATGAACTTACATATTTTGTTGCTAGAAACACCTGGTCAGTCATAACTGCATTCTAGTAGTGGTCTATGTTAAATCTTTTCCATGAATTGACAATTTTGTAAAATTTATTACTTTGTAAAGAATCCAAAATGATCTGGATTTTATAAATTTTAATAGCAGCCCCCCTTTTTCTCAAATCTAAAAATGACTTTTATCTCTGTCTCAGACCTTTGAATGTCAGCTGAATATTCTTGTGAAAGGTTAACTGAACTTTATAACTCTTTCAGACAAAATAAAACAAATTGATCTTAAATAATATAACTGTTTTATAGAGAAACTGAAATTATTTAAACAATAATAAAAAAACTTTTCTTTAAAGACATCTGTAAATGACTTTATGTCTGTAAATACAGGCACATACTCTTCCATATTCAGACATATAAAACATGTCTATTAAAAAAATAACCTGAATAATTTAAAAGCTATAAATTAAAATTCATAAAATAACTCAGTAAAACAAGTATTAGATCCAAAGCATAATCAAAGAAAAAATATTAGAATCTATTAAACATAAATTAGCTTTAAAGGAGGTTAATAAGCAAAATTAAAAAAAAATAGTTATTCATTGAGTCTGTGCCTACAGACAACTATTTATATGTGCTTTACAATTCTAATAGATATTTTAAAATATAGGTTGTCTTTCTTTGATTAATAAAATGAGTTGAATAAAGAGATATTTCTTAGATCTTTTAGGAATTAGTTATGCAGAGTTTCAATTCAGATGCCTTACAGCTTCCCCTTTCTATAAAAGAAAATGTGATGATATTTTTTTTTTGTTATTTTATGCACACTATTGCAATTTAGTCACAACTAAACTGGAATATGCACAATACATATGTGTTAATTCTAATTAATTCAAGTTAATTTTTGTGATTTTTAATAAATAGACTTTCTTCGGCATTTGTGTATTCAAAATATTGTATAATGATTCATTATCATTATTATTCTCTGGAAATATTATAAATGATAGTCAGGCTAGAATAACAAGTGTGAGGATCCTAGGCTCATAAAATAAAATAAAATATTATATGGTATTAGAAACAATGGAATACACTTCAAATAACAGGAATTCTCTTTATTTAGAAAATTGCAATAAATTTATTTTAACTTGACACTATAGTGGATTTATCTAAATCAAAAATGAAGATCCTCTATAAATTAATTGATCAGCATACTATTATTGCTTTATTTTTACTAAATCCTGATCAGTAATTGTATTTATGTTTCTTAAATGGCTATTTTTAATTTTCTTTTTAGCTATTTATGTCAGGGATACATTTTCTTTCATGATCTATAAATTTTCTATCTTCTACTGTTTGGATTTATTAAATTTGTCTTTATCCTTTGTTTTATTTTTCCCAAGCATTATTTTTTGTTTGGTAATATTTAAATAAAATCCGTATATTTTTATTTCCTCATTCACTAATAAAGATTTCAATGTTTTATTTTTAATGATTTATAGTCATCTGGATATTTTAAATAATTTATCCTAATTATATGTACCAATTGATTTTATGCATTAACTTTCTAGAAGTATGTTTGATACCATTATATCTCAATGGTTGTCTTTTCAAAGTTCAAACCAGTTTTCAATTTTTCCATGTATGATCGCAATAGCTTTTGAATATCTCAGATACTTATTAGAAGGTTAATTAGTTTATTATTTTACTTCGTATGATTCAAGTACTATCCAAGTTTTTTTTTTGGTCACTGGTGTCAAAAGTTTTATGAAAGTCTATAAAATGCAGATATATATTTTTTGGTTTTAGTTTGAGATTGAATAATATTTGTTGCCTTTTACTCCTATTTATGTTAAATCCAGTTTGTTCACCTGTCAAATCTTCATTTCTCTAGTCTATTAATTTTTCATTTAAAATGTTCATTATGAGTTTGCCTAAAATTCTAATTACTGTAATGATTGTATAATATTCACAACATGCATTGCTTTTTTTTATTTGTGCATTTTCTGTAATATTAATAGGTATTGTATTTTTTTCTCATAAAATATTTTTAATTTAAAATGTCTTAAAATATACCATTTTTATGAATCTGATATGTCCCTAGTTTATTTTTCAATTCCATGGATTCTGTTTTTCAATTATTTACTGATCTTTAAAATTATTCTATTAAAGTACTATTTTCCTTATTATAAAATTTCTATAAGCTTTCTAAACGAAATGTTTCTGATATATTTTTTAAACTTAATTTTATATAGTGCAGAATAGTATCTTAACTATGGCCTTAAGACTTTTTTTTTATAAGTGAACATTTTTCATTTTAATTTGATTATATTATGTTTTTGGACGCTAATTTTTTTTTAAAAAAAATATTATTATGTCAAGCATCGGCGGCCTAATGGTTAGCATATCTGCCTTCCAAGCAGCAGGCCCGGGTTCGCTTCCTGTCAACGCATTTGACATATAATAAAAAGTCTTATTATCTTTGCTATTTCTGTGAATGTATTGTCATATCTTATTCATGTTTTATTTTTTATAATCAGCAGATTGGCTCTTATCTAATCTATCTAATTTGTTTAGGAAGAACTTAAAATCATGTATTTCTGATATGAAGAACAGATAGATAAATTTTATATTTTCTTTTCTAGAGAAAAAGAACTGTAAAAATTACTATTATAATTTGCTAAAATTAATAACAGTTATGAGAATGATTTCGAAACCCTTGGGATTATAATTCTTCTTCAATTTTCAAAACAATAATTATCTATTTATATTTCTTATTTACACAGAAAAACAAAATCAACATCATGAAAATAAGAAAAGAATATTATATTAAATAAAATATGCACACTCTTATTAATTACTAAAGATGTTCAAAAAGGAAAAGACAAATTAAGTATAGATATTTATATAAAAAAATAATTTATTAATAGATAAAAAATAATAGCATCTAACAAATCTTTTATTATATAAAATCACACACCACTGATTTGATTATAGGAGTCAGGGACTGCGGCATGAGAGGGTCATAATAACCAAGCCTAAATAATTAAAGAAAATAACAAATTAAGACAAAATAAATAAAATAGAGAAAGAAGAAACCTAAAGAAATAACAAAAAAAGTCTGTAATAAAACCGTATTTAGAATTTGATGAATCAATATGTTACCATTAGAAGCAACAGAAAAATCTTTTGTTAGACAATGCTTATTATTTATTTACAGTTCAAACCTTTTATATGTAAGTCAATGCACTATCTATCTTTTAATTGTTTTTTTTAAAAGAACATTTATCAATTTTATATGTAAGCAGGAAAGAAAATTACATGTCTTTTTTAATCAAATTTTTAGTAAATATTACTGCTTTAGTTTTAATAAAAAACCACATTTTTTTAGTATTACCATTTAGTTAAAATAAAATACTTTTTCATCTAATAATCATTAAATTATTACCATTCCTAGTGAAATTATACAAAAAAATATTTAAACATATTTTCTTTATTCGTGTTGCTTTTAATATTGTTTAAAAGTGTCTCATTTACTAAGTAAAATATGAATTAGATAGTTATAACATCTATTGCTAAACATTTTTAATGACTATTAATATCTTTTGTCTATGTGCAATTAATCTATCTATCAGCCTGTTTATCTGTTGATCATCCATCATTTTTTATTTATCTTCCTAGTATCTCTCTCTGTACATATGTATATTTAAAATAATTAACATTTTAAAATATAATAAATAGTATTAATGTAACTGTATACATATAAGCTGTTAGATCACTTTCAAATAAAAGTGAAAAAAAAAATGTAAATAAAATTACCCTCAAATATAATTAAAGTTAAAAATCTAAAAACAAGATTGTTTTAATATAAAAGATTTTTTAAAAAGTTGTTAATTAGTTAAAGTTAAAAGTTATTTTTAATCTTAGAATGGAAATGATATACATGTAATAGCAAACAGGCCCTAGGGCATAAAATCAGATGAGATAAATTAAAAAATACTACTGATAAAATTTTGAGTTCCTGCTCTAAAATAAGCTGGCCAATAATGGAGGAAATAAACACATGGTCCACAGAGACAAGTCATCAACACCAATAAGAATGGTGCCAAACCAGACAAGATTGATCCTGGAATTTGATAAGAATTCAAAATGATATAAAAAGAAAATTTTTAAGTTGAGTTTTAGATTTGGATTGCTTTTGCTGATTGCATGTTATTGAAACATATTTTATCTCCAAAATGTAGGGGTCATGCAATAAATTACATTTCCCATATTTGCACCAGCTGAGGTGGCCTCCAGTATGATGGTTCCAGAAACTGGCCAGCAATGGATTCATCTCCACCTAGGACAGTATCAATATGGGATGGAAGGAACTATGAACATAGTTGTGTAATTATATAATACAAATTTTTCCAAGTAGTAATTTTAAATGTCATTTAATTTTAAAAGAAATCTTATCTGATTAAAATTTTAAATTATTTATTATATTGTTATATATGTATTTGATATCATTTCCGTTCTTGTAAATTTCATTTAAATTAATTATTTAAAATGAGTGTAAATGGCTGCATAGATTTGTAAGATTATATTAGCTTAAGATGTGTTAATTTTGGGTTGTTTCATAGTTAAATCAGTGCTGGTGGATAGATATACTGATGTTTTATATCAATGTAATCTGGGTAGACATACTGAATACTCATTCCCTTGTGGCATGTTAGCATGCAGGGCATAATACCCACCTGAACATATAACCCAAAAGTGTAGCCAACATTTGTCAATGGTCATAGACATATTTCCTATGCCACTGATTTTCTTAAGGTCTGGTTGGGACAGTAAGCAGATGAAGACTGCTATCCCTATTTATATAGCATCTCTTATATATATATTTAAATGATTTCATTTTTTGTATTACCAATTGAGTTGTGGATCATTCTTGCCTGTTGATAAAATTTATTAATGATCATACAGAAGCTGCTCATTCCTTCTTACCATGATTCATTATTTTCTAATGATATCCTGTGATAAATGTAAATTGCTGTCTGCATGATTGTGTTATGCTAACAATCTCATTTTGCATTGGTCACATCGGTATATCAGTAAGCCATTGTTGGTTTAAATGTGAAATTTTAGCCTAAGGTTAAAAGGATTGAGTGAGTTTTCTGTGTATTCTATGTAGTGTATTTATTCTTAGTAAAATATTAAAATTGTATTAAATCTTAAATGGACCCATCAGTGCATCTAATTTAAATCAGATATATTTAATATTAAATTTAATCTTCAGATGTTTGTATTAATGTGTATGTGTGTGTGTAATAAATTAACCATAATTTATTTACATATATTTTTATTAATAATATTTTTTTAAAATCAAGAATTAGAAATTTTAATATTCAGAGTGATTTTACGCTCAGCTTCTCCTTGAGCTAGTGACTCAGGCTTTCAGTTCAATAAAGTTGAACCTTGCCCATATGTATCTGCCACCTTTATAAATATTCTAAGTTTGAATGGCCTAACCCTGGTATAGCAAATAGATTTGGGAGGTTCCATCGACCATTATAATTAAATGTTAAAGTACTGACCTGATCACCGACATTGTAATGAAACAAAATAGCATTTGCAGATATATGCAATCAAATTTAATGTTACAAAAAATAAATTAAAAATATTATTTCATTATTTAAAATATATTTAGCTAGAAGGATTAAAAATAATATTGGGTTCATTGATGGTTAATATTTAAAGTAATAATAACACAAATACATTTTTTATTAAGATTGTTGGAATTAAATAAGAAAGTTTGTTTAAGATATTGATTTTAAAAAAATTGCAATAAAATATTTCAAAAATAATTTTGTTTTGTAGAACTCTCTGATGATAGTGGTAAAATAAAAAAGTGTATAAATAAAAATATTATAAGTGCAAATAGTTATATTTGTACTGAATGTAATATAAAATTTAAATTGATAGGTTAAAAATTATAATGTTTTCATAATTGAAGGTATATAACTCGTCAATATAATCTAGTTTGCATAAATATATTGATTTTCTTATTACTTTGAAGTTAAATTCATATTGATCATTTTTTAACTTGAAAAAATCAATATGTTTATATATGTAATAAAAAATTAAAAAAATTAATGCATATTTTTTATAAAATAAAAATTTCATAACTTTATGTAAATTCATATTATCAAATACTTTTTAAAATTCTAATATATTTGAATATATTTTATATTCATTTTTTATTATTATATAAAATATGCACATAAGTCTTTATTATGTTTATATAATATCTTTTTAGTATAAATTTCTGAATGTAAATATATATTATAGTGAAATATTGGGAGTGAAGATTTTTTTTTAATTCATGTATATAACTAATGTGCAAGACATGAAACTCATATTCAATTGCCAAACGGTTAAAAATGCAGTTGGATATGAATTCTCTAAGTCTTTGTATGATACTTATATATGATTCTTAGAAAGATATAATATATTACATAATATTCAAACAAATTTTTAATAATATATATTATAGTGTGTGTGTATATATATTGATTTTTTATCTAGCTTATTTATGATATCAATTTTAAAATTACATTTTTGAATTATAAAATTGGAATAAAAAGATTTAACAAAAGAATGTTTATATTTATTGATTTTTATCAGTGAACTCATCATCTCAATTTTAAGCAAAAAAACATCACACGATCACCATTTCTTATGCTTGCTTACACTGATGAAGGCCACAAGCCAGAAACTAGTCTGAGTATATTGAATGAGTAGGCACTAGATGGTGATTTTATGCACAAGCCTTCTGGCATTCATTGATTACCCTAGCTTGCTGTGTGTGGCAATATGTGTAGTGAGTTTTGCCTGTTTTAACATCTCAATTTTCTTATATCCCAACCATCCCTACAACTCAGACCAGCCTCTCTTGTTATGCATGAATTGCCAATCATCATATTTTATATGTTTAGGTCAAATGATTAGCTAAGTTTATTCTTGCAATGCATCCATAGATAGACATCACATGATCACTATCTCATACTAGCACATAATTGTTATTAAACAATTCAAAACAAAGCAAAACTCTCCATATAGTAGTGCCATCTTGTGCTAACAAGAGCAATCAATGGATGCTAGATAGGGATTTTATGCACAAGCCTTCTGGCATCCATTGATTGCTCTTGTTAGCACAAAATGGCACTACAATATGGAGAGTTTTGCTTTGTTTTGAATAGATAGACATATTAGTAGATGTTTGTGACATGATGGAGATAAGTTATAAGTGTGATAATAAAATCCAAAATAATTTACAGAATAATGTTTATAAATAAAATTGTATATTAACTTTTATTAGTAACAAAGATAATTCAGATTTGTACAATAGCAAATGTTCATGTAAATAAATACATGTTGACCTTTAATTTAGATTTATCTAATGATTTTGAACAGACTAAACTTTTTTTTTTAAATGTGCAAAAAGATTGTAATACTAAGATGTAAAATATTAGAAGTAAATATTTATTAAAAAAATATAAAAGAGGTAAAAACATCTAAATTTTGCAGAAAATGAAGAACTGTACATTGTTAATTCTTTTTAATAAACATTTAAAAAACAGATTATGTGGAAACAGTCAAATAATGATAAAGTAGATGTGGTATATATTTTGACTAATGAAATAATAGCGATTTCATGATGTTATTGTCGTAGCTCCCAAAAGTTATTATTTATTAATGAATCCTGAAAGCAAAAGATGAAAACTGTTAATTAAGACAATAATATCAGTGGTTATCTCATCATCAAAAATACTGCTAAAAAACTCTGAAAATAACTCAAACTGAAACAGAAGTTAATAAAATGGCAATAGATACTCTTTATATATAAAAAATATAAAAGTAGATATTAGGAAGAAAAAAACCCAAACAATTTAACTAGAAAGCTTGCAATGAGTGGAATAAAAAAAAAACCAGTTAAGAGAATTGAATATATAAAATTTTATTAAAATAATGTAAAAATAAGCTAATATTAAAAATATAACTAAAATTGCAAGAAAAAAAATTATGTCAATATTAGGAAGAATGCAATTTTAGTAATAAAATGAAAAAATGAGACATTAATTAAAGTCATTATTAACATCAGAAATTTGTGAACTTCTTTTACAAATAACTGTTCAATAAGTAATTAATTACAAAACAAAGTTGCTAACATAATTTAAATAGAATTGATTACAGTGCCACATAAAGAGATAAGGTAGACTACAAAATTCAGAAATGCTTAAAGAAATTATAATTATTATAGATACTTTTAGAAAGACATTTAAAAACAAGAAAAATATATTTATAAAAATATACATAAATACCTAAGAAATAAAGCTGTAACAAATTATTAAAAAATTCAATCTGGTATTGATATTTAAAACATAAGTTATCAAAAATGTATCATTATAAATTGTTTAAGAAGAACATTGAATTTAAGCTATTTTTCAAAACACTGAAGTTGAATCCAAAACTGGTTTAGCATGGTGAATTTTATTTTAAATGTTAGACATGATAGAAATCATATATATATATATATATTGAAGCAGTCAATCTTAGCTTAAGATTGAGCTTCATAGTTCCATCTACTAACCTGTGTTTGAATCCTATATTCCATCCCACTCCTTTTGTCGTGTACATTTGAGATGCACACCTACATTATAAAATTTTAACTTTTAAATTAACATTTTTATTATTATTAATTTTATGATTATTAATTCTTTTTATTAAAATGCATAGGTGCAGCTCAAATATATATATATATATATATAGGAGCAAAATCTTACTAACAAAAGATTGATGTTTTAAATATTTTATTATACATCATTTTATTTAAACTTTTTCTTTTTAAATTGCTTGTTTTTTTCTTTTAAACTGTATATTTTGTAAAATCCAATATGGAAGATGCTACAGTTTATCATCTAAAAATAATTAAAGGATTGGAAGCACTATAGTTTTAATCTGGGGAAGGTATTTTTAATTAAAGTTTCTACTTAAAATGGGGATTAACATTTTCTTTTATTATAAACATATTTCTCAAATCTATGTCAAATCTGGAAATAGATTTGAATTTATTTTTAAGATCAGAGATTAGATTGTAAAGTTAAAACTAAGTGATTAAAAGCATTCCAAAAACACCTGGGAAAGTATAAAATGGCTGAATTTTTAGACAGATTAGATTAGCTACTATTGAGAGAACTTATTGTAAACATATTACACATCGCTTGAAGCTTAAAATGATGTAGTAATAAATCCACCTCTCTTCTCGGCCCTGTTGAGTCATCATCTGCCACTGCCATAATATCATGCTCCCATAGAATGAAGTAAAAGGCCGACCTAAAACTTTAGTATGCTAAGTGGAAGCTTGCTGTCACCAAGAAGAATTAATTTGGATCCTCAATTTGCCATGCATGAGCCGTACTTTGAAAATAGACTTATTAAATTTGCACAAGGTAACTTTTATGCTACTATTTGAAAATGAATCTAGCCTCACTAATCTCAAATCCTGCTATCAAGATTTCTAATGTATTGTTCAATTTTCTATCTTTAAATTAATATGTAAATGTAATTTGCTCTTAAATGATTTTTGCTCTTAAATGATTTTATAAATCTAATTTTCTCTCATATGCTCTAACTTTCTTTAACTTTGGTGTGATCAATTATTTATAGTTATTTATTACTTGATTTTATGTATATGCTTTTATTATTATTATGCCAATCTCTAACAATCTGACGAGTTGAATTTTGTAAAATCTTTTCTTCTTTTTAAGTAAACCTTCATGAATTAAGTTTTTTAACATCCATTTAAAACAACGCATTATTAATTAATACACTCACCAGATTGTTTTACAAGCCAACATTTTATTTATGTTTTAGTATTAAAAAAAATATTTGTTTAACTCTGGATTTTCTACCTGGGGTGAATCCAGAACTTAAGCTAATTAACGCTTTGAAATCTTTTAAAATGTTTTGTTTTTATTAAATTCTGAAAGAGTGACCCAATAATTATTTTCTATAACTGCCAGTCTTCTTTTATTTTCCATACTCTTAAAATTTCAAATATTGTATTTAAATATTCCAGTTACTATAAAAACCATGAAGGTGGGATAGAATTATTTTAAATATCAGAAAAGGAAAGGGGATACATTTTAATATTTTAGTTATTAAGTAAAATCTTGTGTCTATATATATTATAACTGCATAGCATATTATTTGTCTAAATTATAGTATTCAAACTAGGGTCATTTATTTTAAAGCAGTAAATCTTATTCAATGTCATTAGTGACATTTATCCATTCTACATTACTGACATTCGGCCTATCTTCATGAATTATATATATATTACATGCTTCTAATCTGATCTGGGGGTTACGACAAGATTGAACCCATAAATTTCTCATTATATCCACTTATTCCATATAAAATGCCTCTGGCAGTGATCCCGTAAGTTTGGCACATGCTATGCATATTCACTTCTTCATAAATAAAGGGCCTCTCACGTCGATTATACCAGCAAAATTCTGGGCCACGCCATGCCTATCCACTTTTCTCTAAGTACTTCCCAAGAAGGGGGGCTTAGACATCGTTCTTGTCCAGAAGCACAACTGTTTCCTTTTAGTTATTTTTTGGCTATTATGTCAGTACCACAAAACTTCGTATTATTATTACTATTTCTTTTGCTTATGACCTAATTTTAGTGCTGTAATGATATTATAATTGTGCTCTGCTCAATATATATGTATATGCCGAATATTATTAACTTTATTAATTTATAATTTATTTCAGTCTTATACAATCTTACTGTCATAACTTATTTCTGTATTTAAGAGTATCTATGCCTTGGGGAAAAATAAAGTGTTCTTTTTGTAAATGTTAATGAAAATAATTTTCAATAAAGTGTCAAATGTATTTTCATGACCGTAATGGCAAGAAAATAGTTTGTATTTATATCTGTAATGAATCTCAGAATGCTCCCCTAAATCATATGTTAGTCACCATGTTTCAGAACCATAACCCAAAAGTGTTAATAGCAATTCTATGTAAATTCTTTCTAATAATTGATTGGCATTTTAATATTGGACCCACCAAAGATGTGTGTTTATTTATCATATATTATTTAGCTAATAAAGACCATATGAGAAATAATAGCGTGAATGACAATATATAATTATTTATCATTTGGTAGACCGCTTGCTTATTCACGTACATACTAATGTACTTAATTTATAAATGTATGTAGATAATTTGTCATTATATTAAACTATATTTTTATTGTCTGACTTATTTGAGTAGTTCGAATTCCTTTTTCTCCACTTCCACATATTACAGCCATGTTTATATATATTTTAGTTTAGTCATAGTTAATAGATGTCTCATTGTTTTGCTCAGCTTTGCTAGTTGGCCGGATTAAAATTAATTCTCATGTGCCATCATTGCTATGTTATCCATTAGGTGTTTGATCTGGGGCTTAGAGAGTGGGTTTGAATTCAGGCTGGTCCCTGATCTAAATTTCAGGCTTGACTGGATTTGAAGTACATTTTGTGACTTCCAGCTCATGTTAGATGTATAAACATATTTTGACCGGTATAATATATATATATATGAAATTGTAGACTCATATTAGATAAAAAATTGCATTTGACTTTAAACTCATTTATTGAGGTTTAAGTTTTGAAATATATAATAGGTTCAGAATATTGTCAAACAGAGGAAACCAGACTCCCAAAATGTATTAATACAAATTTTGAAATATATAATAGGTTCAGAATATTGTCAAACAGAGGAAACCAGACTCCCAAAATGTATTAATACTGATAAAAATATGCTATACTTTTTATACAAGTTTTGCAGGATATTCTGCATAGATTAAAATAAAATGCTATTTTTTAAAAATAGTATTTCAAAGCTGCAGAACTTTTATAAAAATATCAGTTTTAACAAAGAAAAAAAAAGTAAACAAAATTTAAAAATAAATTATAAATTATAAACAACTTCAAAATTTTATTAATTATAGATTAATTAATTTTAGTAGTGAATTTGTACAAAGTGCTTTCGGTAGAAAGAACTAAAAGCTTTTCCACACAAGTTATTATTAACAATGAAAACAATTTAAATTACGAATCTGAAGAAAAAAGATGAATGTGCTTTGATTATGGTCTATTGAATCATTTATGGATTGTGCACATATAAAAAAAGTAATAAAAAAACTGCATGCTCCATAACTAAATGTGGAAAGATTTCAGTGCCTAAAATAGAGCTAAGTTGAACCTGTTTGAAAATAAATTTATAATAAATGACAATTGGAAATCTTAAACTATATTCCAAAAAAATGTAAAAAACCCATATCTGAGTTGGATAAATAAAATAAAAAAAAGTTATTATGAAAATATAGAAAACAAAATTAATCAAAAGCACTGAAATAAAATTAAATAGCCTTTAGCTTCTAATATATTAATATCATTTGAAATGATATATATATATATAAACCTGGATGGTTACAAGTTCCAATCATAGTTCTTCAAATAGGTATTGTTCAAATCCTATTCTATGTAAAAACATTACCAACAATAAATGCATCAAGTATTTTGATGGTAAATGGCCCAAATTTGTTTACATTTTATTCTAGTTACATTCATTTATTATTCTATAATTACATCATAATTGTACTTTCATTATTAAAATGCATTTGAAAGAACAAAAATAAGAAATAATTACAATAAAAAATGATATAGACATGGTTAATGTGCCTAAGATGGGTACAATTCTCAGGCTATAAATAAGTTTCAAATATTGCAGAGGAACAAATTGTCTAATAATATTGATTCCAACAACATTATAGAAGAGGATATCAATTCATCAAAGGCTATGTACTGCTTTGATACAAAAAGTTTTCTCTTTCTTTTCCTTCTTCACTTAAATTAGTGTAAGTCCCAATTTTTATGAGACTTCCATGCCATCAGTTATCTTCCTATAATAACTGAAACAATGGGATTATATGTTTGTAAATCAATTTCTATCTTTTGACAACCTACAGAAATTTTTTTTTTCTAATTTCATTTTTTATTTTGTTTTAATCTCAAACCTTAAAGAATTAGTAGCATTGATGGGATCAGGCTGGAAGTTGTGATCTTTGGTCAGGCCAATATAATCATTAGCTAGTTATTTTAAAATTGTTTTTGAGATAAGTGGCTAGAAAGAGTGTATTTTTAAGCATCTCTAATTTGGAATATTCCTGTCTATCAAAAAAGTTAAAGGGACATACAAAATGTAATCTAAAAATGGTCTGATTCACACAGTCAGTGCTTGATGGATTTCTGATTGAAGAGTTAAAATAAAATTATTATCAATAATAATGATAAAGCAAAGACATTAAATGTATATATTGTAAATTATTTTTTTTCTAAATATAGCTACATGTAATGTGCAAACTTTTTTTGATTTGATATAAACTATTCAGAACTAATTTGGAAGATATAATTGATGGCTAAAGAACTATCAAGATTTAAGATTGGCATAGTTGCACTTTATGAGATTTATTTTCACAAAAAAAAGTTTAATAGAACAAGTATAAAGTTTATTATTTTTGGAAGGGCAGATCAAACAGTGAAAGAACAATGAATGATATTGCATTTGTGTAATGTCTAATTTATTATCTTGTATTTTTGAAATTCCTCATTAAACTAATGAAAGTCTAATGGTGTTAAGACTTGGCTTGCATAATCATTACAGTGTATTTATTTTATCAGGCATAAGCCCCAGTATTAAATTGAAGTAACACAGAGAAAAAAGCTTTTATTTCTTGCTCAATAGAATTACTAAAGCATTAATTTTAAAGACAAATTTTTTTTCACAGAGATTGTAATCCACCTGTTAATATAAATAATAGACTTTATGCAAAAGCTGTTGGAAACAACAGTAATGGTGCTACAAATTCAATTGATGTTTTTATTAAATTTTTGCACAACACATGAATTGATTATTAAACAAATTTTGTTTAGGCAGAAAAATCACTGTACTTGGATGCATTCACACTCAAATCAATTTAATAAATTATATTTTAGTTAGGATTCAACTCCGAAAAAAAGTTCATATTACATGAGCAAGCACTTACAAGCATAGATTATTAGATGGATCATAGATTAGTGTGTTCTAAGATTAAAATATTTGCATTCAAATTAGATCTTATTCCAATCATATTTGCCAAAACTTGATTTTGGTCTGCACATTAAACTTAAACAACTATTAAACATTAAAATAATTTTCAACACCTATTAAACAGTAAAAATTTGGAACTTCAGGATTAGCCATTATTGAGACATTAAATTTTCTTAATAATGTCCTATGGATAATAGTGAATCTATTCATTGGTTCATTAGAAAGGAAAATCATGACTGGATTTTTTAAAAATGATATTTTTATTAATACTTGTAATATATGGCATTTTTTTACTTAGACAAATAAATTAAATTTGGAGCTTCTTAATAAATATAGAGATTTAAATACAGAAATTCAATGATAGATATAAAAGAAGCTTAAATATGATTGGTGAATTAAAATTGCAAAGGAGATATAGCAATCATTGTTTATGGTAATTCTATATTTTTTTAGGTGCACTTGAAGTGATATATAGACCTCCATTAAATGAAGCACTAACACTCTCTTTAATGATAATATTTTGTGCAGGTATCCTTAGATCATAACATTAAAATATATATATTGAAGCATTGTCTTTTGGTAGCAATGCTATCATGGTCAAAAAGTATGAATTGTTAAAAAAAAATTTTGATTATATATTTCTCAATAGATAGGAAGGTCAAGTGATCAGTGTAAAAACAAGAGTAAACTTTCGTAAAGGCAAAGTGCAAGCTGATAATTGTTTTTTTTTAGCCTTCAAAGATTAGTTTTGAATGATTTTAAATATTAAATATTGCATTTCTTTATAACAATTTAACAAACAATTAGCAAATTGTTTTAGTGATATCTATAAATCCTAGTACATGTAGAATAGTGTTTTAAACCACTAAACACCACATGATCACCATTTCGTATGCTTGCTTATAACTGTTATTAAAACAGACAAAACTCTCCATACAGTATTGCTACTCAGTGCAAGCCAGAGTAATCAATGGATGTCAGAAGGCTTATACATAAAATCCCCATCTAGTGCCTATTCATCCAATATCCCCAGACTAGTTTCTGGCTGTGGCTTTCATCAGTAAGGTGTCTGGGGGGTTCGCTTTAGATCCTAAGATCTAGGTGCAGTGCTCTCAGATCCAAGGTCAAGGTTCCTCAGTGATGAAGACCATAAGCCAGAAACTAATCTGGGAATATTGGATGAGTAGGCACTAGATGGAGACTCTGGCTTGCACTGAGTGGCAATACTGTATGGAGAGTTTTGTCTGTTTTAGAATAGTGTTTGTGAATAAACAACAGTAAGTGAGATCATAAGTAGACAAACGTCATTAAATTGGAATATTTACAACAAATTCAAAATGAATAAATTGTCGATTAAATCAGCAGAAGTACTAATAATTAAAAATATATCAAATTTTTGTTATTTACGTATAAATGTGCAGGCACATGTGTAAATAATATTCACAAAATTAGGAAAATGTGCTAGAAAGATTAACAAGACAATTACTCAAATTTAGATAATTAAATATTTAGATTTAATAAATATTTCTAAAATAACAGAATATAAAACATAATGAAATTATTGATAGTAAAAGAATAATAAAATTGTATAGATCTAATTATATTTATTGACAAATATTTATTGCTGTAATAAGATTTTTTAATAAATAGATAAATACATTTTCATTTATTTGTTTATAAGAAATTGATGTTAAACATTTTTAATTATTATTTTATTGCTTTATATTTCAAAATGAATATACCTTCTGACTCACTGAGAAAAAAAACTATATCATCTCATCTGATTATTTATGGTACTATGGAAATGCCCTGGAAATCAACTGCAAAGAAAGATGTATTGTGGACATTTTGGACATTATAGGAGAAAACCTATAAGTACCAGTAAACTAAAATGAGATGTCAATCTATATTTTTAGTGTATGATCTGTCATGATTTTATCCAAAATCACCATTTTTGTACTTACCTACCTGAGGATAATGGGGTCAGGTCTCTACTGCATTTCAATAGCAGTCATGGGTATATTTTAAACTAAAATATAAAAGGAAAAACAATGCATTGTGCAATGATTTTAATTGTTGTAGGTTTATACATAAGTGATTTCTTTTATTCAAATGTAATAAATTTAATTATTTGATAGTTATGAGAGCAATAAATTTTTTAAATATAATGCAAATTTATAAAAAATTAACAATGTGGAATTTATAAAAAAAATTTACAATAAATAATATTAGCAGACTCTTTTTTATATATATCTTTTTTCTCTAGATGTAAAAAAAATGCAATTACTAAATATTTATGAATGGGAAGAAATATTTTAAATTATAAAAATTTAACAATGTGGAATTGCTGAAAAAATTTATGATAAGTAATATTATCTGTGACAATTTCTTCCTTACTAAGATTCTCTTGAATGGTAATATTTATCAACAATTTTTTAAAATAAAAATTGAAATAATAGTTTGAATAATCTATATAAAAATATTTTCAAAAACTAAAATCAAGTACTAACCTACACTGACAATAAATCAGTAATATTACCATCTATTATCAAAACAGTAAATATATCCAGTATTTTTATTAAATAAAGTGGTTTTGCATTAATGTGTAATAGAAAAATGCTAAATTGTTCTAGAAAACAATAATAACTCATAAAATTAAAAACATGTTACTTTTTGTATTTCATTGGTTTTAAACATCTCCATATTTAATTCAGATCACATATCTAAAATTGACACTTCAGAGTGAATATCTAGATGTTGAAGTTGACAAAATCTTTTTAAAATAGAATATACATATTCATAAATTTTGGTATCTATTCCAAGACTTGGAAGGAAATATAATAGATATTATGAGAAGATATAAATTATACAAACAATAATAATAATAACATCGGAAAATATAATTGTGAAATAGTATAGATAGCAAAAAAATAATAATAAAAGTCTCAAAAATATAAATGTTATGTTGGCATTGAGAAAGAAATAATAAAAAAACAATGCTTTTCAAAAATATAGATAAGAGCCATAACAAAATATAAAGTAAAGAAAAAAAGAAAAACAAAAATAGACCATATAGTAACATCAAACACAAATTTAAATAAGAACATAATACTGAGAATTAAATGGATTAAAAGCAAAAAAACTCAAATTAGAATGAGGTACTTAAAAAAGATATTTAAAAGATAGAAGCAATGTAAGAGAATTGTTAGTAAATTAATCACTACATCAATGCTAGCAATATTATATTTACTAAAATCACTAGAAAAATGTCTACAATGAACTTTGATATTAAGTTTATCAAATGTAAAAATAAATTGTAAAATATAGTGAAGCAAAAAACTATGCTATATTTTGTTCCAACATTCCTTCACATATAAATGTATGTATCATATAATAACTCATATTTTGTTAATAAATATTGATTAGATTAATATATGTATTGTTTTCTGAATTGCAAGCATTTAGTATTTATCAATATGCACATCTTTGCATATGTAAACTAAGATTAGATTATAATATAAACAATATTTATAAATAATAATTGTAATATAGTTATTAATAATAATTGAGGGGAAACATTTATATATATTTTATTGAGTATGTTGAGTGTGTGTTCACTCACACATTCTTAAGGAAAAATCCAATTATTGTATTTTCATTTAAAAATAAAATAAATAGCTAAATATCTGACTTGCATTGCAATTAAATATGCTTTGGGTGATATTATTTTTTCAATAACTTTTTTATGTATAGAAATGTCATAGAAGTCTTGTTATGAAGAAATTAGGAACTTTCTAATTGTTTTGCTAATTTTTAGTTAATATCAACTTTTAATGAAAATATTGTAAAATTTTTGACATTATGCTTAGAATATATTTTATTATAGAAAGTACTGCACATAAAATTTGAAAAGAATAATAAAGAGGAAAGAAATTAAGTGCTTTCAACAAAATTCAAAGAAATTTTTATTAATAAACATAACTATGTATCGCATTCAGAGAATGAAAAATAGCTGCTCAAATATTATAAACTGTGCAACTTTTAATAGATTTCTGTTTTACTATTTACATCTTTATTTGCTTATTTATAATTTTCTTTAAATATATAATTGAAATTATGGAGTTCGATCTAAAATTTTATGGCCACACTGTATATCAATGAAAAGATATTTGACATTGGTGTGAAGATTATGGTAAGCTATTTTAATCTGCACATACTTTCCTTTAACTAAAGCTTTCAAACATTATGATATAGACAGAGTAACATGCCATTTTAAAAACATAATAATTGTAAAATATAGAAGTGTTGCTTAGAATAAATGGCAATGCAAAGAATATTGAAAATAAGATAGATAATTTCAACTTCTTAAGGTTTTTTTATTACCTTTGCTGAAAGCATTTTATAAATTAAAACAAGCATAATAAGAAAATGAAACTAAATGAATATTTTTATAGTCATCTTAATTTTATATAAAACTCATGTGATTTTCAATTAGTTTTTAAAGTAAGAATAAAATTTAAAAAAATCTGTTGATAACAAATTGAAAGACCTTTTATACATCTGACAATTTTAAGGGCTTTCCCAAATATATGTTGGGTAATTAATAATAGTGCACTACAACTAAATGATAATAATATATTTTGCCATTTCTTGTGACTTCATTGCAGAATTTTTATTAGACATCAGTTTTAGAGATAGGTAATGTGGATAAACAAAAAGATAAATGGATATCAAATGTATGGCTACAATGATAAAACTGAAGGACTTAATAAAACTATTATTGAATCTATCTTTTAAACCACTAAACATCACATGATCACCATCTCATACTAGCACATAATTGTGTAAACAAAGGCAAAACTCTCCATACAGTAGTGCCACTGTGTGCTAACCAGAGTAATCAATAGATGCCAGAAGGCTTGTGCATAAAATCCCTATCTAGTGCCTACTCATCCAATATCCCCAGACTAGTTTCTGGCTTGTGGCCATCATCAGTGAGGAGCCTTGGATTTGAGAGCACTGCACCTAGATCTTAGGATCTAATGCAACCCTCCAGCAGCCACCTTTTAACTCTACTTTACTACAAAACTATGAGAATGAAATTGAAAATGCAAAAAATATTTTCAATCTAAGCTCAATAGCTTATATAGTCATATGGGTCTGAACTCAGTTCAGCACCCATACATTTTGGTGTCTTTGCCACTATCCTATTAGGCAGGATTGGTGTTAAACCACTAAACATCACATGATCACCATCTTATACTAGCACATAATTGTTGCAGTGCTCTCAGATCCAAGGCTCTTCACTGTTGATGGCCACAAGCCAGAAACTAGTCTGGGGATTTTGGATGAGTAGGCACTAGATAGGGATTTTATGCACAAGCCTTCTGGCATCTATTGATTACTCTGGTTAGCACAGGGTGGCACTACTGTATGGAGAGAGTTTCGTTTGTTTACAACAATTATGTGCTAGTATGAGATGGTGATCATGTGATGTTATTGGTTTAACACCAATCCTGCCTAATAGGATAGTGGTGGCTATGGTTGTTTAAGAGCCAAAGACACCAAAATGTATGGGTGCTGAATTGAGTTCAGACTCATATGACTATATAAGCTATTGAGCTTAGATTGAAAATATTTTTGTGTTTTCAATTTCATTCTTATAGTTTTGTAGTAAAGTAGAGTTAGAAGGTGGCTGCTGGAGGGTTGCATTAGATCCTAAGATCTAGGTACAGTGCTCTCAGATCCAAAGCTCCTCACTGATGATGGCCATAAGCCAGAAACTAATCTGGGGATATTGGATGAGTAGGCACTAGATAGGGATTTTATGCACAAGCCTTCTGGCATCTATTGATTACTCTGGTTAGCACAGGATGGCACTACCGTAAGGAGAGTTTTGCCTTTGTTTAATCTATCTTTTAGTTAGAAACTCTATAGATACCTTTATAATATTTTGATATTAATTAAGATTTCTAAAAAATATATGTAAATCCTAAGACATAAAATTAACCATACAGTTAAAATTGATGAAGTGTTATAATATAAACAACTTGACATTAAACAAGGCAAAACTCTCCATACAGTAGTGCCACCCTGTGCCAACCAGAGTAATCAATGGATGCTAGAAGGCTTGTGCATAAAATCCCTATCTAATGCCTACTTATCCAATATCCCCAGACTAATTTTTGGCTTGTGGCCTTCATCAGTGAGGAGTTTTGGATCGGTGAGCACCTAGATCTTAGAAGTAATTGATTACTCTGGTTGGCACAGGATGGCACTACTGTATGGAGAGTTTTGCCTTGTTTATAAACAATTATGTGCTAGTATAAGAGATGGTGATCATGTGATGCTTAATGGTTTAACTTGACATTAATATAAATTTACTTTTGTGTATGTAAAAATTGTAATAAATAGTATGCATTCAGTTTTTTCAGTTTTAAATAAACAAAAACAATTAATTTTTTTATATCTAAATATTCTAAACTAATCATAATTTCTTAAAAAATAATCTAATTAGTAAAATAATTTAAACAATCTCGTGGTCTCTTATTTTAATTAAATTAAAATTATTGGACTTTGCATTACTGTATTTTAAAACGTTTACACACATACACGTTCATGCATATATATAATTCTAATTTACAACTGTAAATTTAAATTATCTCTTAAAATTATAGTGTTTGTTTTATAAATAAAATTTATGTTACTATTTTTATTAATTAATTTATTTGATCGGTGCAGATTGACCAAAAAGATTTTTGCAAGTAAAACTTTGAATAACGGTTTTACTTTAACATCAATTTAAAAAAAATTATCTAAAATAATATTTGCTGCGTGGTTTCATTAACATTAAAAAAAAGTTCGAATGTTTAAAACTGTTTAAATTGCATAAAATATTATTTATAATAATTAAGCTATTTTAGATTAATAAGTATCGAAAAAGAGATTAGAAATATATAAAATATTTCTTAATCTATTTTATTTGTGGATTAAATAAAACATTTCATTACTTACTCTAAAATAAAACTTTTCCAGTTAGATGTTTTAAATAATTGAGTCAAAACTTTCTTTCTTGGACATTACTCGGAAAAATGATTATTTATGACTATTTTAATTTGAAATGGCAAAATTTTAATGATTAAAAACATTTTCTTTTAACAACGGATAATTTATTGCTTTAATGTATAAAGTCTGTTTAACAATTTAATGATTTTTACAATTACAACTTCTGTGATGCTTAAATTAATTACTGCAGTTTGTTTTTGTGATCGATATTTATTTAGGTGTAATGCATAATTTTTATGATTGATTGCAAGCAATTTTGTAAAGCTGTACTTTCAAAAATTATATAATAGCTTATTTAATTAATATTGATAGTTTTGCAATAATATTTATATATAACTATATTATTTATTTCTATATTTTTATAATTAGAAAACTATTTACAATTTTACATGACAAGAAAACTCGATAATTTTCTGAATTTTTTTTATCTACTTAAAAAATGTCAAGATGTATTGCAAATGATAATAAAAGACTATAAAAAAATAAAAATCTTAAACAGTATTAGAAATTTTTCTGAAATGCAATATCATTATTGAGAAATTGCAGTTTTATTAGTTCCATTTAACCAGCATACAATCATACACATATTTATAAGTACAGTATATTGTTCCAATAAATTATGAATATAAATAAAATTTAGGAGATGTAAACAGAATAAAGTATATAAGTTTAATTAGTAGGGAAGACTAATCAATACATTTATAATAAAATACATGTAATTTTACTTTGAAATTATTAATATTAAAAGTAAAGCTAAATGAGGATTTAGAATCAGTTTTAATTTAAAAGTTAAAATCAATGTTTTGGTTGTTAATTTGAAATATTATTTAAGCCTATTTTGATTACACATATTTTTCAAATTTAAATGTGAATAAATGCAGGTTAATTGGTGATAGCATTTTTAATTTTTTTTTGTCTAATCAAAATGTTAGTCATAAAATCCCTATCTAGTGCCTACTCATCCAATATCCCCAGAGTAGTTTCTAGCTGATGGCTTTCATCAGTGGTAAGCCTTGAATCTGAGAGCACTGCACTAGTCTGGGGATATTGGATGAGTAGGCACTAGATAGGGATTTTATGCACAAGCTTTCTGGCATCTATTGATTACTGGCTTGCACTGAGTGGCACTACTCTATGGAGAGTTTTTCCTGTTTTAATAACAGTTATGAGCAAGCATAAGAAATAGTGATATGTGATGTTTAGTGATTTAATAAATTATCTTTTGGGGATTAGCAATGATAAAAACCAGAATACATAGAAAAACAACAGATCAAATATTGTGAAAAACATTATAAATTGTAAAAAAGGAGAAAAGGGAAAGACACAAAAAGTCAAATTAAGATTAATTTTTTTGTTTTTGAACTTACATGATAGCAGAGTCACTATGCTATATTAGTTTTAGGAACTATCTGTTGCTGAAGTAGAAATAAAAAAAATTTCAAAAAGCAAAATTTTCCCTATATAGTAGCCACTTTGTGCAATGCCAAAATGCAGAAAACTGCATCAGATACCAATAAGTACAAGATAATAAAATCTGTAGATGTCATTTGCAATTAGGTTGATAATTTGTTAGGTGATTATAAGTTCCAGTGAAAGATTCATTAAATTTCTTTAAAGCTGTGGGATAACTGGATTTTTAATTATCTATGAAAAAAGATTGTTTATGAGGACAGATATGTGTAAGAGTATATAAGCAGTTTTCATTATATTGTTATGCATGTTCTGTATAATTTTTTAATAGATAATTAAAGGTTCGGAAATGAGTTTACAGAAAATTTAATACCATTAAAAGTTATATTATCTTATTCAAATTATAATAAAACTTAAATTCAATAGAGTTTTTATTTTACAAGCAACTTAATCCGTATAGCCAGACTTCATCCTGTTACAGTTTGATGCTCTGTTGCTTGTATCAATTAGCAACCACCACCACCGCCTGAGATCAGTGGATTACATGCAATCATTTATTGTGGCAACATATAGCTAACAATAAGAGTGAAATACAAATATTTTGAACTTTTTGATCAATACATTTTTTTAAAGCCATGACTGATGTAGTTTGTTTGGAAATTAACATTAATAATAATAATAATAAAACATTCTTTATTTATTTAAATAGATTCATATTGTGTAAAGCAAATTAGTAATTCAGCCTTATATATAAATACACTTATCATTACAGAAAACACCAATACAGAAGTTGGTTCTAGAACTGCAATACCAAATTTTGCAAAAATGATCATCAATGAATTACAAAAATGATAGTAAAGTCCAGAATTGGATTTTAATAAAAGATTTGAAGAACTAGATAAGAAAAGGAAAGAACAAAAACACAGAATTAATGGATGAATTAAGAGAATTTAAAAATAGTTGTGATAAAAGATCTGAAGAATCAAATAAAAATTGTGAAGGCATTAATAAAAGAATGAGTAGAGATCAGAATTAAGGATAGAGTTTAGAGCAGTGAAAAATGAAAACAATGTTAAACTTAAGGCATTGATTTACAGTTGAAAGAATTTATGTGCAAGATAAATGCTAAATTGAAAACCTTTGAGAAAAGATATAGTAGTAAAGTCAAAGCTATGTTATTTGTGGATTTAAAGCAAATTATTTAGCCATATTTCCTTCTCATTGCCAAAAATTACATGGTAAGAACCAACAATTTAACTGTGGATGTTGTAATGAGATATTTCAATTCATATAAAAGTTCATAAAAAGCTAAAACTTGAATGCTCCAGTTGTCATCATAGTTTCATTTACTTAGAGAGTATTCAAGAACATAGTAGAAGAAATTTAGAGAAACCTAGCAATAATTCGAAAAGTTCTGAAAAATATTATGATTTGCTGTTTAAGAATAAAGAAATTAAATTCACTAACCAACATCTAAAACTTTATTTAAAGGTAATAGAAATGAAATGATTACCTTTAGAAGTGAAATTGAGATGGAATGAGCAATGATTCAATTGTTATGCAAATCATCATACAGAATTGGGAATCAAAAGCCCATATCTCTGAATGTTTGAATTGATACAACAAAAAAATAGATTAAAAACTAGATTTAAACAACATTTAAATGATAGAAATTACATTGTGTATATATTATTATAAAGAATATGGACATAAAAATTCTAATATAAAAATGTTGGAAAAGGTGTTGATAAGGAATGTAAAATAAAATGTAATTAATATGGAATTTTTAAATAGTATTTAAGTAAATTGTTAAAGAATACAGAAAAATTGACATTAGTTTTTAAATAAATTTAAAAGTATAGATAGGGAATGCAAATAATTGATATGGAAGTTAGATAAAATAGTTAAAGGAAAAAATAAATTTGTAATTTGGGGATGGGTTAAATGATATAAATAGTTTGTTGCTTGCTGATGTTTTAGATGGTTTCTAATATTTTTGAAAATTTATACTTGATAAGTTTTATAAAAAGGAAGTACAGGGAGGGAGAAGTAAATAAAATATAATTATGTATAATTAATATGTTTTATTATAATAGATTTGATATGTTAATGTTAATATAAGAAAGAGATTTTTGTATTCAGAGTATTATATAAAGATATATATTGTTGTAGATCCTTGAAAATGACTGTAATAATAATGTAAAAAACAGTTGAAATGTTGGAAAGTGGATAATATGAGAATATATATATATATGTTCATTAGTTAATATATGGAAATAGAAGACATTTATGTATTTATTTACAATATATCTAAAATGTACAGAAAGAATGTTTGATTGTTATAATTAATAATAATTTGTTAAAAATATGTATTTATGCATATACTTTCAGAAAAGGATTGCACATTATTATTTTTTTGTTCTTTCAGCTTTATTTATTTATTTATTTTTGTTACATGTTGCACAATTTTTTGCATACTGCCTCAAAGTAACACATTTCTGTTGGTCACAGGACTACCCACCCTCAATGAGCTAATTTGTGGCCTAGTATTACTAATATCATATTAGTACTCACATAAAAATCCTGGCAATATAATTCTATGCCTGCATAAGATTGGTGCTTGGAGTCAGAACACACCAATGTCCATAAATATATTGTTTGGAAAAATATTAGTTTGTGGTGCATTGAAACTAAAGCCAAGTATTCATGTATTTATATAACGATGACTATCATTTCATCCCTTCTTATTGTTGGATGATTAAGCTTTAAAACAGCTTATCTCCAGGATATGGCTGTTATAAGTCCATCTTGACAAAAATTAAAGTTTCATTTGTATATTAACCTTTAATATCACTTTATAAATATTATATTAGGATTGTTTGAAGAGAGAGGGTGTAAACTGAACTGAACAAAAATATAGAGAAGGGGTAGAACCCATTATAATATATTTATAAAGTTCTGTACAAAGAAAGTTTATTTCAGGCAGCTTAAAATTTTATTGTCTATTCTTCTAAACAAATGAAAGTGTAATGGCTTAACATTGTCTGATGATTTAGGAATTGCATTGTAAATAAAAAAAATTTTCACTGAAATATTCACAGAATGTGTATTTATTTCCAATAAATATGGATATTTTTCTATTATATATTAATATCTAATATCAATAAGAAAGTTTAGCAGTTGTCATAAAAATTATATATTATATGAGAATTATTATCTGTAGAGAAACATCGATTTTAATTATTATCAGCATTCTTATAATATTGTAACATCATATCATATAGCTGGGTTTTTTTCACGAGTATACTTTCAGTCCATGCATATTTCTTGTGTGTTTAAGGAGCATTATACAATATAGGGATAAAACACCATCTTTATGTAAAGTAATTTAAGATAATCATATATATATATTGTAACCGTCGGAATTGTTGAATGCTGTATTCCATTTAAATTGAAGAAAGAAGGCCCAAAATGTTGGTGCCAATTTGTAACTGATTGAATTGATGGATGTAGGTGATGGTTAGGATGATCAATCTGATCTGATAAAAAAAATCTAAAAATCTAATTTAAATTAATCTGGTCTAGCTCAATCGGGTTGCCGTTAAGTAATAAACCATCACAAAGCACAAATAATCTCTCTTAAAGTTTAATTCACTTAAGTTATATATGAAATGAAGGAATAATGAGACTATCTGCTCCAGACATCAACAAATCCATCACAATTACAACATAAATTGCAAAGAGCAGTGAAACCAACTACTATTGCCCTAAACAATAATATAGGATTAGGCTAACTACTTGATTGGCAATCTAATCAAAATCAAATCCAATTAATAACTAAAACAGATTCCAATATATATTTTATTAGCCTGTTACTGTTATAGTAATTTAAATCTACTTTATTATTTAAAGATGCTGCCTTTTTAACTTAATGGATAAGCTTCTAAGTACCTGTAATAGTACTTTACAAAACATTTTTTTTTTTACATATAGACATTATTTAAATATCAAAACAAAATAATACTTGAACCCAAATATATATATATCTATTTTAATAAACGCTAAATAGAAAGATAAACACTCGTGTCAATAAGCGATATACAATTCTTTCTACTTCAATCTTTAATTAATAATTTTCTGTTGGCATCAACTGGTTTTATTATAATTTTATAAACACTTTGAAAATTTATGCACTCACTTAAATGTTTAAACAAATTAATATACGTCTATGGTTTACTAAGAAGCTACAAAATAATTTATAAATAATTTATAAATATCTTCCAATAAAGTGATGCTTAATTAGTGCTTCGTTTATGTTTTAAAATAGAATACTTCACTGGAGTTTAATATCAACACTCTATTAGCTCATCTCTAACTCTACAATGTCCAACCACATTACATAAAAGACATATCAAGTTTCTATTGGATGTTTATTCACCTGTGAGTATTAATACAATCTGTTTGAAATTTTAAACAATTGAATAAAAATTGACTGGCAACAATTAAAACATATGATTATAATTGATATTTATACAAATCAAAACAATATTCAATTAAATCGGTCAATGAAGTTTATTCTCTTCATTTTATAGGAGTTTAAGAAAAATATCCAAGACGAATTATTCTGAACCAAACGATAAAGTACGATCTATTTAGATTTTTATGACGGAATCAGACAAACATGAAATGATTGACTTTGTAATATTAACTAAGATAAATGAGAATATATATATATAATATTCGAATGCAAATGTAAATATAAAATTCATATGGAAACAAAATAAAATACTAATAAGCAAAACATACCTTATCTTATATTCTAATTCACTTACCAAGCTGAGTTTGAATCTTGTTACTTAAATAGCTACGTCGTCTTATGCAATCCAAATAAAACAAAATAATTAAACTAGTCTTGATATTTAAATTAACTCAATTTATTGGATTATATAAAAGAAAATTGGCAAGATTAATGATAAAATACATCGGAAATGACTTTATATTTTAGATTGGTTGACTAAATAAAAATGATAAAATTGCTATGTGTATCTCTAAATGTGTTGCGACAACGATAACGACAAAAAAAAAATGAATGAGTAAATGAAGGGAAAGGCTTTTGGGATATTTTGCTGAAAAATTTACATATAACCGATACCAAAGATGTGAAATAGGAGGGTATCAAAATCTATTTGTTTATCAAAATAATAACGGATAAATGAATATGAAATAATAAATATATTTGAGTCTTTCCAATCATTTTCATTTAATAAATTATATTACTTTTAGAGATAATTAAAAAAAAAATCATCCCCTTTTATTACATATAAAAAAAAATTAATACACGCACATTTTATATAAAAAAAATCATACCATATATATATGAGTCTGTTCGTTCACTATTTATTTGCCCATTGATTGACTTCAGTTCTTATGGTGTAAAGAGAAGTTTCTTTGTCAGAAATAATAATCGCAAACTTTATAATGCTTCACTAAAAGTTTTCTTTTTCTGTCCGAAGAGGTGAGTGCACTTTGATTAGCCCTTTTATGATGTGAATTGATCCAGTTGGTCCATGTTCCTTTACTCGTGAGACGATGTTTACGCAAATCCATTTTTTTTTTTTTTTAAAAAAAAAAACAGAAATATCTTTGTTTTCTTTTTTTTTTTTTTTTTAATTAAAAATAGCCGACTTTTTTTTTTTTATAAAGCATTTTTTTTTTTTTTACTTCATAGGTTTCTTTTTTTTTTACACTTTGCTGCCGCTTCCCCGGAAACTTTTCGCAACTGCCCTCTAAATGATTGAACGGGCAGATAATTCCACTATTTTTCCATGTTTTATGGTTTTACACACAAAAAAAAATATTGAAAAACTTTATTTGTTAAGACACAGAAAATAGGTCTGTCCTTGACTATAGCAAAATGATGAAAAAGATCCTGTTATATTCTGTCGCGTCTTTTTTATAGGTTCTCTTTCTGACGTTTCTCGTATCTTGACGACCATCCAATATTACTCAAATAAACCTCAATTTTATCAATTTTTTTATAGTAGTTTTCACGCGGTTTGTAAGGTAAGTTTGGAGAAAAAGATACATGAAAATTAAATCCAAATTCGATTACAATTTTTTTATTATTTACAAACCAAAATACAAAATTGATATAACAACCTTTTATTTACTTGATAAACATCAATAATTTACACATATCTATATTTTTTAATAATAATATTTTTTTAAATTAATTTATAAACAAATATACACAACATAAAAACATTGAACTGTATGTAATAATGTTACTATGGTGACTGCATTCATATATGAAATATGTAAAATAATATCGATCCTATTTAGGTAAACTTATATTGTACTGAATTGTTTTTTTTTTTTTAAATAAATTTATTTATTTATATGTTTTTCTTAAGTTTGATTATAGTGAAGTTATTTTTATTTTAAAGCTAGAATCAACAGTATATAATTCTATTTAAAAGCTTTAAGGTTGCCATGGTGATCAAATTTAAATTTACATTTCCAAGATCTTACATTATCTATCTATTAAGCAAAGGAAAAATCAAATAAGATCAACAAACTTCTTTATTTATTTATTTATTTTTTTTTTTTTTTTATATATACCTGGATCATCAATCTGAACATTCACAATATATATATAAAATCATAGCTCCAACATGTTAACCTACCATATAATATATTGTGTATTGTAAATAATAAATGTTCAATTATTGTAAAAGGCATCTAATATGATTTACATTATCTACTAATAGGAAATCTTGCAACAATATTTCATATTTTCACATTCTGCTAATATAGCATATTTTATTCAGTATGGAACACTTAATAAACATATTCTTATAATGTAATTATTGCCTATCACAGTTTGGAATTAATCAACAAAATATAATTAAGAGAAATAATTAACATTATTCCAAATTATAACCTCAACACTTTATGCAGATATGAATAACTTATTTAAAATTCGATTCATTAGACTCATTATGTAATTAAAACATTTATTAATATGTTTTATTAAAGTGTAATTACATTTAAACATACATATTTTCTCTTAGTTATAAATATATATCTATTGTTATTACACCACCATGGGTCCGAATATTTAATATCAATACAACATAAGAAATTTGTTTTATTATATTTTATATACATCCATACTTCATTTACAAATTATAAATTGCTGAATCAGGGATTAATTATCCTATTAGCTAAAATTTATAGATCTGTGAATAGTATTTAAGAAGCATAAATTTCTTAGTATTAAATCATTGTCTTGTTACTTATCTATATTTTAAGAGCGAATGTGCAATACTAAGTAACTTCTTTAAATAATATATTGGTATAAGTGAGGAAATTTGGACAAGACACAACTTAGGTTAATTCTATGTTTGATTAATTTATTAACTTAATTTCAATAAAATCTCTAACTCACAGGCGAGCCGATCCATATAACCCCACTTCATACTGGCACATTATATACCTATCATTTATCTCATATCCTTCTATCTATGCATCTATTCATTTATTCACTCATTCAATTATCTTCTTACCTATTCACCTACTATCTATATAACTATCTACTATTTCATTCATCTGTCTATTTACTTTAATATTTTTTTCTTATAATGATATAAAATGTCAAAAATTCATAAACTGCCTTTTGATAATTAATGTAAAAATGTTTATGGACTGTCAAAAACTTCTATTGAAATTGATTTAATTAGAAATGAATCTCCATGAAAAATAACTGTCATTAAATAAATATAAGAAGAAAATAATAAAAGACAGAAGAAAGTGTGAAAGAGAAAAGAAGAGAGTATAAATATTTTTTGAAATTTATTGCTTATGAAAAGAATTAATTTAATATTAATGAACAATCACCAAGCGACTTTTATCTTGAAATTGACCTTGCCAGAACAAAATATCTCTTTTTGTATTGTGAGTAATTCTGGTTTAATGAAATGAAATTTTTGTTATGAAAATATTTATGTATATATGAGGAAAAGAATAAATATGTTTATGCTGTTCTTACATCAAATAATAATCAGAAAATAATAAATTCTTACAACAGCTATATAAATATCAATTTTTTTTTATATACATAAAATGCCTTTTCCAGTACCTGATTATTAACATTTGAAAAGGGCACCAAATCAGGTGTTGAAAAAGGTTTTTTATATATATAAAAAAATTTGATATTTATATAGCTGTTGTAAGAATTTATGATTTTCTGATTATTATTTTATATATAAGGGAATATGAATCTATAAAAAATAGGTGCCTGAGACTTATTTACACTTATCATATATTTTAGTGATTATAATGCATAATTAGCTATATTTGGAAATAAGTACTCAAAACTAAGAACTTTTTTTATTCCTGATCTGTTATAAATCATCTGGTACTCATCAGAATAAACATTAACAATAATTGATTAATCTTATAAAATTTAAGTTTTTTTTATTGATATGCAAACTTTGAACCAAAAATAAATTATCAGGAAGTTACCTATGGTTAATAGAACCTGTTATTTTATCAATTTATTCTACCAACTTATTTATTAAAGCCACTTAATCTTGGGTTATTTCCCCTTTATATACGATTGATGCTGGCAAATTAAGTATTGACGATTTATTCAGAAATGTTTTTCTAATATGTATATTAATAGCATCAACAGAAGAACACACTAGTGTAATCATCATCATCTTCAGCTATTATAAATCCACAGTAGAATGAGGATTTCTATAACATACCAATAAATTTACTTATTTCATCCGTCCATCACACATATAGTCACATTATATGATTTTTGCAAACTCATAGGATCCAGTTTAAGATTTCAACTATATTTCAACTATCTATATATTAATATCTCTTCTAAAAATGTGTCCAGATCAGTCCTATTTCAGTTTCTTAATATTTTCTGATATAAGTAATGCTTGTTCTCTTGATCATATATTTTATTTTTGATCTCTTAATGCTACTCTTAAAAGATATTCTTCCATACTTATTGAATGGTTTGGAATCTGTGAACTGTTCTATTGTTAAGTTGTCCAAGTTCAATTGATAAGTAAGAACTAGTAAAATACATCTAAAAAAATTCGTTTTAAAAGATATAGAAATATTTTAAAATTATAGAAATGAATTTGGATAATAAAAAAAAAAGATGATAATTCTTTTTTCAAAAGTTTCATTTTGCACTTTGAATTGAGAGTATTTAATGTGCTCAATAAGCCAGTATTGAGTTGTTAATGTAATTATATATATATACACACACACACACACAAAGAGAGTAAATCATTCTCCCCAGGCTATGAGTCAATAATGCTCTAAATATTAAACAATGGATCAAGAATAAAGTAAATTCACTTATTCTTGGGAGTTTTGATATTTATAAGTATTCCTTTGTCAATATTGTTGATAAATCAGAGTGAAATTAATTTATCAGTCAGATGGAATATGGTACTTAAGAGTTATTAAACTCATAATCAATTATTGAATTGCCAACAATGTTGACAAAGGTATGCTAATAAATATCAGAGTTCCACAAAAATAGATGGATTCATTCTATTTTTAATCTTTATTTCAACATTTAGAGTGCTTTCAATTCATAGCCTGGGAAAGAGTGATTTATTCCTCTTGTTTACATGTATATTAAGCTATTTTCAATTTAATGTTTAAGTGTATATATGAAAATATTTAATGTGAGGAGCTATCCATTTATAACTACTTATTATATACCACTCTATATCTAATATAGTGAATAAAGGACTGCAGTTTACATTTTTAGGTGTAAGAAATCAAAGTATAGGAAAATTCAATTTTCTTATTTGTTATAAAAAACTCGTCCACTGGAAGGTTATATATTGTAATGTAATATCAATCTGACAATTTTAATTTAATACTTGGCCTGGTGCAATAGGTTTTCATTTGCTTCTGTTCTAGATAAGACTTCTAATATATGGTTTGGCTGAAGATCTCTCAGTCACATGTAGCTATTTGAGTTAGATAGCTGGATTTGAAGACATTTAGATGTCTGAAAACTTCAGATTTTCTACTCAATAGTCAATGCTTAGATAAATGCTGGCTTTGGGTTGGTATTTTTAGATGTAGTGACTGAAGCTACCCTAGTGCCTCTCTGTGGAGTGCCAAAAGCATGAAACCATTGGTCAGGGGATGGGGTGGTGGTTTTCAGATAGAGATATTTTAAATGCTTTATCTTGTTAAGCATTTATCTCAAAGCTTGTTCAGCAATTAGCAAAGCTCTTTGTTTATTTGTCTACTATGATTTGTAAGTCAGACATAAATACATTGTATGTGCAAAACCTTAACATATCACAACTCAAATATTTTCACTAGTCTCATCTACCATTTAACTTTTTAAGAGAAAGACTTGTTTATTTGTGAAAATATCTGAGTAGTGATACTTCAAGTTTCACACTTCTCTTATATAATTTTCACTTCAACTCATTGCAATACTTTTATTTTTTAGTTATATGATAAATATACAGCATTAATAATATACATTAATTCTAACAGTATTGAGTATTGAAATTTTAATTAACATTAGACAAGTTTTTCTGACACGATTAGTTATTATATTAATTAACTAAATATAACATGAAAAATTGATATATTTTTGTCTATATATGTACAAAAACAACAACTTTAAGATCCATTAACTAATAAATAAAATAATATTAATAGGATTTTTTTTTTTTAAAAAAAAAAAAAGATTAATAAAAGACAGTTAGTGCAATTAATATAATAACAAAATTGAAAACCCAAAATATTTCATACTAAATAAAATAAATAAGAAATTTGAAATAATGGTTAGATTTTGACAAATAATCTTAGAATCCAGCTGATATCTGTAAAAATTTATCAGATTAGTTCTAATGAAACTTATTATTCCAATAATAAGAATAAATCACCAAAAATTGTAAATTTGGATATGATAAGTGCTTTAAAAATCATATTATTAGTGTTTGTATATAACCATCATATGTTTTATCGGTTATTCATTTACTATTAATTTTTAAAAATTATATTATCAAATGAACATAAACACTTTAAAGTATCTGTTCATTGAGTTTTTTGATAATGCTTTGATCAAGTAAAGTTAAAAATGATTCTTATTTAGTTCTAGCTTGAGTCATGATCATATTGGCATTATTAAAATAAAACTATTAAATTATAAGAATTCAAGTTGAAATGTAAAATGGATTCTATTAGTGGCATATAAGTAAAAATATGTTATGTTGTTGTGGGATTGGTCTTCTCTCCCAAGTGTTAAAAATATGGTTGGCCTCAAAACATGTCTTCTGTCAATGGTATTTTGAAGATTTAATGTTACTTAATTTTGTTTTATTTATTTAATAGTCTTAACTTGCATGTGAATGAAGAACTTATCAGATAATAAGCACTATAAATTATATTGAGTAAATTATATATGTGTATATAGACAAAAAACGGTTTCAAATGTTAATTAGTTTTATATTTTAATTATATTATTTTAATTATTTCTGTCTATCTGATATATTTCTAGATAAATTATCATCAGGGTGCAATTTCTTCTAAGCCAAAATGCTTACTGAGTACAAATCATTATGAAAGTTTGGGTAATATTCTTTAGTGTTTTGGATCAAATATTTTTAAATAAAATTCAGAGTAATTTGCTATATATATGTAATATATAAATATTAACAAACTGAAAGTAAATATTGATTAATTTGTTTTTTTAAAAAAAGTTATATTTCTGTGAACTGAATGATTTATGTCATTTTGTAAATAGTAAATCAGGATTAATTTAAATTGATTTTGAAAGTTTGCAATTAGTTTTATTTATATGATTAATAATCTTAAATTTCAAAATTTGTTTGCTCGTAAAAATTACTGCACTAATTTCATAAAAAATAAAAATAATTTTTCTTCAGTAATTTTGAGGTTAAACATTCAGGTTTATGTTTAAAAAAATATCAAAGATTTACCAGAATGTCAAAAGTGTGATATAAAATATTGGACATGAATTATTCAAATATTTGTTGTTTGAGATTCTTTTTTAAAAGTAAAAAGCTTTATATATATATATAATGATAGGAGTTTTTATATTCACATACAAGCGATAAAAAACTAAGGAATACGTGCTTTGCACAAAATCATTTTTTACAACATAGACGGTATATACTGTTTTTTTAAATATTGACCTTTATCATTTTCGAAATTTTTTAATATTTATTATTGTTGTTGTATACAATTACATATTAGTAATAGTGAGAAAATCAAGTCATACATCACATGACCTAATTTAATGAGCTTATATTTACAAATGTAATACTAATAGCGAAAAAACTTGTTTAGAGCATGCTCATTATATTATTACAAATACATATTCTATTAAATGTAAAATGGTGGTGGTGGGTATATATTAAATGATTTTCAATTAAATAAAACTTAAACTCATATATATATTATATTATTTGAAAATGTTAATAAACAGAAAATTTAATTACACAAAACTGGATCCATAAATTTTGCTAACATTTGCGTTTCTCTTTAAAATTTATTTATTTCTAACGAATTTTAAAATCCAGACAATCAAAGATTGTTTAGCCTAGTTTTTACCTGAATTTAAATTGCATGTAAAAAAAAAGATTTCTTTATTATACATATTCGTTTAAATTCCATTGATTGATTTAATGTATTATATTGGAATGAAAGAAGAAACAGTTTGTGTATCATGAAATAGCTCTGGGATATTTTGTTTGCAATACCACTTACCATCTAATGTTTATTGGCTATTTAATCTTATTGAAAATAATTGTAGAATTAGATAGATAAGTAAATAAATAAATGGATAGATGAATAGAAAATAAATAGATGGCAACACATATAGAAACAGTGAAATGGTGTTTTCATATACACCTGGGTCTCTTTTTACATAAACTTATTTAACACGATTTTGAAGTTACGCGATTCGTCTTTCACCGGAAGTCAACCTCCGATAATGCGCTACTACTTTAAATAATAAATTTCACGCACTTACGTTATATTGAAAGTAATAGCACATTATTGGAATTCGACTTTCATCTTAGTAATTTCAATATTTTCAGTGCTTTATAATAGTAAGATTTTATGCAATAATGAAATTAAAATCATGATTTCCACATTTTATGTATACACACATTAAATTTTACAAGATTATAATGTAAATTTGTTCAAACATTGTGCATGTTAATTTTGCATTTTAAATCACATTCTGTTTTTGCTTTTTAAAAAAGAACGTAATCAACTATTAATCATTTAGTGTCCACAAGTTTATTTTTAAAAGGTCAGTAATAGCAGTGGGTGCAATTAAAAATTAAAATCTGATTTTTAATTGTAATTAACTATTTAAAAATTACTTACAAGCGACTTGAAATTAATATGATGTAAAACAAAATTTGATTTTTAAATTGAATTGAAAATTAAAGACAAAAATAAGAATTTAATTTTTAGTTGTTAGTTTTAATTAAATTTTTCCCAGCAGTGGTGAATAAATAACTTTTTATTATCATAAGTCTAAGTTCATAAACTATTAATAAAATCGTCATCGTCAAAAGAAAACCATTAACCCACAACATGAGAGTGAACTTGGCGCTAGTTGTACTTTCTCTTGTGAGAATAATTGCTGAGATATTCTTGACTTCGTTTAAGGAGAAGCCAAATACATCACATCACATCACATGAGAATCTGATTTTTTACTAGTTTGCAAACGAACGTCTTTTTGGGCAAATAGCGATAATAATTAAAACGTGTATAAAAAAATTTAAATTACTGTACTATAAATTATGCATAAAAATATATTATTTTGAATAAAATTAAATATTATAGTTAAAAAAAGTTTGTCTTGTATCATTTTTTTCAAATTTGAAATTTTTTATTAGTCATATTTTATTTCCTTATTTTTTTTTGCGCGCGAATTTTAAAGTAATTTTACATTGGTGCTTTGCTTTTACGCGAATTTTGAAAAATCACAGACTGCATCCCTTCTTTTTCAATGTAAGTTACGTATATTTTTGCACGATTTTGTTTGCACATGTTTTCTGAGGAACCTATCTATCGCATAAAACGAGACCCAGGTGTAATAAATATAATGTAGCTAGAACTATATGGAAGAGAGTTGCAGTAGTAGGGTTAACATATGGTAATGATGCATTATGTTTTAGTAAAGGGGTATTAGATTATCTTAGAAAAAGTGCAAAGGGAAGTAGGAAGACATGCATTGGATGCAGATGTATGAACAGCAAGGGGGGCAATTAAGGAGAAATGGAATGGTCAAGTTTTTATATGAGAGATGCAAAAAGTAAAATGAAAATGTTTGGTAGATTGCAGTTTATGGATAATAAAAGAATAGCCAAAATCGTATTTAATTGGGTTACAAGTAAAGGGCAGGCAACAAGATGGGTAAGAAAGGTAATGCGGTATATAAAAGATTTAGATAAAGAATTTATATCAGTATATTTGTACAAAAGGTGGGATGATTGTGTTAAGAGGATTGTTCAGTGTTATAGTGGTAAGAAATGAGATAAAAGAATAGATTCATTAATAAAGAATAGGGAATAAGAGAGATGGAGATTTAGTATGGAGAGTAAAAGAGTTTAAATATATATATATATATGCTGGGAATAAGGCATGGGTCCCATGCCACCCAGAGCAGCCCCAGGTTGCGGATAGGTGTATGGCCTTCAGATATGAAGGTTAGCTGCGAATAAGCAGAGTACTGTAAATAAGCAGTCGCTGACAATGGGACAACATTCACTATCAGGAAGTGGTGAAGGAGACAGTGGCATGTTTACTTCTATAAAGTGCCACAATTCCTATGACGGTGGATGTATAATGGCGAGTGTTGACCGTCATTAAATAAGTCAACACCCCGCTGGGTGCTGGGTCAGCAACAGCATTTCTTCCAAGTCAGCGGAAGATCACTAGAGGTGACAACGATGAGGAGAAAGCGGTAGTTGGATTTTCATTTTATGGGATTTGGCTAGCACACTAAGCCTATTATAGAGGTTATTGCTGGGCAAAGAAGGCAACGGGAAATCACTTTGTCTTATAATTCCCTTGTTTTATTATGAGTATGTCTACAGGAATCATTACGTTTGGTGTTGAGACCTTAGTTAAGAATAACTTTGGTGTCTTGCCCAGCAGGAGTGGACATGAGGCTACTCAGGTCGTCAACCTGCGAAATCCTCATAAATATAATTCATTGAGAGGGGATACACTGAGAATTGGAATGTGGAATGTTAGATCTTTGAGGAAAGGTGGGAAATTGGAGAATTTGAAAAGAGAGTTGCATTTGAATAATATTGATGTAATGGGATTAAGTGAAGTGAGGTGGGAGGGATGTGGAGAAGTAAGTAGTGGAGATGTAAAGTTGTTTTATTCAGGTGGTGATAGGTCAATTAATGGAGTTGGCATTGCTGTGAGGAAGAAAATATGGAATAGTGTGGCAAAGGTTGATGGTATTAATGATAGACTGATGGTGATGAGAATAAATGCAAGTCCTAAGGATTTAGTAATTATATAAGTTTATATGCCAGCTAGTACTCATGATGATAGTGAAATTGATGAAATGTATGAGAAGATAGAAGAAAGTATTCAATGTGAAGGAAAAAAACGCATGTATATTGCTATTGGGGGATTGGAATGCTGTTGTGGGGAAAGGTAGGGAAGAGAAAATTGTTGGAAATTGTGGTATTGGAAAAAGAAATGAAAGGGGTAGTCGACTTGTACAATTTTGTAAAGAGAATGGGTTTGTCATTGCAAACACTTGTTTTAAAAATCATATTAGAAGATTGTATACATGGAAAGCTCCAGGTAACAAAGAACATTATCAAATTGATTATATACTGATTCAGAATAGATATAAGAATGCTGTTAAGGGTTCACATGCTTTGCCAGGTGCTGATATAGATTCGGATCATAATTTGGTGATGGCTAAATTAAAGTTAAGTTTAAAAAGAATTAAAAGAGGGAAAAGATACACAAGATGGGACTTGGATAAATTGAGACAAATGGAAAAAGGAAAATTTGGTTTAATATGTGAAAATGAATTTAAAAGAATTGTTCAGGATGGGAACTATATTAATAGCTCTGATGAGTGTTGGAATAGAATTAAAGAGGGATTCTTGAAAATAGCAAAAAATGAAATAGGTATTATTCATGCGAGAAAAGCTGAAGGTATGTTGGAAAAGATGGAAGTGCGGAGATGGTGGAAGAATGTAAATACTGAGGAAGGGCAAAAGGAATATAGGAAATTTAATAATGAATTAAGAAGAGAAACAGATTTAGCAAAAGAAAAGTGGTTGGAGCAAGAATGTAAAGAGATAGAAAGGTTTCAACAGATGAAAAGATATGATCTAGCATTTGATAGAATACAAAGTATTTCTTGGGAGAAAAAGACATGGGTAGCAAGTGAGATTGCAGATAAGAATGGAAGAAGGTTAACCGATAGTAATGATATATTAAAAAGATGGGAAGAATATATTCGGTATCTGTTTAGTAGAGGAAATAATTTAATTAGTTATGAACTTGAAAATGAAGAAGATGTTGCAATGGATGATAGAGGTATGGACATACTGCCAGATGAAGTAAGAAAGGCAATCACACAAATGAAGAATGGTAAGGCTATTGGATTTGATGCAGTACCTATAGAATTTTTGAGAGAAATGGGAGAATTTACTATGAAGGAAATAGTTGGACTTTGCAATTTGATATATAATAGTGGAGTTTGGCCTGAAGATTTTTTAAGAACTATAGTGATTCCAATTGCTAAAAAGAAGAAAGCTGTTAAATGTGAAGAGTATAGGACAATAAGTGTATTGTCTCATGTTTCTAAGGTGTTATTGAGGATTTTAACTCAAAGGATTTATGGGAAGGTTGACTATTATATTGCTGAAGAACAGTTTGGTTTTCGGAAAGGGAAAAGCACAAGAGATGCTATTGGTATTGTTAGGACAATTGCAGAAAGATATATTGAAAGAGATAAAGGAATTGGTATATGTTTTGTAGATTTAGAAAAGGCATTTGATAGAGTAAGCTGGAATAAACTGATGTCTATCTTAAGAGATAAAGGAGTATTCTGGAAAGAAAGACGATTGATATGGAATATGTATAATGGTCAAAGAATAAGAGTTAGATTTGGATGTAATGAGACTGATGAAGTGAATATAGAAAGTGGAGTTAGGCAAGGATGTAGTATGTCACCTGTTTTGTTTAATATTTATTTAGAAGATATGCTAAATAATTATTTGGACTGTGGAGGAGCAAATGTTGGAGGGAGAGTAATAAAGTGTATAAGATTTGCAGATGATATGGCTCTTATTGCTGAGGAAGAAAAGGATCTTCAGAATATGTTGAATAAATTGGAAGAAGGATGTATGGCATATGGAATGAAGATTAATATTGAAAAGACTAAGTGTTTATGGATAGGGAGAGATGCAAAAAGACTGCAAATTGGAATCCATGATGACATGGTGCAGCAGGTGAAGGGATTTAGATATTTGGGTTGTTGGTTGAGTGAGGATGGAAGAAGTGAAGATGAAGTTAAAAGAAGAATAGCATTGGCAAAGGTGACATTTGTAAAAAGAAAGAAGATATTTTGTGGACCTATGGAAAGAGAATTAAGGAAAAGATTAATTAAATGTTATGTGTGGAGTGTATTAATGTATGGTTGTGAGACATGGACATTGAGTAATAGAATTAAGAAACGACTGGAAGCTTTTGAGATGTGGACATGGAGAAAAATGGAAAAAATCAGTTGGGTGAATAAAATAACAAATGAAGAAGTTTTGAAAAGAGTTAATGAGGAAAGAAGATTGATTGAAAGTATCAAAGAGAGAAAGAGAAACTGGATTGGACATATACTAAGAAAAGATTATAGTTTAATGAAAGATGTTTTGGAAGGAATGGTGAGTGGAAATAAAAAGAAAGGACGGAAGAGATTGACATTATTGGATGATATACGAGATGGAAGGGGTTATGTGGAATTGAGGAAGTGGGCAAGGAAGAGAATGGAATGGAAGAATGGATGAACTGATGTAGTGACTACTCTCTGGACCTGTCTATTGGACAGACTACTATTGATTGATATATATATGAAAAGAAAGTTAGTGAAGTTCACTATTATTGAGATATAGATCTTTAAACAGAGGGTGTTACTGGATATTTGTAATTGTATAATGGTTTGTATATTTTCTATAATTATTTCAGTTAGTGTTAACAGGAAAAAAAAGTTTGCTATTATTGAGATATAGATCTTTAAACAGAGGGCGTTACTGGATATTTGTAATTGTATAATGGTTTGTATATATATTATAACCTACACTCACAACACTGCTCATATACATTATATGAGTAAATGCCCAGGGCGCCAGTTCTATTAATGAATAGAACAATATAACAACATATCTGATGAAAAATTATTACTGAGACTCTTTAACTATGTCTCCATTCAGATCAGCTCAGTGGGATGTTACAGGAAGTTCATAAAATATATAATTATAAATAAATGAAGGAAGAAATATTATAAAACATTAAATAAAATATAAATCCTTTTGTTAATTAACTGCATGATAAAGAATAACAATGTTTATTTGTAAGACTATTAAAATATCCTTTCAACTTAATTTCTTCCATCATCCAAGTATAACATATATCAGCTTGATATAATTATATCACTAAACAATTCTATGACTTGGAATATCATCATCTAAGCAGCTACTTTAATGCCGATCAAGGAATATGCAATAAGATCTCAGGGAATTTAAAAAAACACAGTTGAATTAAAGAAACTACATTGGCCCATAATTTATAATTTTAACTTATAATAAAATGTAATGAGATAAATTGACTAAATGTTTTACTGTGTTTAGCAATTAGATAATGATGGAAACAGGGTATATTTTAATCTCACATCATCATCTAACTAATACATTAACTAGGCAACCTTTCTTATATGTTTATCAAGTGGCAATGTTTCTTATAATGTTTGGATTGAGGAAACAATATTATCAGATACCAGCAGCATATTTAATATCATAGCTATAAAACAATATATTTATTGATAATATATGTATGAAATGTGGAGATGTGGAAATTAGTACCCTAATGTATACAATAATAATTCAAGACCCAGTTTTTTTTAAATAAATAAACAAATCATTTATTACACTGAAAATTTAATTTAACATAATTATTTTACAATAAGACTACTTGTCTTAATAATTGAATTCTCAAATAAATCTTTGGACATCAGTTTGGGATTATCCCTATTATATTACATTATTTATTATTCATACCTTTTTGAAAGCAAAATTAACAAACAAAACTTGAATATTCTGACTTTGCATACCTGTTTTGCTTAAGCGTTTCATCTAAACATAACATTAACTAAGTATTGTATCATATTATTGGTACAATAAATATTTTGAGAGGATTTACTATCGATTCATGAAAAAAAATCAAATTAACATATTTGGCCATCAACAAAGCAACTTTCTATAACTAATTTAATAATCATTTTAATTACATATACCTTTCACGCATAGCAATAAAATCTTATTCTTTCTGATGATTGATGATTTATAACTTTATGTTAAATGAATATCATGTATTTTTAAAGCGTTTATTTCCTGTTTTAATTTCAATAACATTATACTTTTATATCCGTGATATTGTTTATATTATGCATGTGTGTGTGTCCAAGCAACAATAATAGAAAACAATCCTTTCTCCACATTATCAATCCATTGAGGAAATATTAAATAATTACTTCATTTTGGACAATGTCATAAACCAACCAACAAAACAAGACACTAATATTATCAAGAATTTAATTTAACTATTTATCTGGCCACATACTAAATAACACAGAGCTATATTTTCACGATTATACAAACAAAACATTCCAAGGGAAATCCACATGAGGAGAAAATAAACTCTTTGCTTAACACTTCAACATAACTCATCTAATTCTGAAATATACTATTGGTGTGGTATTTTTCCTCATCACCAAGACCATAAGAAAATATGACTCATCTAATTCTGAAATATACTATTGGTGTGGTATTTTTCAAAATCATCAAGACCATAAGAAAACATAACTCATCTTCAAAATTATCACTTTATAATACACATACAATATAAAATACTCTACTCATGGAAAATTATTAAAATATACTACTTAGGCAAAATCTCTTATCCCTACAGACATAGAATGCATCCAGAGTAATTTCCATTCTCAAAGCTCTTCTACATGTTTAACATTATATATACATGCTGGCAGATAAATACATACAGGTAACCTACAAATCCTTTCAGTACTTTAGAATACGACAACATCCGAAATCTATACATAAAATATCTATAAATTGAACTTTTATTAAGTAAATGTAATAATTGCACAAAATAGACACACATGCATAAATAAGAATATATAAAAAAATAATTCTAAGTTATATACTATGCAAGCAACATGGTAACTAATTAATACATTAAAATATAACTTTTAATTCACAAATAAACTTTAAGCCATTTTTAAAATTTAATAATCATAAATATTATATAAATATAATTTATCCAAACTTTAAACACTTTTAGCAAACTTTATTTGTACATACACTTACGTTTCGACTGACCTGCAGTCTTCTTCAGAGCTATGATATAATGAACAAAATAAAAAAACAACTATATAATAATACCATAAAAAAAATTTTAAACAATAAAAAAAAACTAAAAACAACATAAAATATATATATTAAAAACCTGAAATAAATAATCAAACCCAAATAAAACAATTAATATAAAATAAAATGTACTACATAAATGAAAAATAAATATGAAGAATACAGATAATTAGTAGATTGTTAATAATAATAAAATAGATAATATTTAGATTAATAGTTGTCCTCGAATGTATATATGTATAAAGTTAAGAATACACATGTATAATTTATATTTATTTTTCATTTATGTAGTGCATTTTATTTTATATTAATTGTTTTATTTGGATTTGATTATTTATTTCAGGTTTTTAATATATATATTTTATGTTGTTATTAGTTTTTTTTATTGTTTAAAAATTTTTTTATGGTGTTATTATATAGTTGTTTTTTTATTTTGTTCATTATATCATAGCTCTGAAGAAGACTGCAGGTCAGTCGAAATGTAGGTGTATGTACAAATAAAGTTTGCTAAAAGTGTTTGAAGTTTGGATAAATTATATTTATATGATATTATGGCAAACATAAAGAAAAGTGTGATTTTGGTAATATTTAATCATAAATATTACGAACGATATTTCTTTACTATCCCTATCCGACTATTTCTATTATATGTTCATTGATTTAAAAGCCAGAACTCTCACTTTGAGACAAGAAAATATATAAAATTCATATACACCTTTCTTTAACAATATAATGAAAGAAAAAAAAGAAATACATTTCTTTCCTTTATCCTTTTTTTAAAGAAATATAAAAACATATTGAATAAAATCAATATTACCAGTGTATCCACTATTTGTGAATAACGCATCCCAAGGTGATCTAGAAGTTCATAATAGCACAAAATTATAAACAAAACATAATAATAAATATGCCTATCTGTCTATCATATACACCTTTACCTCGCTTAGCGATTGTCTACTTAGCGATATTTTGCAATAGCGATCATCATCAATTTGTACCCACTACTTCAATGTACAATCAATTATTCACTATAACAATCAGGAAAAATAAAAAAAAAAACAATTTTTTTGCAGCCATCTTGAATTTTTCATCACTGATGACATCACAGATAGCTATATTATACCCAAAAGTATATTATTGTAATATGTATACAGGTAATGACTTTGTTGTAATTGTATACACATACAATATTTTATTCATAAAACCCTTAAAATATATATAATTACTTTATCTATAATACTGTATACATCATATATAATAAATAACACAGCAAATGTTAATCCACTTTTTCTTTTAAAATACGTATATATGTTCTACAATAATATCAACAAATTAAAAATGCTTCTCCTTTTTCTTTTCAAAAACATTAATTTCTTATCTCAATACTGAACATATACAGTATATATATTTATATAATACAAAAACTCCAATGTTTCAACGTTGATTTGTAATTAAATAATATAAAAGAAAGAGTAATAAAATATAGCAGTGGGAAAGAGATATCCTTGAAAATGACTGTATGAAGATAAACAGTTGAAACGGAGTTTTGTATTATATAAATACTGTATATACAGTATATATATATATGTTTAGTATTGAGATAAGAAAATAAAGTTTTTGAAAAGAAAAAGGAGGATTTTTAATTTGTTGATAATACTGTATACAAATACTCCAATATATAAATACAGTACAAGACAAATAAAATACCATAATCACAAACTTTCAGGAAAACACTAAATATGAATATTAAACTGCGTGTGTGTGTTTTTTAAATACGATATATTATATTTAGAACACCTGGATAATTATGTAAAAATAGTTATTGATTTTGTAACTTCATTAATAAACATGTTGTTTACACTCAAGATGTTTCAAATCAGAAGAAAAACAACATTTTAAAATGATGTCGAATTAGAAAAGTTTAAAAAAAAACAGATTAAATTTAATTAAAAATCTTTCTACTCGAACGGGGGGGGGGGCATTATTACATTACTAAAAATATACAGTAAGAAAAATAAACCTACCTGTATGTTTTAGAAAATTAGAAGTTAGATTTTTTACTTTGAAAATAAGTTGATTTTTTTTTTCTATATGTTCAATTAAATAATTAATAATTAAACATTGTTTTTTAATTTGAATAATTTCACATAAGTAATAAAATAAATGTATAGTAGTAATATATACTGTAATACAATTTTTAAAAAAAAGCACTTCAGTATAGATTTTTTTTTCATTACGATGAAAAACTTCCGGGAAAGAATATAAAAACTTTTAAATTCAAATTTAGTTTCATTGCTGTTCTGTACTTTTTAAAGTGAAAATATGCATTTTTTTTTCCTAGTGATATAAAACTTTTTTTTTTAGATATCATATTTAGTCATCATTGTCATGAAAAAATCAAGAAAATCTTTGAGCTTGGAAATCAATGTGGATATTTTACGTCACTGGAACCGACCAATTTTTTTTCCATAGACCCCCATTATAATTACGTATTTTGTCTACGATATTCTTGCTTAACGATGAGTTTTGGAGGACCAATTGCCATCACTAAGTGGGGTAAAGGTGTACATTGATGATGACAAGTAATAAAAAAAAATTAAAGAAACAAAGTCATTTGTTCTTTGACTTAAAATAAAAAAGTTCACTTGCAAAGTCCTTCTCCAGATTTATTAAACGATACAGAGATAGATTCCAAACTGAGTTCATGTTTATTAAGAATACGAAACATAAAATGAATTTTTGTAGGACAAAAAAAAAATCATAATTTAAATTTTGACTTGTATCTCAAATGTTCTTAGTTTAACTAATTGAGCTTACTATACCATATGTAAGTAATCAATCTTTATCATGACGGCAATATGAAAGACATTTTCAGCTACAGTTGTACAACAATTATTTAATTCACTTCGTAGTAGTTTTTAAATTAAATAAGCCATTATTCTTAATAAATTTCTTAAATAGCATTTGTTTTTCCAATATTTTTATAAGCTAGCATACATATAGTTATTTTTAAACATTGTAAATTAATATGTCATAATACGTTGATAATTCCACAATTAATAATAATTTATTTTATAATGCATCCATATTGAAGAAGAGAACAGAAATATACCGCATTCCCATCCTTCCATCCAATTTAAGTACATATTTAATAAATAGTATCCTTTAGTTATTCTGGATAATTTATATTTTCTTTTCTTTTCATAAAAGCACATATTATTTTAGGAATACCAAATAAATAAATAAAGTCATTTTTCCATAATGAATTAAAGTATAGCATGTTATTTTAAAATACACATATCCTGTAATTTTAATTTAACTTTTGTAGAAGTATGATATAGGATATAATGAAAAATTAAAATAAATTCTGTAAAAATGTTCTGCACACATTTCCAAACGACATTACAAGATACACATAGATTAGTTATATGATTATAAAGTTCATGCATTCTATCTTCCATCTTAATGATAAATAAATAAAGTAACGCAAGCTTAATATTATAGATATACATTTTAAAAATAGTAATAAGCAAAAGATGATTAATTCAAACATTTAAATGAGGTAAAGAAATGAAAAACTGATATACCTTCTTATATTTTTAGCCTTGCATATTAATTAAAGACTTTTTTTTCGTACTAGAATTTCCTATGACTTTTCTTGAAGTTTACTTTAAAGTTTTTTTTAAAACCAATTTGACTTATGGAAGACATATGTACTTGTTATAGCAGAGAAGAATAATATACTGGCTGCAATTATATCAATAATGAGCAATTTTTAATAAAGACTATTTATTAAATAGATATCTCTTCCTTCTATCAAAAGATCATCTGCACTCAAAAAGGTTACTCCACCTTTTGTACCAGAAGCTAATTTAATATGCAAGAAATTTTCTCCAACAAAAAAAAATCATTTTAACTTTCACAATTAAGTCAAGACAAAATAATAATAAAAAATAACTTTTACAAACTTGAAATAAATGAATATTAATTAACTGTTAAACAAAAATGATTAATAATTTATTTAATTTGTAAAATAATTCACTGATCCAAATATCATTATTCATTGGGAAAAATATATATTTGTTAAATTATTAAAGATAAGGACTATAATTTAAATATTTTTTATTGTAAATGTACTATTGCTAAGTGTTATTAAAAGATGAGAATGAAATGAAACATACTATTGGTATACATACACTCACATATCTATACTGCAGTCTAAATATTCATTTATTTTGATTAAATGCAATTGATTTGGTATGAGTTAAACATATTTTATTAATCAATATCTGAACATGGGTGGATGTCACTGAACACTAGATCAGGAAACCATTCAAACAAATATTAGACACTAACATAAAATAACCTTGCATCCTCCTGACAAAATATACTAATTCCTATAATAAATAACCCCTCTTTCTTGCATTAAATATTTCATTAACCATAATAATAATAATAATAAATGCTTATAAAATGGTCAATCAAAATGCATAATTAATCAACATCTAAAGCTTTAAACAATTTCCAGCAAAATCTTAAAATCTTATGGCTATTTCATTTTTTTTACGATGCGGTTACCCACTATTGATATACTATGACTTAGTTGCTTGTGCTCATTCAGAGGGTCACTATATATATATATATATTGTACCCTCACTTCTCGATATATGATATAATTTAAAATATGACTAGCTCAATTAAATCATTATGCTCGGCTAAAATATATATAACTATCTTTAATATATTTTTTATAATACTATATCTTATTAGATTTATTATAACTTATCCAAAATTAATATAGTTCAATATTATGTACTAATTAAATAAGTATTTACTAAAATCATGAGACTATGAAGTGAAGTTACAATTGGTAATTGAATTTACATTGAATCAATGTCTTTCCAAGACACTGTCTCAATGGCATAAGAATACTATTACCTCTTTATTATCTCATTACTAACTCTACAGCACTCTTATGACTTTTATAAATGAACTATCTTTAATAATAATAGATAAATAAATCTCAATCTTTTGTTAAGGAAATATAATTAAATAATCTCAGGTTCTTCTAATTATCTTAAAGTAATAATAATTCATGCAGATAGGAATGATAAGGGATTTAATATCAAACCTAAATACACCTAACTTATTCTAATAACAATAACTAACAATAATAATCTTTAGTGTATAGCTTAATCTTATCTATTTTATTATACTATTAATCATTAAGAAAATAAGTAAATCATATACATGTCTTTCATTTCCATATAGTATCTTAATTTTAAAATAGACCAAAATCTTATAATTTAACAATTTGTGGCAATAAATAATATTATACTCTTATATTGTGCATTATAATTACTTTGTGACCATTGTAATATTATATGTTAATGTCAATCAATTTCTATAAATTATATTAAGAAAATATTGTTTTCTTTCTCAAATAATAAAATAATAAATTCATATTGTGCAAATATTATGTACATTCAAATTATCTGTTGTCAAATGCTGTGGTGTAAAATAATGAATTCGACACACTTTTAAACAACTTAAACAAATTTATTTACATCAACTTTAACAAATAACTTATTTACACTATTTACATTACAAATGGAACTAAAGAAAATAAAACAAAAAATAAGAAAAATAATAATACAAGATTTTTACACTGTTACTATTTCCATAATCATAAATAGATAATTTATACATTTCTTAAATGTTCTATCAATAACATTTAATTAAGTTTATGACTTTAAATTTTAATAAACATCATTTGTCATCAATTAATACAAGAAAAGGTTTTATGTGAAATATCATTCATGTAGCATATATGTAAATAAACAAACTTTAATAATTAAAATGCTATTTCACTTAAGTCTTACTGCTATTTATATTATAATGTACTAGTATGTATTACATTTACTATTAATATTACTCAAAGATCAATTAATGTATAAACTGATATAACTTTGTAATATAATAACAATTATTGATTATAATTATTTATTTCATTCCGATGTAATTTCATACTACATGTCTTACCAAAATATGCAATACGTATATGTTCTTTTAAAATAATATTTAAAATTATTCAACAATTTCAAATTTTTATAAAGTATTATATCAAATAAAATTCTATGATTCTTTTCTATTTAAACTATTACTCTTTTTACTTGTTATTCCTATTTCTTCCTAATAAACTTCTATCTACAAATATCATTTTAACCTTATTTAACTTCAGAAAAACAGATGACCAATTTTTTAAAAAAAAAATAATAACTATCCAAACTCTCTTATACCTCATCATCTATATACGATAAACCTTCAATCAAAATATAAATTTCTATGTAAAATTAACTTAACTTATCTAATAAAATAAAATAAAATATAGATTTTTATACCTCTTACTAACTTGAAAAGAAAAATAAATAACTTACAATAATATAATAAATCTAATTCCTAATATTGTAACAGAAACATTAAAATTTATTCACGAAAGAATCATATAATTATTTCTAGGTTCTCATATTACGTTGTACTAAATTTACATCATCAATTTAAAGTATGCATATTAAAATAAAACTGTTATTACTAATATTATGCGTGTATATTCTTTAAATATTTATACATCCATTCAACAATCAAATAACATTTGGTTGATCTAAAGAAAACATAGCAAATACATCAAATTATTACTATTACATAATTTTTACCATAAATGATACTTTAATGTACAGTCCGCCATACGATGTCCTCCAGGATTACAGTTTTACAAAATAATTTCACATTTACACTCAACAATTATTCTTTAAAATATTACGTGTTGTATAATTATAAAAATAAACTTTATGCAATGAAATGTTATATTAATATTTAGTTATTTTTTTAAAAAATGTAAATGTACCTTTCCTATCTTTAATAAATCAATAATTAATTAAATATTTATGTTAGTTAATAAATAAAAACATATTACATAAAATCCAACGGTGTCTTCTTTCACCCATAATTGTTCTTTTTCCTAGGCACAAACTTTCACCAACATTACTTCCTTTTCCGGTACATCACGTGTTTTTAAAAGTTTTTATGAAAAAATGAAAACGTTCTTTTTTTAAAAAATAATAAAAGTAAAAGTCAGTTCCACCATAAAACAAAATAAAATTAAAATAGTTTATGAGATCCGGATTCATTTCTTTTAAAGGAAAAAAAAATATTATTTAAAAGTTATTATTTTTAGAATTAGTCTATAGTTTATAAAGTTCTTATTTAATTATTTTAAAATTGACTTGGATATCCACGTATATTTTATTTGCGCATTCCTTAACAAATATCTAGGTAAGATTAATTTTAGATTCTTCTGTACGACCAGCGTTCAGACTTTCTAATATAATAATTTTTACTTATAGGTACTTCTCTGCCAATTAAACTTTCGATTTATTTGCCTTTTAAAACTATCAAAATTTAGTCTTTTAAACCATAAAGACTTAACAAGGCAAGTATTTATGTAATCATTATTATTTACCATCTTTACTAAGTTATATACTTAGATTTATAATTTACAAATACTTTCTTCATAAAGAAGTATTTCTCTTTCTTTAAAATATCTGTTTTATAAAAATTAATTACAATCAGCTTTTAAATTTATATAAGGTCCAACATATTACTTTTATGCATCTAGTAACTCTCCTAGTTAATCCAGCGTTTGTTAAATTTTTAGTATAAAGTCTCCAATACATTTTATCCTTATACGATGTTTTCATGACTATTTGATAGTAAATTGAGCTTCGATCGAGACGATCAATAGGAAATTATAATTAAAATTAGCACTGCATATTTATCGGTAAACTTTTATAAATTATTTTAAAAACTACTCTCTTATAATTTTAAAACGATTATGAGAGCGTCTATAATTTTACTTAGCTATCTCTAATAGCACACTTTACTTTAAAAATTACAATCACAATCCCCCTCCGAACAATTGAACCTTGGTTTTATACCGGAAGAAACTCCCCACTTGATTGGTAAATTAAACAATCAACTTGCTAGCTTATTTACATATTTTACCAACAAGACAGAATTAAAAATAAATAATGACTTATTTAATATTTATTATTTATCACATTATTAAATTCTTAAATTAATCTTTATCATTTATTTAAATCCATTAAACATTTTTTAAAATATACTTTCTTACTTTATTTCACTTTTAACTTTTATAAGATTATTTTTATAAACAAACTAAGTCTATTTTTATTCGTTATTTTTTTAAACAGTATTTTAAAAATCAGATTTAATATTTCACATTAATTATCTTTATTTTTATCTCGTGATAGCCAATATAATACTTATAAATTTTATAACAGAATTTTAAAATAGTTTTGCAACTTTACTAAAAAAACTCACAAGCATGTGTGTATGTGTCTAACTAACATCTGTTTTACAACACAGCTACAAACGCTTGTAATAATCTAAAAATAAACTAACAATTTCATTTTTAAAAATAAATATTTTTAAAATAAATAATATCTTATAACAACTTTTAAAATAATACTTCGATATTATTAAAATCAAATATTAATCTTCTACTATGTACTACTAATAATTAAAATATTTATATTCACTTATTAAATATTAATCTTTATCAACAATAAATATATGCATTTAATTTTAACTTGTCTTTTTAAAACTTTAACTTTAAACATTTATTTATTAAATTTATTAATGCAGTATTGATTATGGCCAGTTTTCCCAACCATATACTATTATCATCCCTATTGAAACGTCTCTCTCAAACATCAGCACAATTTTCACATATCAAATATTCATAGATTACTTTAATTACACTTTTTAAAAGATTGTTATAAATAAAATTAACATCATATAGCTAAATATATCTTAAATTTAAAATTTTTTTAACAGATTGATACAACAATTTATGGAGACCCATACAAAAGGGCACACTATATATATAAGTAAACAGAACATTAGGTGTGAATTAATTTATGATAATAGTAAGGAAAGTAGTTTATTGTTTAAGGCTCGAACGGGATCTTTAGCAACGAGAGAATATACGATGTATATGGAAAAATATGGATGATTTAGTCTGTAAATTGTGTAAGGATAGAATAGAAAATATTAAGCATCTGTTAATTGAATGTAATTGCTTGAAAACAAAAAGGATACAAATAATGAAGTTATGGAAGAATAAATATAAAAAAGTGATTATACAAAAAATGGGTTATTGGTTTTTATACTGGGTTTAGAAAAAGATATGGGGGATTTAGATATAAAGGCCATAGAGTTGACAAAGATTATGTTGTGGAAATGGGATGGAGCAAAATATGGGAAAACTTAGAGTGGGGAATGGAAGGTAAAATGGCTAACAAGTTTCTCTGGGCATAGTTGCTGAGAGATTCCTGACTTCATTTAAGGAGAAGTCACAGTTCATCACATCACATCACATAGAAAACAGTGCTCATCAATTTTATCAATTTTCTTTAGATTATAAAATGTACACCATTTTTTATTCTTGTACTATGCACTTATTAAGCAATAAATATCTGAGTTGAAATTCAGACAGATATCTAAAAAATATATATTTTAATCACGAGTAAAACATTAAAAAAATTTAAATTGTCGTCTGTCCCAGAATAAATATCCAAATAATAAAGAAAAACTTTCTATACTATAATAATATGACTTTTCTTTATATATATATATATATACTGATGAATTACAAAACATTATAATCAAAGGGGATTTGAACACAGGATTTCAAACTCCCTTCAACTACATGTGAAAAAGATAAATAACCTCCTATATATTTCATGCTGAACCAGCACTCATCAATTAATTCAAATCATCATCTTCCAAACACACACACACACACACACATATATATATATATATACCAGTGCTCAGTCTATATTAAAATAGCAAATATTCAAACTTTGATAAACAGTCTTCAATCTTCTCCACCCTCCAACTCTTCAGCTTTCCATATTATTGAAAATGATGAGTACTGGTTCAGGGAAAAATATGTATAATGGAGATTATTTATCTTTTTCACATGTATGTGGTCATGTGTATCAGTTATATAAGATGGAATAGCTGAAGAGTGCTTAAAAATCTGTGTTCAAATCTCCTCTAATTACATCAAAGGTTCAGTAACAATAAAAGTAAATTTTAATATATATTGTAACAGTCAAACATATATAATCTGTCAACAAAACTGAAAGACCAAGCAGGCATTCTCAACCAGCATGTATAGGGGTATTGCTACACTCCACAATCCTAATTTAAACTCCTACAACTTCTCTTCTCATACAGTTCTTCTTAGCTAAACATTATTTACAAACTTTTCTCAGCTCAGGGTTTTTTCACAGACTCATAACTTTTTTAATCATTAGCCCTAATTTACCACATATTGTATATACATTATTTATATTTATCATTTATAGATTTATTTATATGGTTATTTATCTAGTTATTTAGATAGCTATTTATAGAACTGTTGATGTAGTTATGGATATAGTTATTTATATAGCTTTGATCCACATATGACGATAACACCATGGATAAAATAACATTTATTAATTGGAAAGAAAAATGATGAACATGATAGCTTACATATTGTGGTATTTAAAATAAGGTAATCTGCTGGTTTGTCACACATGTATATTTTAAAGGTGATGGTGAATTTATAGACATCAAGATAGGGTGCCCTATTTAATCCATAGGTAGTAGTACATGAATACAAATCAATCAATTATGGGGTTGAATTTAACTATTTTTATTTATTTAATCTTAAACTCTGAGGGTCTATTGTGCATGGGTAAGATTTAGGTCACCTAGAGCTTACAGCTAAAGTGTAGGCCAAGATTTAACTTTAAGTAAGAAATAACTTGGTGCATCACAGTAACATTGTTTGTGAACTGTTCAATGGTTAAAAAAATGAAGAATTGGCTTGGCAATTTTGGTGGCAGTATTCTCAAGTAAACTTGGATGTCTCCAGCTGCAGGTCTGTTCCTGCTTCTAACTGAAGGCACATCCGAATAAGACACATGTGCATAATCTAGTATTTCGGGTAGCTGGGAGTCTTCAGTCCATTAGCCTAACCTAGTCTGATGCTAATTCTGATATTAGATGATCAGGTACATATAATATGTAACAGTCTCTGCACACACTGCTAATACATAAATAAGTGAATACTGCAAGAAACAGAGTTAACAAAATACTTTAAGGTAACCAATGAAGCACACTTCTATATAGCAATGCAATTATGGGAATGAAAATACGATTTAATTATTCCTCAGCCTATGATAATTTAAATAAATTCTCTTATAATATGGAACACATCCCCATTTAACCACATATGAACAAAATATTGAAAGCTTCAATCCGTCCACAATTGAATAGTAACTTTTAAAATCTAGTTATAATAATACATTCAAACAGGGGGAAAATCTTAATAACCCATAATGCGGACGGATATTTTAGTCCGTTATTTATTACATTGATTATTTAATATCTTCACGCTTTCACTTTCAGACACTTAAGATTTGCCCATACAAAAGAGTTTGGGTTCGAAAAGATAGACGGCCATTCTATATTTTCCCAAAGACTTTATCATGTGTTTGAAGTGTTTGTATTCAGTCATTTATAGTTAAAATCTGCAAAGCGCATGTGCAACAGCTTAATGCTGTTTAGCTATTACATTGATTTGAAAACTATAATTTACGGCTTTAGTTACATATATAAATGTATGCCACACATATATAAATGAAAACAAACATTTTAAAGAATTAAAATTACGTTTACCTTATGGAAAATATAAATTATAAACAGAATTAATTAATTAATTTTTTTCTCACACAAAGGCTACACTTAAGCAATCCTATTTATACAAAATATTGAATAGTAATAATAACACTTATCATCCTTCAATAATTCTCTCTTAGCAAGTTTTAAGAAAGAAAAAACATATATTTATTTGAAATGATGGAGAAATGAAAATCAATCAAAACAACATATTATTACCTTTACTTTAATTTACTATTTTACATTTCGCATCCTCTCAACCCATATCCCTTGGGATGACAGGGGAAGAGAACTGCCAAAACATTTTAAAACTGATTTAAAATTACTCCTTCCATTATTTGTTTTAAGACATAAATAAGACAAAATAAAATTGAATTTAATTAATAATCAAAATGCAGATTATTTTACATAATTAAAATATTCTAAAATTACTAAAGTTAAGACTAATACACAAATAATAATAGGTTAAATCATTAAGCATCACATGATCACATTTCCTATACTAGCACATTAATTGTTGATAAACAGAGCAAAACTCTCCATATAGTATTGCCACCTGTGCTAAACAGAGTAATCAATGGATGCCAGAAGGCTTGTGCATAAAATCCCTATCTAATGCCTACTCATCCAATATCCCCAGACTAGTTTCTGGCTTGTGGCCTTCGTCAGTGAGGAGCTTTGGATCTGAGAGCACTGCATCTAGATCTTAGGATCTAATGCAACCTTCTAGCAACAACCTTTTATCTCTACTTAACTGCAAAACCATGAGAATGAAATTGAAAACACAAAAAATATTTTCAATCTAAGCTCAATAGCTTATGTAGTCATATAGATCTGAACTCAGTTCAGCACCCATACATTTTGGTGTCTTTGGCTCTTTTACAACCATAGCCACCACTATCCTATTAGGCAGGATTGGTGTTAAACCATTAAGCATCACATGATCACATTTCCTATACTGGCACATTAATTGTTGATAAACAAAGAAGGCCACAAGCCAGAAACTAGTCTGGGGATATTGGATGAGTAGGCATTAGATACAGTATTGCCACCTGTGCTAAACAGAGTAATCAATGGATTCCAGAAGGCTTGTGCATAAAATCCCTATCTAATGCCTACTCATCCAATATCCCCAGACTAGTTTCTGGCTTGTGGCCTTCTCTGTTTATCAACAATTAATGTGCCAGTATAGAAAATGTGATCATGTGATGCTTAATGGTTTAACACCAATCCTGCCTAATAGGATAGTGGTGGATATGGTTGTAAAAGAGCCAAAGACACCAAAATGTATGGGTGCTGAACTGAGTTCAGACCCATATGACTATATAAGCTATTGAGCTTAGATTGAAAATATTTTTTGTGTTTTCAATTTCATTCTCATAGTTTTGTAGTTAAGTAGAGATAAAAGGTGGTTGCTAGAGGGTTGCATTAGATCCTAAGATCTAGATGCAGTGCTCTCAGATCCAAAGCTCCTCACTGACGAAGGCCACAAGCCAGAAACTAGTCTGGGGATATTGGATGAGTAGGCATTAAATAGGGATTTTATGCACAAGCCTTCTGGCATCCATTGATTACTCTGTTTAGCACAGGTGGCAATACTGTATGGAGAGTTTTGCTCTGTTTATCAATAATAGGTTAGTTACAGTTAATAAAAAGACATTCGAGTTTATTTTTTAACAAGGGTTCTTGGCAATGTTGTAGTGGCTCTTGTGTTGGATCTCTATGTGGTCTACAGCAGAGATGTGCTGTGTTCCATTGACTTCTCTGTGAAGCTCTTAATATGACAGTTCAATATGTTTCTCAGGATCAGAATAGGAATTGACAGGAATGTGGATGGCTTTGATTATATTGACTTAACTATCATCTTGATGCCATGCTTCACCAATGACGGTGCCAGATCATTCACTCATACTGGGAGGTAATACAAACATATATATTTTTAATTAACAATATTATGGATGAAAATCAATTTTATAAAAAATAAGAGTCTGTTCAAACAATGCCCTTTTCCAAGTTTATACCTATTTTTTAGTATGCCCCAGGTGCATTTTTAGTTTTAATGGGTTTTGATCATTTTCTACTTTAATTGCAGTTCCATTAATGTTTACTTTCTAGTTGCTTAACTCACTGCCAAGTCTGTTTCCTGATCTTTTGTTTATGTTTTATTTCTAACACCTTTAAACATGACCAGACCTTAAAAGGTATTCAACTACAACTATTATAACCGATCTTAACAATAGATATCAAAATAAAGCACCATCCATTCCTCATGTCATGGCTTATTTATAAATAAATGCATAAACTTCTTATTTCTTTTCAAAAACTTTATTTCCATAAACTTCTTATTTCTCTTCAAAAACTTTATTTCCATATATTAACTAATGAACATATATACAAATTCACATATTATGCATTTCCAATGTTTCAACTGTTTTTTATACTATTACAGTCATTTTCAAGAATCTATAATTAAAAAAAATACATATCTTTACATAATATTCTAAATACAAAATCTCTTCCTTATATTAACACATTATTATATTTTTACTTACTTCTCTTTCTCTTTACTTCCTTTATTATAAAACTTCATTTTTTACATATTAAGTATAAATTTTCAAAAATATTAGAAACCATCTAAAACACCAATAAACAAAAAAAAAAAAACAGTTTTATAATAAAGGAAGTAAAGGGAGAGAGAAGCAAGTAAAAATATAATTATGTATAATTAATATGTTTTATTATAATGAATTTGATGTGTTAATGTTAATATAAGAAAGAGATTTTGTATTTAAAGTATTACGTAAAGATATGTATTTTTTGTTGTTGTAAATCCTTGAAAATGACTGTAATGGTGTAAAAAACAGTCAAAACATTGGAAATGTATAATATGTGAATTTATAAATATATTCATTAATTAATATATGGAAATAAAGTTTTTGGAAAGAAATAAAAAGAAGTTTATACATTTTTTTATAATGTTGGAGAATATATATATTTTAAAAGAAAAAAGTGGTTGTTTAATATGATATTGTGGTGTAACATATATTGTAATGGCTTATTTCCATCCCCAACCCTTTTCCCATTGTATGTACTACATTAACATTTATTCAATAAATTTAACTAGCTTTTAACTTTTAAGTAATGTATAATTGTGTTCACACACACATGCATATTACTTATGTGTGTGCAAATTTTAAGAAAACTATTGCATATGAGGGGAAATGGGCAAGAATGAAACAAACATATATGCACACATATATGCATTATATTAACATCTCAACACTAATTTATTATAACAGTCGGGCAGAGACTCTTTCCCTATCTGCTATATCAGGATGCCACTCGGTTATTAGAACCTAGAAAATTTATACAGCAGGCAGATATGTATTGGCAAGATCCAACTTTTATTGACCATTAGCCCTTGTCACTAGCTAAAGGAGTAGCTGAATTTTGTAGTATAACTTATTTTTACTTATATTGAACTATGTATTTTAAAAGATAAAATAATAACTCACTGCCAGCACTAATAAGATAAACATTTATTACATACATATATATAAAACAGATTTGAGGATTACATTAACACTATTGTTTTAAAATAAATTTATTAAACATAGTTATACAGTTAAACTTTATAAAAAAATTACATAGCATTCAGTGTGAAACTTGTTATGGCAAAAAAGATACTTGAAAAAGGTCAATGCAGAGAAAATGATATCTTAATATAACTAAGAAGAAAATGAAACTTTCACCCAAGTATCATCATGTAAAGTCACCGGTGAAAGCACAGAGACTCGCTGCTTGATCTGGTCAAAGAGCTTGATAAAGACAGTTAAAGCCACGTCCTGAGAATGATCAAAGATGAGCCTGAACACATCAACCATAAAGAAAGTGTAAGAAAGATGAATAATCTTGTTGCTGCAAAAGATGAGCATTTATTACATACCTATATATAAAACAGATTTGAGGATTACATTAACACTATTAGATAGATTTAAATCATATTTATTTTAATATGCACAAATAAAAGTTTTTATGTAATTTAATATTTTAAGCATAGACTGCATAGAAACGCACTTAAAAACTTTAAAATCATTTAACATCAGACTAAAAAAAAGTTTGCAGTTAAATCAAAACTAGCTTCCTGATACACAGATGCAACCAATGTAACATGAAGACATTAGCATAAAAGCATGCTGACAGGAACGTGCATTTGTAGCATGATAATATTAAAGAAGAGATACTTGTCCAGTACAGGAATGTGCATCTGTCTGGCAAAGGAATCATATATAAAAATATTGAGAAAATGAAATGCTCCAAATGGAGGGAGAGTGGGCCTCACCAATTTATTATCCCAATCCATAGAGCATAAGAAATCAAATGGTGTAGGGAATACCTATATCACCAATAACAATGTGATGGCTACACTTTTTGGGCCATGCATTCATTTGGGTACTAAGTCTTATGCTAACATGCTTCAGATTACATTGACATAACATGTCATGCATCCCTTCCATTAGTATTGATCCAACTATGAAATAAATAGTCTAAAATTAATCCCACACTACTTAATCTAAACTTAATAAATCTGCAGCCCTCTACACCTAACTTTCAATTTAATAATTTAGTTATTGAAAATGAAAATGATTGATAGCAAACATTATACATAAAAGAGAAATATTAATGATTGATTTAGAATTCATTTGCTCATCAGATAAGAGCTTATTTAAAAGTTACTCTTAGGCTACTAATTGAAAGTTTGTTTAAGATATCTAAAATTTATATTGAATATCAATGTTTATACTTCCCATGGTAAGTCTTTATGAATCCTCTGGATTTTGGAAGATTTATGGCAGTCCATTCTAGTTACCACATTTTGTCAATTGTTCTCCTTGGGGATGAAATTGCTGCTTGCCATTCATTCCGGAAACATAATTTGCAAGGCCACATCAGCCACTGCAAATAAAGAAAATGAATTGTGGGAGTCTGCAATACAGCTGCAAAGTATTTCTAACTGGTCACCACCATTTAATCAATAGCCAATCACCAATTAATCAATAATCCATTCATCTATTCGATTATTTTTCTTTTTATTATATTAGACCTCCCTTATTGCCAAATTTTCAGATCGATCACTCCTGATATGTCTCTGATCATATTGGCCATGATGATTTTCTTTCTGGACCTTGTGTTTGTTTGTAACTACATTGGCTTGTCTGCTCCAAAGTGGAAAACACCATAATCTTTTAATATTTATCTATCTAACTTCCCATTGCTTAAGTGCCCCAAGGGCTCATGTGCATTACTTTATTACATTTTAATAGAACAATCATTTCCATTTTACTTAAAATTTAAACATACCTTTTTTTGAATAGAAACTAATTAACATTGTTAATGATTTTCTTTTACATTACTTTGAAAAAAAATACTAATTTTTTATTTTTACTTTTTTATTTTAAGTTACTTTTAAGTAATTACTTAATAGTTTTCCATCTGTGCAATTTATATATATATATAAATTACTTCAAACAACTTTATTAATTTTCCTTTTTAAAATTTTTTTTACTTGTTTTTATTTGTCAATATTTCATTTATTATTTGATAGTGATGTACTTTTAACTTTTAAATAATGTATAATTGTACTCATACAAACACATGTGCATATTACTTATGTGTTCAAAGTTTAAGAAAACTATTGCATATTATGGGAAATGGCAAGAATTAAGCAAGAAAGAAGCAAGTATATATGCAGGCATATATGCACTATATTAACATCCCAACACTAGTTTATTAAATAAATGAAATATTCTCATTCCCAAGTGCAAGATAAAACTTTTTTTTCTTAAACAGTTTTATCTTGTGTTTTGAATTGAGAGTATTTTATTTAATTATATTTATTCATTTTTTAATGAAAGTAATTCTGGATATGGAATGCTGATTTAGATTTTTAAAAAATATCTATTTATAAATCTAATATTATATTAAATAAATTTCAAGTTAATGTAAATTTTAGAAATTGTATAAATGATAGTTCTTTAAAATGGCTTAGTAACCGTTTTGGATCTTTAGTTTTCTTTATAAAACCCTTAATCATCAAGTTCATTAAAAAAAATTTAATCACTTCTGTCTTTTTAATTTCTAACAACATAAAAGATTCAATTCTTGTTTTATACTATGAAGAATATCAGTTGTTAGAACCCATAGTATGATTAAACTGCAAAAATAAATCAGTTCTAGACATATTTTATTAGTAGTAAATATTCACAATTTGATTTAGATTTTATTAATCCATTTCAAAAGAATGGCAATGATAGTATATATATATAATTATTGTAGTGAAAACATATAAAATAGTCTCGGATTGGATTACGATAAAGATAACAGATAGGATATAATACACATGTAAATAAACATTAAGATAAAAAGTGCTATAATATGACATGTAAAAGGACAAATTTTACTAAAGTTTACAAATTTTAGATAAGAGAATTCAGAAATGATAAATTAGTTCATATTAACATTATGATCTATATATATATCTTTTTTTAGCTCCAGGTATATGAAGAATGCTTGTATTTCAAATATTACACATTAAGCCTGCGACCTGCCCATCCCTCTTCTATGTATTTAAATGGATAAGGTCTTATACATGAGGGATCAGAGTGACTTGAGGGCAACATGGGCATAACAATATTGGCATCAATATGAGATTTGGGCATTCTGCCATCAGATTTCAATGGTATTGATTGATGAAGAGTTGGAGTAGATTGAAGCCTGTCCATTAAAGTATGAAGATTTGCTATCTTAATATAAACAGAACACTGATTATATATAAGTGTGAGAGTTGATAATCTGGACTAACTGATGACTGCTGGTTCAGCATGAAATAGATATATTATTGGTGATTATTCATCTTTTCTACATGTGTGTGGTTATGTATATCAGTAGTATGAGATAGTGTGGATAATTGAAAGGTGCTTGAAAGGCTGAATTCAAATCCCCTATATTTACCACTTTTATAAATAAAATATTTCAAGACATTATTTACAAATTAGACTATTGATTCTGATGTCATTATTTTTTTATTTCTACTTTTATTATTAAAAATAGTATTTTATTTTTAAGTGATAGAATCTATATTTACACTATACTTAATACATTTAAAAATAAAGTAGAAGTTTTATATTTAGAAAAAAATGTTAGAAAATTAAAAATGTCAAAAAGTGTATTCATAAAAAAGTTTTCTAATTTATACTCTTTTTTTGTTAATAATATTTTGGATTTGAAAAGATAAGAAAAAATTATACTGAAAATTCTTATTCCAACTAATTTGATGCCTGAAAAGATCAATATTTAATATTATTTAAAAAAAATAATTCATTTACAAAAGCCAATAAAGTATTTCTTTTATATAAAAAAAATTTGAAATTTATGTGGAAGTCACCATCATTAAAACCTCTTCCCACAATAAGAAACAAATACAACTCATCAATAAATGATAAAAGTATAGAATCAAATAAGCATTCAATTTACAGATATATTACAATGTAGAGCATGAATTACATATATATTAATATAATTTTAGGACAACTATATGCTATTCTGAAATCACTATATTAATCTGATATAATATCAGTCTGCAAACAAGCTATAATATAATTGAGTTTTGAATGTTGAATTAAGAATTTTATTCTCTAAACTAATTCATTTTCATCACAACTAAAATTTTCTGTAATCATATCTTTGTCCAATACTTTATCCCATATCTTGAATCCTGCATTATATAGTCATTTTATTATTAAACCCATTTAGATCAACAAGAAAAAACTAAGATGTATGTGAATTTCCTTGAAAATAGAATTTTTTTTATCAGTTTGCAACTACTATAGTTTTTAATTTTAATGGGTGTGTACTTATTTTAGTATTTATATGACCAATTCTTCACTTAATCATTGAATTATCTATCAATTAATAAAATAGAAATATTTTAATTCTAATAAAAATTATTAATAAGAACAAATAACAAAAGATATACATATAGATTTGAAATATTAATTTTCTTTATCAATAAAATAAATTTAATATACTATTTTAATTCTATCTGTATTTTATTTTAATTAATCATTTCCAAATACAGAAGTAATTTTTATATACAATTAACTTTGAACTGCATTTGAGCTATCACAGTTTATATTTACACCTATTAGACAATTTAATACTTTAAATTATACCTATATATTGTAACTATTAGTAAATGTCTTATATTCAAATAAGTATAATTAAAATTTTGTTTACCTTATAAAACTTAATATACTGATATAAATTTTTATCTTAAAAAAAGTTTATTGTAGAAGCTTCATTATAAGTATAAATATGTGATATAACCATTATAAATAATCGTATTTTAAAGATATTATAGTAACAATATTTATTTTCTTTGCACTAAATAAAAATCGATAAATATCAATATTTATTGTGAAAAGTATACTTTATTTATTTAAATACATTCTAAATATGGTATAAACAACTATATAAATGAAAATTTTTGTTTTAAATTAATTGTATGTTTACAGATATATATTATAAATTAGGTTTTACAAGCCAAGAGTTGGTGGCCTAGTGGATGGCATAGTTGCCTTCCAAGCAGTTATCCCGGTTCGCTTCCCAGCCAGCGCTTTGACATATGGAAAAAAAAAATAGGTTTTACAAAAAGATTTGACACTATTCATTCATTAGTAATAACAAAAAAATGTGTGTGGATATTTATTTGAATTACTTTCTTTAAAAGATTTAAACTTCGTTTTTAATAGATTTTATTTTCCTTAGAAAATGATAATATAACAAAAGTATTATTTAATGGAGGAAATAGAAAAGAAATGTGTAAAATTATTTACTGATAAAAATAATGTTTTATTTCAATATTTTATTTTTAGAATTTTAAATAATCACTATTTAAAAGGAATTCTAAAAATTTTCTGAATGTTGAAACTTGCATGAAAACATTTAAAAAATGTTCTAAAACAATTTTTTAAAAGTGTGCCAAGAAAAAATAAAATATTTTTTGAATGGCCTTTCATGACATCAGGAGACATTTGATGTTGCTATGGTTATATCTCTTTTATTATCTGAATAATGATGCAAAATTGAAAGTTATATAAGTAACTTCAATATTTTGGAAATGTCTTCTCTTCTTTCCCAGTTTTCATCTTCTCATCATATTTATTGTGGTAAACAAATAACTATGGAAGAAGCTTCACAAACTGTCTAACTTGTCAAACACCATCTAAATAAAAGCTCATCTAAAAGAAAATCAACTTTCTTCAAACATTCCACAATATTGACTATTTATAAAATTTAAAAAAATTGGACTCTAAAATAACAAATTTCTAAGTCACTATTAAAATATTTAAAAGTAAAACTTCTCAAGTATTTTGTTTATAAACATTTTTTTTCAATTTTAAAGAGCTGTATGTTGAATAACTAACTACAATGACTAATAATAATAATATTTCAATGTCTTAAAAAACGTTTTGTCAATAGAACAATTACAATAGACTTGTTAATGAATTGTCACTGGATGAAAATTTACAACTTAAAGTGAAGTGTTGTTAGCCGACAGTTGTTGGTTGCAGACAGTTGTGGGTTCGCCTCTCGGCCGATGCTAAGACATATGGAAAAAAAAAATTACAATTTAAAATCAATATTTCTGGAGGCCAACATGGATAAGAAAGAACTCTATTGTTTATTTATGTAAAAAAGTGCATATATATATATCTTATGTTTAATATTTGTTTTAAAAAACAATATTAATTTTTAGCTTTATCCTCCCAGATGATTGAACAAGGGAATAGAAACACACATTTATGTTTTTCACAAACACACTTTTGGTACATATTTTAATATGTATGCATGAATAATAGTTATTAAATTTGATTGTCTTGAATTTTATATTTAGACAGTAATTAATATTTATTAATTTTAAAAATATATTAAAATATGTTTTAATATTTACAGAATTTATTTTGTTTATATGTGTTATAAATAATATGCAGTCTTTACATTTGTGGTATTTTATTTTAGGTAAAGTCCTCTTATTGTATTTTATAAAATAGTATACAAAATATATTTGAAATTTGAGCCACTCATAAATAATGGATTATAGAAAGGGATTGCTACCATTCTTGATGTTTAATATTTAGGCTTTGTCCGTTTGAAGGATATTTTGTTACAATTTGAAAGTTATATTCATAAGGGTATTAAATAAGAATTTTTCATATATTTTGAGATTATGATTTGGATACTGTAATTTATAGGGCTATTTGAAGGGTTGGTTTTTGCATTTTATGTCATTACAATTTGGTGCAAGTCATGATATAGGTCAGTCAGATAAGTTGATCTTTTAAATATATTCCTTTTTACTCCATTATTTTGTAATTACCAAGCAAAAACTTATAAAATAAGAATAAAATATACAAAAGGATTTGGATTTGCTTCAATGAGAATCAAAATATTAGAAAGTGAATTTGAATCGTTCAGTCTTATTTATAACCTCATACAATTGACCTATTTAATTTAATTTTATATTATAGTTGTTGAAGTTGTTTAATTACATATATTTATTTCTGAATTACATGCTTAGATACTTAGAGAAATAAAAACTGATATTTAATTACTTTAATAAGCTTGAAAACATACTTCATCAAATATGTTATAGTTGAGTTTTTAGATTTATAAAATAAATCTGTATTTATGCTGTCACACACAATTACATACATATGAAATATATACTTTATTTATGACAACATACAGAGAACAAACGGCTGTTACTGGCATCATTGAAAGAATTAAAAAACTGAAGTTGAGTTGGGCTGGACATATTGCTGCAAGAGATGATAATAGATGGACAATTGAAATCTTAAACCAGGTTCCAAGAGATTGTAAAAGACTCAAAAGGAGACAACATATGAGATTGATAGTGTAATGGTCAAGATTGTATAATCAGTCAACAAGACTGAAAGACCAAGCAGGGACTATCAAACAGCAGACAAAGAGTTATCCCCATGCTCCTAGTTTAAATCCCTACCTAGGCTTCCTAATCTCAACCACCTAATTAACATACTTGATGTCACACAGCTTTCCTTCTAAATACAGTGTGATCTAGGTCAGGATATGAAAACAAAAACTCTCTTTCAGGGTTCTTCTATTGACTCTGGATCAATGTGTCTCAGCACACAATTATACACATTGAGTTCACATTGTTAATCATAACCCTATTTAGGTATACTACTAAATCAGACTTTTATATGACATTTTATTGATATGATTAGACATGACTTTTTATGGATTGGGTTCAAAGCTTGGAAAACCCATTTTTTAATACTTGACAATACATTTAATTCTATATAGTTATATTATGGTTACAACATATAGAAAACACACTCCTAATTAATCATAATAAAAGTTTATTATAGGATTGAATGTAATGAATAGATAGCTTACAAGTTAATTTAATAAAATGATTTCATTGGCCTTTACATTATTATGGGCAGAAGTAATGGCGATTTACATATTAGTGTATGTCCAAATTAAACAATGATTAATCTTAAAAAATAACTATCAGTCATTATGGTTTTTGAGATACTAATTAATTGAAGTGTTTTATGACAAGGGTTTGATTCTCCAGTCATCCAGGGGTACACATATGTAGGTGAAGGTTAAAGTAAATGAATAATTTAAATGTTGTGGTTCTACTCTCACTATAATCGCTGTTCATTGTCATACTGGGTACTAAGAGGATTTAAGATCAGGTTGGCAATCAAATGGTATGGTTCACCACTATGAATGAATGTCCCTGGTTGCAGAGGTGCATCTTCTTCTGACCATGGGCATATTCTGGAGTGTGCTAAATTTAGGGTTTAGGGTTGGAAGGAATCTTCAGCTCTGGCCCTATAGAACCTAGACCAGTGCTAATACATGGATTAGGAACTGTTTTGTCTGCCCTTATACAGTTAGACCATATGACACATAACACATATAAGAAATGCAGTCATGTCAAAGGTATAATGATGATGATGAACCAAAACAGAAAAGATGGAGAGCAGAAATGCAAAATTGTAAGCATAATAATGAGATAAATCTTCCACCTACACTACAAAATATCATGAATTTATTTTATTAACTAAGGTCCCCTGGATAATTACAAAAGTTAGGATAGACTCATCACCCACTCACAAATCATATTCAATAAGAAATCTTAACTTAAAGTGTTTAATATCATAATATAGAATATATGGGGGGGGGTATTATCACTCACAATGTGACTGATAGCTTGTGACTTTTGTTTTCATTACATATATACGAGTGTTTTAATTTACATATCATACAATGTATATAGGTAATGCAGTATAGATATTTAGATAGTATTATAATATAATATTGCCTGCATGCAATAGACCCTTAATGAAATGCTGAGGAATTATTAAATTTATTTTTCTGTTCCTAAATATAATTGAAATTACAAATAGGATCATCTTTATTTTATCATGTAAAGTAAGGTCATCGGTATAGTATGTTTACATATATATTTTCTTTACACATAAATTTAAGCATAAACTGACATTTAGATCAGTCTCTTTAACCCTTGGTCCATGGACCAGTGCTGGGCCACAGAAGTTTTTTACCAGTCTGCCAGGAAAGTTTGTAATAACAAAATAATAAGAATTTAAACTTTTAATTAATATAAACGATTTTTATTAATTTTTTTTCATCTCATTTTTACCATTTTTACCAATTAAAAAAAAAGAAACAGAACAAAAACAAATCTAATCAGTGATACATAAATTAATTTGTTTTTCTAGTTATCACAGATGTTTATAGGGAGGGGGGAGGGGATAAAATTAAAATTTTTATTACTTTTCTAAAAAAATTCAAAATTAAAAAAAAAATGTTTTTTTTTATTATACAAATATATATATAACTTCATTTTGTATATTTAACATTGTTGTTTTGATCAGTTATAACAATTATGCTCATCTAAGGCTATGCAGTTTACATCTTTAAAAAAATGCATCTATAGACTTCTGCCGGTTCGTGAAACCTTATCCTTATTTTTGCTGGTCCGTGAAACCTTATCCTTATTTTTACCGGTCCACAAGTGCAAAAAGGTTAAAGACCACTGCATTTAGATTAATTACAATAGGCAAACACGGTTTTTAAGTATAACATTTCTAATTAAATTCTAAGCACTCACCATCCTTCAGTAACAGAAAAGAAGAATAACAGCAACAGCAGCAACAACAACAACAGCAACAACAACAACAACAACAACAACAATAATAATAATAATAATAATAATAATAATAATAATAATGATAATAATAATAATAATAATAATAATAATAATAATAATAATAATAATAATAATAATAATAATAATAATAATAATAATAATAATAATAATAATAATAATAATAATAATAATAATAATAATAATAATAATAATAATAAAGTAAGCTTTGCATGGCACAACAGCACTCATGGACCTGCAAGTTTATCAAGTGGGCTTTGGGTTATGTACCAGACATAAAAGTGCCAATGGCCATACAGACTGAGAATGGTATGTTCACTGGCCATAACATGATTATGCCATTGTTCAAATATTTTCAGGATAAGTTAAGTGTGGAGCCTCACTTTTTTTTTCAGCCAAAAATGTTTGGAGAGGTTGAGGGTGAATTACCAGTTAGTGAAAATGATATAATAGAGAAAATGAGAACTATCAGCAATGCTTGTCACCCAGGTGGCCATGGGATACCACTGTTCATTTTGAAGCATTTAAGTTTTTTTACAGCTAAATACCTCAAGGATTTAGCAAACCATCTTGCTCAAGAAATTAAACCAACCACAGGGATATATCCCATGGCAATAGTGCCATATAATAAGAAAAAGAAAGGCATACCAATGCCAAATGAGCTTAGACCAATATCTATGGGCCCACTTCCTATTAAAATATTGGAAAAAATTATAAAAGATAAGATTGAGCCCTATATTTTACCAACCATCAGTGAATCACAATTTGCAAAGAAGACATCATCAACGGGGCAAGCAGCATTGTTATTCAAGACCATGATGATAGCCACCAGGGTTAGAAAGAAATACAGCACAGTAGTGGTGCAAATAGATATTGCTTCAGCTTTTGATTCAGTGAGAAACCCTGTGTTACTGGATATGCTCAAGCAGACTAAAATACCCAAAGGTCTGCTATATTTGACTGCAAACTTGATACTGAGCAGAGAACTGTATGTTACTATGAATGGCCGAAATTCACCTTCATTCATCCCAACACAATCACTATCACAAGGGTCTCCTCTGAGTGCATTAATGTTTATTTATTATATCAATCCTCTTTTTGAAAAAATCAATAGCACATTCATTGGAGTTCAAATACCTGGTACAACACAGAAGATTGCATGTCTCACATACATGGACAATATCACAGTCTTCTTGACATCAAAGAAGCAAATACCACAGCTTCAGGCAGTGCTTGAACAATTCTCAAAGCAATATGGATTGAGCATAAACCCAGAAAAGTCTGCATCCTGGACGCTACTCACTGGAAAGCCATGTGGACCAATGTATCGAGCAAAATCAGCTCCATTCCTAGGCTTTTCTTTTTTTCTAGGAGCCACTGGAATGAGATGTCAGATCCAAGCCAAGCTCAAAGAGGAAGTCAAAAGCATAGCTGAATCACTCTCAAAGGCATATTTGTCCATATATGCAAAGGTGCAACTGATTAACAAACTTATAATAACCAAGATAACATATTACATGCCTGTAGTTGAATTTTCAAAAAAATTTATGGCATGCATTAATTTCATATGTTGCAAGCTCATCTGGGGGAAAAAGACGATGGCAATTTCAATAGCAAAACTGAATCACCCTCTTATAGCAAATGGACTGGGATTGCATAGCTTACAAACATTTCAAACATTCAAAACAAGGAATGCTATAATTGCTATACTCACTCAATTTCCTAAATTAAGATGCCTAGAGCAGATAACACCTATGGATAGACCTCCAAAAGATTGTTTTTTGGCAATCACCGTCTACCAATGCAGGAGAGAAAGAACAATTCCAGATCAATTGGACCAAAAATATAAATATTGGGAAATATATGTTTATACATCAAAATAATTATAAAGAGGAGATCCCATCAATACTAGAAATAGGAAACAAATATCTGATCAAGCAATACAAAAAATGGCAACTAGAACCTAAGTTCCTAGATTTTATAATCAAGATGAATTTGAACGCTTTACCTACTAAGTATTTTTTACATCACAGAAGAATGTACAGGTCAGTTGATCCATTCTGTGGCCTTTGCAATATGGCTGAGGAGACTTTACAGCATATAATTTTCAACTGCAAGGCCTTGGAGCAGACTAGATGCATTTTGCAGGCCACTACAAAGATGCAAATTATATCAAATTACAAAGGTAGGTCTATACCAGCCATAAGGGCCTCAACGTTTGTTTTATGTGCATTTTGGTGCACTAGGTGTGTATTCATATTGGGTAATAACCCCAGAAGGCATCCAGCCACATTTGAAAATAAGTTGAATAGAATTCAAGTTAGAGACAAGCAGATCACCAGCCCGGATATTTATGCAGCTACTTGGTCCCTGCTCAGGCAAATAGCAAAGCTATAAAAACAAAATTAAAGAAAGCATGGTCCTGATTATGCTCCTATTGGACAATAATATGATTAATTAACATTGATAAAGTGGATAGAATCATGTAAAATTACCTGTACAGATATGTACTTTTAAAAAAATGAATATTGTAGACTTGAAATTGAACTAACAATAATAAGATTCAACATGTATCTTGCTATGGCATTATAATACTATGTAACTATTGGATCAATAAAGTTTACTATTGTTGAAACTTAATAATAATAATAATAATAATAATAATAATAATAATAATAATAATAATAATAATAATAATAATAATAATAATAATAATAATAATAATAATAATAATAATAATAATAATAATAATAATAATAATAATAATAATAATAATAATAATAATAATAATAATAATAATAATAATAATTATTATTATTATTATTATTATTATTATTATTATTCTCAAAAATGTAATCATGAAATTTTACTTGACATGATGGTGGGAATATGATGATCAGAAAGAAATCTATTTACAATTTATTTTAATGCTTTCAGAGTTTTAAAACTGGGCATCTTCCCAAACTTGCATCATCCAAGGGGAATACTGAGTGAGGAAGCGTAAACAACTCTATATTTACTTTTAACTCGCTCCATCATTCAAGTGAACATAAATAAGATAAAAATACAAAAAACAAATTAATAATTGCTAGGTCAAATATTTAAAGCCAGTAAAACCTCAATATATAAAGTATTAAATATGATTTAGTATGTTCAAATTGTATAAATATAAAATATATATAATTAATTAGAGTTACATGATCTAAAGAATGATATGACATATTACCAGCTGGATGATGGATATCTTCAGAATTCTTTCTTAGCAGACTATTGAATGGCTTCTTGGATGTAGGGATTGATATAGTGATAACAGGAGGTGATTGGATCTCAATTTGGGATTGAACTTCTGGATTCCCACTACCTAATGACCATGAGAAAGTGGCCAACTGACTACTCACACATGGTTGAGGTACTGTATGCATTTTATATATATTTAAGCAGAATCATCTTATATGATCTTTCAATAAATGATTTCTGTAGATAAAATAATTTTTACAAAATACGCCAGAATACTTTTTCAGAATATAAGCTGCTCAGAATTTCCCATTCCCCTCTTATATATCACTCTCATATGACAGGGATGCATCTCATGAGTTTCTTGATGGATTTCACTTTAATTTTTTCTAATTAATGTTCCATCTTAATTTTTCTTCTGCAGTCCTTCATGCCACCAGATAGGTTTCCTGATTTTTGTTTCTATTTTTTATTTTTGGCCTAGCAGTTAACATATCTACCTTCCAAGCAGTGGCCCAGTTTGCTTCCTGATCAACACTTTGGCATATGAAAAATATGCATAGACACTTAAATGTGTTAAATTGTAACTCTTTCATCCAATTGTTTCTTCAGATTTGGAAATAATACACTTATATAATTTTAGTAATGGCCTATCTCCGTTATCTGCCTATCTCCCATTGTATGAAATACATTCCACTTTTATTACTTATTTGTTCAGACTCTTTTTCTAATAAAATACTTTTTTCTTTTTAAACTCAAGTTAAAAACATGGTGTGATTTAAATAACTTTTTAACTTTTAAAGACATCTAAATTGTACACACAGACATGTGCATGTACTAGTGTGTGAAATATTTAGAAATATATAACATATGCTGGAAAATGGTTTTAGGTTTGAACAAACATGACATCAGCATGCAGATATGCACTGCTTCATATCCATCCAGTTATAGTATAAAAAAATAACCAAAAAAACATTACTTATCTCTTCACTGTGAATGAGTGATTGAAATTTTCTAGCTGGCATGATATTGTATGGGTTAGTTTACCATTGTGTTAACCTTCACTTCTGCTACCCTATTCTTTTCCATACTTAATAATCTATCTGTATTTTAACTAACTATATTGTAGATTTCTTCCTGTTCTCTGAGTTCAGGCTCAATTCTAACATCTATACTTCAATGGGTCCTCCTACTTTGTTAATGCCTTATACTGATTCATGGGGTTTATCATGGCATGGTTTAAAATTTTGGTATGATCTTCTGTTTCTTTTGTCTCTTGTAAAATTCCTGAAGTCTACAACTGTAAGCATCTTGGTCAGGTCACTAATGTTGTAGCTCTGATTGCTGCTAGTGGTAAATTATAACTAATATTCTGGATGATCTGCTGGTCTGTCATCAGAAACACTCTTAATTCTTTCAAGCATACCACCTACCTGCCATAGGAAGAATTGCATTTGGGTCTCTGCCCATCTCCATTGTATTTTTCTTGTAAGATGAGGTCCAAGATCCCATCTTGTCTTTCCTGACTCCAGAATGTCTTCATAATTGCAACTTTGTACTGCTGATATGTTTAGTATTGTCAATCCATGCTCCCTGACCAATGTCTCACCATTCCTCTTACATTGCTAATGGACACCATTGCCTGTTGTTTCTACTAATGGTGTAGCAATGAAATAACTCTTCCAGGCTGCTGATGTGCTGCATAAGTGTCTCCCTTATGTCTCTGTGAAAAGATGACTCTTGCTGCTGGTGATCCATTAAGCCATGTACTCCCCAGGTATCTTCTCTTATGGTACTTGGGGTCTCTACTTTCTCAAGGTCTTTAATCACTTCCTCCAATGGTTTACTATGCATTCCAGGGTGATGATTGGCTGGCTCATTTTTATGCTTTTCTCTTTCCTCAACAGATCCTTTTGAGCCCTTCTGTCTGCATTACTATTTTTGAATCATTTCTCAGCTGGTTTCTTCACTCTCTTACTTTCTCTATCCTTGTCTCCTTGTATTCTTTCTTGGGTGCTTCTTATTTCCAATAAAATTTTCTTGATGGTCTCCATCCTCTCTTCCAACTTCCATACTTTTCCTTTATAACTTTGTTAGTCTGTTTCTTTCTCTTCATTGCCATGTTCCACTTGCCCTAGACTTTTAAACATTATCTCAGACTCCTGTCTACATATTTCTTGATAGTCATTGTACTCTGTTATTGGTTTTATGACAAAAACTTTGACAAAATGGTCTGCTTTCCTTGGCTATTCTTCTTGGCATCATGTTTCATCTTCATACTTTAATTATTTTGAAAAAATAATTTCCAGCCACACGTTCCCCATCTTTTTTTATTATTATTAGTCTTATGCTTGCTATGCCTTATGTTTGTACATAATCTTTCTCTTTGTGTGGGTTGGTTTGACCACTCAATCCATCTGCAAAGAAATAATAGATATTATTTACAATATTGTGATTTTCTCCACTCGTTTCACACATATGCTGTTTTAACTTGCTATCCACTCCTTTTTTATTGCAAATTAGAACCAGGAAAGAAACAAACAAAAAAATTTGAGATCACCCATGTCTTTGATCTAAACACTTTTTAGGTTTTAATAGTAAATTTTATAAGTTTTCAGGAATTATGCCTATGATACAAAAAAAAATTTATCCCCTGACATGCTAAAGTTGGGCAAATATAAATACATAATAATATCAGGACTCTGTACAAAATACCCAAAGAAAAAAATTTAAATCTCTCCCTTTTGGTTTACTTGAGAGTGCCTCAAGGGTTGAATAAAAGCAAATTTCCAATTCCCTGCATCTGTACAACACAACATATCTCTTCTTTTTCCTTTCTCTGGTTGGTATTTAGGTTACCTCCAAACCATGTGAAGTTGGTTCAAAGCCTCATATTAGTAGCACCATATTATGTAAAAAAAATCCTGTAAGGGTCAAAATTGTATAATCAGACAACAAGATCAAAAAACCAAGCAGGGACTATCAACCAGCAGACACAGGGTTACCCCCATGCTCCTAGTTTAAATCTCTACTTAGGCTTTCTAGTCTCAACCACCTAATTAACATCCTTGATTTCACTCAGCTTCCCTTCTTTATACAACATGACCTAGCTCAGAGCATGAACAGAAACTCTCTCTCAGGGTTCTTCTATTGACTCAGGGATTGGTGGACTTCCAAATTATACACATTGAGATCACATTGTTAACCATAACCCTATTTAGGTATACTACTAAATCAGATTTGTATATTAATTTTATTGACATGATTAGACATGACTTTCTATGGATTGGATTCAAAGCTCGGAATGACCATTTTTTTAATATTTAACCAATATACCTAATTCTATATAGTTATATTATGGTTTCAACATATGGAAAAAACACCCCTAATTAATCATTATAATAAAAGTTTATTATAGGATTGAATATAATAAATAGGTAGCTTACAAGTTTTAATTTAATAAAACAATTTCACCGGCCTTTACATTATTAAGGACAGTGGGTGCCCAAATTAAACAATGATTAATCTTAAATAACAATCAGACATTATGGTTTTAATTAGTTGAAGTGTATTATGACAAGGGCCATTGTACATGGGTTTAATTCTCCTGTCATCCGGGGATACACATGCATAGGTGAAGCTTAAATGAATACTTTAAATATTGCCTTTCTACTCTCATCATAATCGTTCATGGTCATACTGAGTACTATTAGGATTTAAGATCCACTTGGCAATCAAATGGTATGGTTCACCACTAAGGATGGATATCCCTGGATGCAGAAGCACATCTTTTGACTATGTGTGCATTACAGAGGAGAGAGTGGAGATATACTAAATCTGGGATTTGGGGTAGCAAGGAGTCACCAGCTCCCTGCAGAATCTAGACCAGTGCTAATTCATGGATTCGGAACCTGGTCAAACAGCATCTGGTATGCCCTTATGCAGTTTAACCATATAACACATGAACCATATAAGAGATACAGTGGTAATGAGAGTATAATGCTGATGATGAACCAAAACAGCAAAGCCAGAGAGCAGGAACACAAAATTGTAAGCATAATAGTAATAATGAGATAAACCTTCCACCCACACTATGAAATATCATGAACTTATTTTATTAACTAAGGTCTCCCTAGATAATTACAAAGAGTTAGGATAGACTCATCTCCTGCTCACAAATAATATTCATTAAGAAATTTTTACTTAATGTCTTTAATATCATAATATAGAATATATGGGGGATATTATCACTCATAATGTAACTGATAGCTTGCAACTCATGTTTTCATTACGTATATATGAGTATTTTAATTTACATATTATATAGCAAATATAGTTAATGCATTATAGATATTTAGATAATATTACAATATTGCCTTTGCACAATAGATCCTTAGTGTTTGCCTTTGCACAATAGACCTTTAATGATAATGCTAAGGAATTATTAAATTTATTTTTCTGCTTATAAAATATAAAATTGAAATTATAAATAGGATCATCTTTATTCTATCATGTGAAGTAAGGTGATTGGTATAAGTTTAGATATATATTTTTTACACATAAATTTAAGTATAAACTGACATTTAGATTAATCATCATAGACAAACACAGTTTCTAAATATTACATACCTAATTAAATTCTAAGCATTTGCCATCCTTTAGTAACAACATATGATTTCTCAGAAATGTAACCATGCAATTTTACTTGATAGGATGGGGAAAACATGGTGATCAGAAAAAAATCTATTTATGATTTATTTTAATGCTTTCAGAGTTTTAAAACTGAGTGTCTTCCCAAACCTCGCATCATCCCAGGAGAACATTGAGAGCGAGGAAGCTTAAACAACTCTACATTTAATTTTAACTCATTCCATCATTCAAGTGAACATAAATAAGATAAAAATACAAAAAAATAATAATAATTGCTGCATCAAATATTTAAAGCTAGTAAAACCTCAACATATAAAGTGTTAAATAAGATTTAGTAAGTTAAAACTGTGTAAATATAAAATATATGTAATTAATTACAGTTACATAATTTAAAGAATGATTTAAGATATATTATCAGCTGGATGATGAATATCTTCAGAATTCCTTCTTAGCAGACTATTGAATGGCTTCTTCAATGTAGGGATTGGCTTAGTGATAACAGGTCATTGAATCTCAATGAGGGATGGAGTTTCTGGATGCCCACTACCTGATGACCATGGGGAAGTGGTCGGCCGACTACTCACACATGGTCATAGGTATTGTACCCATTTTATATATATTTAAGCAGAATTGTTTTATGTGATCTTTCAATAAATGACTTCTATTAATCTTCAATAGTTAAAAAAAATTTTTTTTACTAATAATTTCTACAAAATATGCCAGAATACTTTTTCAAAATATAAGCTGCTCATGCATGCCCCATTCCCCTCTTATATATCATTCTCATATACCTGGGATGCATCTCATGAGTTTCTTGATGGATTTCACTTTCATTTTATCTAATTAATGTTCCATCTTAATGTTATTTCCAGTGTTTCATGCCACCAGATAGTTTTCCTGACCTTTGTTTCTATTCCTTATTTCACACTTTAAAATATGTGTAGATGCTTAAATGTGTTAAATTATAACTCTTTCATCTGATTGTTTTCCCCAGATTTGGAAATAAGGCACTTATATAACTTTAGTAATGGCTTGTCTCCATTATCTGCCCAATCTCCCATTTGTATGAAATACATTCCACTCCTATTACTTAATTGATCATGCTCTCTAAAATACTTTTTTTTCTTTTTAAACTTAACTTAAAATGTAGCATGATTAAAAGATGTCTAAATTTTACACACACACACACGCACATATACTGGTGTGTGTGAATATATAGAAATATATAACATATGCTGGAAAATGGTTTTAGGTTTGAACAAACATGAAGAAAGCATATCTGCATGTAGATATACACAGCTTCAATAGATGAAATAAGAAAGTGTGCAGTGGTGATGTAGAGAAGGGAGGCTAGATATAAAAAAATATGAATTGAATTTGGAGAGACCTTCATCCTGCAATGGATTGATAAAGATGGAGATTGATGGTGATTTTCTTGGCAAAATGAAAAGTTGAAGAAATTTTTATTTAATTTTACCAATTTATTAATTGTAAATAAATAATAAAACTTTTTTTTAAAAAAAAAGTATAAATAAACTTAATTTAAATTTTATTTTTAAACCTGGCTTTATATTTTTGTTTTATTTAGTTAAAATTATGTTTAATTACTCACCTGTACTTGATCACATACATGCATTTAGGCATAATCAGCACTCTGAGATATACTTCTATTTAGATATTGCTTATTTATGAAGGGCAAATGAGATATAGTGAAGTGTAATATTTATTTAAACATAATACCCAAATGGAATTTAAAATATGCATTAAACATGCATATACCTTAAAGAATATTTAAATAATATGTAAGAGATATATTATGATTTACTTCGTAGTATTGTTATTTATATAATTTTGAATTCAGTGATTGCAAACATAATAATTTATTTAACTTAAATAAAATTTTGGTTGCAATAAAATGTAAATTGTGTCTCTGTGCTAGATTGAGTTACCTTGTAATCTCATGCTCATCTTGTTGATGGTTCCAATATATATTGTGGGCTGTCGATAAGTGGTATGATCCTAAGCAGATGTGCCAAGTCCTTACACTCAGCCATACTTGGACTCTGGCTAGGTACTATTTACTAGATTTACCATTTTCTCAAGTAACTATCATAATTGAATTTAGGTAATACAGTTATTTATCTAGATTCATTTTAACATGATTAAACAGTTGTAAATAAGATGTAATTGATTATAACAAATATGAGACTCATCTTCCTATAAACAGATCACATCCCCTTAACATTAAACAAATATAAAATATTTATTCAATGGCATGAGAATACCCAGACACTCTTCCTTATTAAGTATCTATATACTCTCATGACTAACAATAATATCCAAATGAATATAATAACACATCTACAGTTACGAGATTTCAATTAGATTTCTCAATAAATTAATCTATTATTTTATTGTATATATACTTTTATTTTAATTATTTCAGATAATTATGATTGGCAATAATCATAAAAATAATTTTATAATAAGATCTCGGGATAATCACTGATTTTTATTTATTAATCATACTACCTATAGAATAACAAGAGGGATTTTACTGATCTCCATGGGTAGTGCACTAATTAGTAAAAGATTTATAACCTAAATTTATAATCAAACTTTTACTATTATTTATATTTATGCTCCTTAATATTTGTTATTAAAATAATATTGTTATCTAATCTGTAATTCACATTGATACTTTCACTAAGTAATTCATGATTTAATACATTATAAACAATCATACTTCAATAATTCACACTATTATTCATGATTTATGTGATCATGGTAGTTTACAGTAAGTAAAATCTTCTTTAAGAAATATGTGCTTAGTTACTATTATATTGTTCTAACTGGCTTAATGTATTATTTCAATCTCATACTGTATTTTCCAGCTTCATGTCATGTAGTGAAGATGATCCCCACAAAAGAAATGCAACACTTGACTCTGAAATTAATTTTCAAAAAAACAACTTGAATAACATTTACAAAAGTATTACTAAACATTTTGATTAATAAGTAATTTAAACAATCAGAATATTAATGTTAAATACTCACATAATATAATAATATTATAAACAATTAATCATAATATATATTTTTTTTATATTTACAGTAAAACTAAACAAAATATATACTTTCAGATGATCTGGTGCTGTCATGATATTTCCCATTTGAATACATATAAATTTTCTATATCACCCAGATGAAATATTTACCTTAGATATGGATTTCTTATCCCTTCCCTTTTGTTTTTATCATTAAGCCCTTATAATATCGGTTTCAAATCATCAAGAAAAAATAAAAATCATTAACCCATATATTCTTGTTCTCTACAAAACGTTTATTACAACATGGTGAGATTCACCATTGCTTAGCCAATAGATCCCATGATATTTATCTCTTGCTCTTGATTTATCTATTTTCTTCCTGCAATATTATTATTAACTATTAAAATTAAAAATCAGTTCAATTTGCAAAATTACAAACCAAGGAAAACTTTATGGATATACTATCAAATTTGAATCCCCATTTTTTCTTAGAATCATTTTCATCTGCAATGTGAATAGACTGCCCTTTGATATATCATAAATCAGATAGTGATCTTTGCTCCAACTACTCACTTAATTACCACCTTTCCATCACTGATCTATGTATATTAATATATTTCCTAAAATTATCTGATTATGCAAATTACTTCTTGAAACCACTTAGATATTACCTATCACTATATTAAATTGTAGTTTGCAATAAAAGAAAATAGAGGTCAATTTTCAAAATATCGTTTTTTTTTCCAATTTGGTATATTTGAACTCACACCCATCCCCTCTTCATTGCATATATACCATCAGCTACTTTATTAAATTTCCATTACCGATGTATGATATTAATTATATTTATCTATTTAAATCTATAAGACTATTTAATAACCATAATTACTAATATAGATAGATAATCGAATTAAGTCACTTATTAACTCCATTATCTATTAATCTAATTCCCCTCTTATTGTAAGAACAAATATATTTAATACATAAAATTAACATATATATATATACAAATATTACAAAGAGTTGTTTTTTTCTTCTTTTGTTTTTTTTTTAAATATAAGTTCTCACAAAACAAAACAAAAAAACTTTTACATTTTACTAGCATATTAATCGTTTAAACATGCAGGCTGGTCATTCTCCAAATATGACCATAACTATGAAATTTGTCAAACATGGGATTACTTTCCAGGTATCAGCTGTTCGTTCTTTTCTCTGTTAATCAAAGAGTATCATCAACTTGCCTTCTCCCCTCCATTTAAAGGCTCCCTGCATGAGTAGTAATATAGTATATTTGACTGCTTCTCATTCAATTCTGATCACTACTATCATAATCAAGAAAAACATTTACAACTTTTTTTTTGAAATATCTAATAGTATCTTCTCTATATATTTATCCCTTCTCAGTCCATTATCTGTCTTATATGTAGATTTATTTTGGTTAAATATTTTCCAGGGTGCTCTCTTTATAATAATCATTTTATGTAGTTATTTCATTCTTAAATGAGAGATATTCCATCTATGTTGAGAGATGGCTATTGTTTTATAGACATATAAACCTGATTTTCATTGAACATATATATATATCTCAGGCAGTGTAATTTCTTTTAAACTCCAGGATATTAAAATTATTAATTTTTACTTATTTATTTACATAAGGTTTTATTAAGTAATATTTACTAAGGTTGTATGTAACCTTAGGAATAAGCGTCTGAAAAAATCGAAGGTAAGAACCTCTACAGGTCTTAGCCACAAGCTTACACTAGGAAGAAAAGAGGGAAACTCAAATTTGCTCTACCATTTATTGCTTATTCCTTTTATATATATAGCTTCTATGTTTATTTCTTTCTACACGGCTATGATTATGGAATAAGACAACTCTGAAAGCGCTAAGCCTAAATAAATTGTTATATGGAATAGTTTCATCTTCAACACATTAGCATATTATTATTATCTTAGTTCAAGGCATTTATTAAAAAAAAAAAACACACTTAGCTTTATTCAAAGTAAATTTAGCTTCCTTTGCCTTAGTTGATAATTTAAGCATATACATGACGCAGGAATAATTCAGATAGTTTATCTGTTAACTCCAGCCTAAATTCAATCTTTATAATGTTTCCTTCCAGTGAGGACAATCCTTGAGCCAACATACAACTTCTTTGGTCCTGCATTTTATTTATATCTTTTTTTGTATAATGATTTCAAGAGATTTTAGAGATTTACCAATGTGTTGGTTTTGCCCGTAGAGATTGATTAGCTTAGCTGTTCATTTTGATGAAAGCTTTATATTCTTCTTTAAATTATCCACCATTGAGGTTTATTAAATTCAGTGGTTAAAAAAAATGTCAATATTTAAAGAGGTTTAAATCAAAGTTTTTCAAAATAAAATCAAAAACTAAACTACTTGTTCCGCCATCTGTCACGACTTCAATTCTCCCTTCAGTTTTAATGAAAGTTTATCTGCCTATTTTTTTATTAGATACTGTCATTACCCCCTCCCCCCTTTCTGCTTTCAAACATTTATTTTAGTATGAATGTTTGGTTTGTTTTTAAAATGAAGTTTTCTTTTTTTGAAACATTTTAAAATAAAGATAATTTTTTTTTTTTTCTAGAAATTGGATTGAATACAGTTTACTTTTTTTAGTTTAGATCAGTATTTTTGTAAAATGAATACTATTTATTTACTCTTAAACACCATTTAAAATTTAGCTAGAAACAACAATATTTTATAAAATAAAATGTGCACAGATAAATAATTATCTATTTATATAACACGTTTGTTTACAAGATAAAGTTTGAACTTCACTATATTCTTAAGTTATATCAACTGTTTACCCATTTGCATACATTATTATTTAGTAACATTACATCAATGGTTTATAACCTATTATGGCCATGAATATGAGGGAAAACCTCGAAAGTACTAGGCCTAGATAAATTTGATTCAATTGTTTTTGGTTACTACTGACAGCTTCTTCTTCAGTGGGTTAAATCACTTATATATGCTATAATGACTTTATAGATTGGTATCTATCTTTGATATATATTTTTGTTAATTATTTTATACATCATATCCTTTATAACTTTTAAATTAACTAAACCCAAGTTTTAAATCTATGATAACTAAAATGACTATTACTTTTCACAGTTTAATAAGTACCTATCTTTTTGATTTAATAAAATTTAAAATTATACAACACAAAATTTTATTCTCAGTTTTATTTTAGAATAGGAGTACTCATAAAAAGGGCATAATATATTTAATCATAATGCAATCAGACAACAGCTAATTCAAACTGGAAATTGCCAGTATAGTTCATTGTTTACATGTAGAATTCCATGAAATTTTTAAATTAATGTATACATAAACTAATTTTGGATTATGAATTGTATCTATTTTTATAACTATAAGAATGTAACATTCTGATTACTTATAAAGCCCACAGGAAGTCTGTAAATGTTTGTATAATAGCCAAATAATATAGTTTTTTGACTATAAAGGGACCTGCCAAATCGCAACACAAGATATGACATATTCATCTTACACATAATGTAATTATAGACTCAAGATCTAAAATTTCTTAATGCATTTGATTAAGTAAAATAAAAATAAAATTATTTATTTGGTTTGTTAAATCATTTTAATTGGGCAATAGGATGATTAAATGTCTCATAATTATCAAGCAACTAATAGTATATTTATTTATTTATGTTATTTAACTATAAGTATCAGTCAATAAGAAAAAATGCAAACTTATGCTTTACATCTAAACATCCATTTTCTGATCTAAGTTCCAAATCAGATTACCTTGTAAATCACATGAAGCAAATCTCATATCAAAGATTAAAATTACAATGTAACATTCAAGATTGAAATAAACAATTATTTTTTTCTCTCACAAAGCAAATATTAATATTTTATATGTGTTCTGTTCATCAAAAGTACATTTTTCAAACTAACAGCAAACCTTCTCATCTTATAAATAATATTGTTATTGTAAGAAGAATTTTTTCTTTGGAAGTCACCTGCTTTTAATAGTAGCGGTAATTCTATCTTGAAATGTCAAAATGACCTTCCAGAACATTCATAATTTAATCAATACTATTAAAAAGCAATAATTTTTAATCCTTTGTTTACCAATTTTAGATTATATGCTTCATAGGACCAATTACAAAAAAAAAAAATATAGGTCCAATCTTCTATTAATCTAAAATTAATTACTCTTGTTCTACTAATTATCAGTGATTAATATCTCTTAAAAATATTTTAATCAACATATATATATAATTATTATAACTATTGTTAACAGCTGAAAGTATTGAAATTCAAAAATAGTTTTTTTAATAAGTTCAATTTTAAATATCAAACTATGGCCAATGATATTGGATTATATAGTGAAAACTTACCAGCATTATCCAAGTTAATCAATTATATCAATTAATATTGTTATATGTCACTGGATTCAAACATTAACAATGTCTATCATACTATTGATTAAAATTTTTATAGATGTTTTATTAAAATCTGATATTTTAAAAGTCAGAAATAATTCAAAGAATTAATAATATCTAAAGAAAAATGATTTACTCATAACCTTATTAACATTTAATAAATCTATCAATAGTTTAAAAAATATAAGCTATTGTAAGAGCACAATAATCTAAATATTTTTCTTTATAGTATTATAAATCTTGACCTATGTTTACAACTGTTAAAAATATGGTATCCTATCTGAATGATATAAACTATCTTTACATGACAAACATAACATTATCAAAAGTTACACTCATTTTCAAAACCTAACATATTATCTAAATTATTAGAATACAATGCAAAAATATTCTATTATTATGTTTTAACCATGTGATAAACAATCCAATAAAACTATTGCCAGATTAATATCAGATATAAATAACTATAGCACTTTAATTTTTCTCATTTTCACAGTTTTTTTATTTATTTTATATTTCTTCAAAAAAAATTTACAGTTTAAAGTATATATTATTTTTACAGTAAATTTTGTTACATAATAACTGGTTTTCAAACAATGATGAATATTATTATGTGAATATATATTATTAAATGAATATAACTAAATATTGAACAGGGATAGAAATTATTTGATGGCTTTCAATATTTAAAAAGGTTGCAATGCACTATGTTTTGGAGAATAATAGATAATTTATTTTTTAAGTAATTTATTATAGACAGATATTTATTTTTAAAATAATCATTTTATTTTATTAAACTTAGTAATAGTTTTCTATATATTGGATTATTTTTGTATATAAATTCAAAATTTTTTGGCAAAAGAGTTTATAAATTGGAAGATATTTGTCATCAAAACAATATATATATTTTTTCTCAGAGCATTGAAAAAAAATATTAGTATTTTCTTTCTAATAAGAATTTCTTTTGAATATTAAATACCAAAGCAGAATGAAAGGCTGATAAAATAATGTTTTTTTTTTGTTTGGTTTTTTTTCTAAAACAAGATATTTTTCAATAATAAAAACATTTAAAAAAAGTTGATTTCATGATCTACTGGATGGTTTTTGTTTGGAAATCATCTTAATAACAATTATAACTGATTAAGGAGAAAAAGATATATAAATAAAATGGATCATATAAATTATTACTTCTTACAAAATATCGTTTCTTCAAACACTTGAAGCAAGCACCCAAAAATAAATCACACATATATGTATAAATATATATCTTAAATTGATTCATATGTCTTTGCTTATTGCAAATAGGAGTATTGTACCAATTTTTGTCAGATCATATGCAGTTATTGCAGAGATATTGGAAACAAATGACTTGACACCATTGTTCACATTACTGCATTCACTCAAAAATTATTGCAGAAATTGACAAAATAGATAATATGACATCCAGTATTATCCAGATAATAGATATCAGTTAATCAGTTATTTGTGGAAATGTTGACATTAAATAACTTGATATCTGCCATTGACCAGGCAGCAGATGTCACTAAAGCAGTTGTTATGAAGGTGTAGAACATATATAATTGATGCCTGCTATTGTCAAGAAAACAAAGTTTACTCATACTATTATTCCAGTTTTTTAGCATATCTGTAACAACTATTTGAGTGATCTCTTAAACCAGGATGATGACAAGTATGATTTAGCTTAAACATTATTACATTATAATTAACAACAAATAATACATGTACAGATAAATCCAAGGTACATATTTACATCTTTTAGCCATAAAATTTTTAACCTATATATAAAGAAGAAATTATATTTTTTTAAAAATTTTGAGAGTCATGTGAAAATCTGAGTTCAAACTCCTATATATTACATATTGGAGTGCAGGTATGAAAAAGCCTGTACTGTAGAAAAAATTCATATATTAAAAAAATACTGTATAGTTTAAATTTTGATGTTTTCACTCTATATTCTGTAATAAATATACACATTTTTTTCTTGTGAGAGAGGAAAAAAAAATCATAATAAATAATTGTGATTTTTTTAAAAAAAATGTTCATTTTATCACTGTACAAAAAGCTAAATAATATTTCTTTGTCTATTAAAGTTAAACATTACTAAAAACATCTCTAAAATTACTTTAAAAAATGTGTTGCTTGCCACTGGCAATATGCTTCTAAAAAAAAAAAGATTCCTTATTCATTCTCTAATAAATTTATTTTTTTTTTTAAAAAAAAAACACTATTTATATAAAGAAGCTGCAATATTCCTTATATAAGACGTCTCAAAACAAATGAAATTTCTCTAACAAACAAATCATATATATATCTAAAAAAAATATTGGTTACATTTTGTCAGTTTATAAAAAATTATCAACTTTTCTTCAAAACGTAAGCTTGTGGTTAAGACCTATAGAGGTCCCTACTATCACATTTTTATGCGCACATTCTTGAGGTTACAGCCTTAGTAAATATTACTTACATAATCAATGTGCATTTAAATAAATTTATAATTACAACTTTTTCAGAGTAAAATGGAGAATAAGTATAAAAATATCAAATAAGGTTATAGCAATTTGATTTTATTTATATAATTTAATGAACTGCAATACAACATAATAAAAAGACATCCATTATAATTTCAATGGTGATAAAATGAAATATGTATTAGAAAAATTTAAGGAGATGTAGGAATAAAAATATAAAAGATTTCTGGAAATAAATTATGAATTTTTTTATTGTTTTTATTTTTGATGAATCTGTTTCATCAAAAATAAAAATTGGCCATCAGTTTTCCATAATTGACGATTATTGTGCAAAGAAATAAATTGTTAAATCTACTTTTTTATATATTAGACTGAATGAGAAATGGATTTAACATATTCTAGTACTGATAAGTTTATCAATATATATAAATAATCTCCCACATACTCAGTTTTTTTTTACTATGAATCTTGTTTTATTTTACGAATCAATTTTTGTTTTCATATTTATACATAGTATATCATTATATATTTTCATTTATGTGTTAACCTTATCCTAAGATTACATTTGCAATTAACAATAGCATTCCGATGTATAATATAATAATGTTATTCAGTTATTAATTACAACAATATTTTTTACAATGTAATTCATAATGTCATATATGTGTGAGATCTTTAAATTATTATAATTATAATTACACACAACATAGATTTTCATTTTAAAATTCTATATGTAACATTGCGAGTTCACATGATGTAGTATGGAGATTGTAATTTTTTGTGTTTTTTTTAAGAAGTTTTAATATACTTCATGAATATAATGTTGGAATTTTTAGCAAATAAAACTTCATTTTTTAATATAAAATATCAAAAATTAAATACAAATTTCTGTTAATCTATATTTTGTATTATCTTTTTTATTAGTTTTATATAGAAAAAATTAATAGTTAGCTAGAAAATATTTCCTTGCAAATAATAATGATTTATTTTCAGAAAATATTCTTACTAAAATTTAAAATAAAATAATCTTTTTTTTATGAGTGAGCAGGTAAAATGCTTATGATAGAATTATGGTATAACAGAGGAAAGAATTAAATATTTGTAAAACTAAAATTCTTAAAATTTTATTATACCATAAAATTAAAATATGTACAATAATTAAAGCTATGCTTAAAAAAATTTTATATTCATTTTTATTTGGAAAAATACATAATAGTAATAATCATATATTCAACTGATGAAAATAATAAAATTTATACACATTTGTAAAAATATTATGACAACACATTAATCTTTTTCAGCTATTACAAAGATATTTTTAATTATCTATAAAGCACATCCAAACAGAGAACAGTTATGTATTCTTTTCTAATTGTCAACATTATCTATATTCTATTTTGTTGTAGTTTGAACATCAACTTTTAGGCAAGCACTCTGAAATAGCCTCTCTAAGCAAATCCTTTGAAGTAAAGATCAACTTTTATCTACAAATGTCATTTGAAACTCACATAATTTAAATTCATAAAAATGCTTTTATAAATATAGTCCAAATAGAAGAGGAAAAACATTTTTGATAATCCATTAATTGAAAAAGTTGAACTTATTAATATGAAACCTTAATTGTTGCATGAATTAGAATATAAATGCTAATATTATTTACGTAATGCAGACACTATTTTAGAATTAATAATCAATTATGTTCATGAGAATGTTTTTATATAGATCGCATAATGGAAATAAAAATGTATTTTTCTATTGCACATTAATTCAAAATATTACTTTAATTAATAAAAAGCAGTAATTGTTGCATGGACTGGAATAGTAGTTACTTTATAATCCAGGCCTATACTTATCAAAAATCTTTTTTTACAAGAGTAGTTTTACATATGATATATTAGTAGAAATTAATTTAAATTGAAGCATCTCAGATATCATCATGTATTATGAAACTTTTTGATGGAATTCATATTGCTAATTTTTTTAAATTTTAAATTAAATTTAAAACATTTCCCCCGCTTTCAGTAGGCTTAAATAATTCAATTGACTGCACAAAAATTCTATTATATTAATCTTATATTAACTTATTACAGTGAAAAAGTTAAGATATTAACTCCAACATGTTAGTAACCCGAACATTTATAATCTTTCAACTTGAAAAAAATTCCTAATAAAAACATTTGCAACCATTCCTTTAATAGAGGTATATAGACAATCACTTATTTTTAATTAACAAAGACTTCAGGCACAAAATGATGCCTAATAATGTGTGGGAGATTATGATCTGGCCCAACTGATGAGTGCTGGTTTTGCATGAAATATATATATTGGGGGATTATATTTATTTTTCACAGATGTGGAGTGAAGGATGAATAGACTGAGACATTCTGAGTTCAAATTCCTCTACTTATATATACAAAGCATTCATTATAAACAAGTTATATATTGCCTTAGAATTACATATTACCTAGGAAATAGATTACATCTTAGTATAAATTCAACCCATTCCTCTTCTATTAATATATATGGATATGCAGTGGTCTGATAATATGAGGAGTTATATTGATGTAATGTCTACATGGGTATAACTACAATATCAAAACCAGTAAGGGCTTGGGCCATTGCATCATTGATTTTTCAATGAAGTGAACAGCTGAATAGTTGGAAGGTTAAGGACATTGAAGGATGTTTATTAATAATTGGGATATAGCCATTTTAATATAAACCAAGCACTGAATGTATATATGTGTTGGGAATTATGATCTGGCTTAACTGATGATAGCTGGTTCTGCATGAAATACATATATTGGGGATCATGTATCTTTATCACATGCATGTGGGCATGTGTATTGATTGCTTGAAATGACATGGAGGATGAATAGATTAAAAAATTTTAAATTCAAATCCCTCTACTTACATATATGGAATATTCAGTATAATCAAGTCACATACTGCCTTAGAATTACATATTGTGTCTTTATAAAGAACAATTACCTAGCTTTTTTTTTTTACTTTTATGACATCACACTTCAACTAAATACAAAAGTGCAAAGAAACTCACCAATGCTGTTAATAGTTCTTCTCATTAATACCCATAATTTTAAGACCCCCTATTAAATGTACCCCTAATGCAGTCACAGCTTTGCAAATCTTAACAGAGTGATAGCATGGATTCAAGAGCTAAAGATTCATGTATCCCAGCTCACTCTAACACTAAATGATATTTACGACACCACATGTAATAAACCATTAATGAGATATGCAATTAACAGAAAAAAAATCCCCAGATTTTCTTCTTAAAATATTTGATAATTTCTTGGCAAATGATGTACTGATGTGTTTAAAATACATTAGTGAATTTTCAATATTAAATTACAGATTGTGAAAATATAACAATCACTGCAAAGAAAACAAGAACAGTGGCATAATAAATGTAATTGCACTGCATATTTTGGAAAGATGTGAAAATATTTTAATATTATCAAAAGAAATTTTTATTTAGATTCAATGCATGACAAAAAATAGGAATCAAGTTATTTTTTGATTAATATTATAAAGTAAATATAAAGATCTAATTCTTGCAAATAAATTACATCTATTTGTATTGGAAAAATCAGAAGATTGAAAAGGGTAATTGAAAACCATTTTTATTTGTTTTTGTTATTAAATGTTATAAAGTATCTTGTCAAACTATATTAAAATTATGTCATATTAATCCCTGAATTTACATAATTTTATTGTAATATTCAACACCTGTAAGAGATTATTTTTCTTACATTATCCTCAAAAATTAACCACCTTTCTCCCAAAAATACTATAAATAATTTTTTAAAAAATTATCATCAATTAATAGTAAGGCTATATGTATAAATTAATCTCTATTTTTTTAATGTGTGTACTGAAACATTTTTAGTAATTTTTGAGCATTCAAAATAAATTATGTTATTAGTGCTGAATTTAATATTTATGTTTGTGTGGGATAAACATTAAATGCAACTTTATTAAATGTATTTATAACTCTATAATTGTGCTTTACACGCATGTAATGAAGCTATATAATTAATAATCCTAAATTAGCAGTCTGAGCACTTTCGGGAAATCTAAGTTCCCATAATCATAGTTTGTTACTAAGTGAGAGATGTTTAAATTATATAAACTCATTATATTACTGTTTGCTAAGAGTTGAGTAATTTGACAAATTTGAGTTGAAACAAAAGTTAAATAAAACGGATTTAATATTTAAATAAAGCAAATCTACACTTTTAACTGTTAGTTATATAATACAAAATTATATATTGCATAACAATTCATAAAAAAGTTTGAGCACCAGAAATAATAAATCTCTGTTACTATCTAAAAAGCTGACACACTATTAATGTTCCATATCATGCAGAAAATAATTAACTATTATGTTAGGACATTCAAGAATTGCTTAGAATATTAATATTTTGCACACAGTTCACATATAAATGAAAATCCATTTTTAATCAAAAGTTGATTGCCTTCTTGCTACTAGAAAACAAATTGCAAAACTATCTTTTCTTTTTTATACTTTTAAATAGTTTTCTGGAAAACTATTCAAGATATTTAAAAGATTTAAAGTACTAAGAGGAATAAATAAAATGCATATTACCAAAAAAATTGAAATATCTGTTGCCATAATCAATGAACTTATTTCCTGTTAGCAGTTTCGTCATCTGTAAGCCAAAATAAATTCAAGATTTGCTAAGAAATATAGATTTTATTAATATAATATTCTCCAATTAATTTATTTTCAATGCAAAAATGATGAAAACTTCTATTTATCTGAGGATATTTGGATTTTAGATAATAAAATAATTAATATTTTTCACCTTGAATTGCTTTAAATTTCAAAGAATTAAACAGATGTTTTAAGATAATAAATTTAAAATAATATTTTTATTAACAATAATAAATCATTCAATTCTTCAGCTTACACAATATAGAATAAAACAAGATGCAGCTCTAACTTAATGTCATCATAGTCACCTTAAACATACAATGATTCCCGGGTGCTAACGCATTTAAACTCCCAAACTAGAACATATTTTTATCTTTTGTCTTTAATAATAAAACATGGGATTCAAAGCTGAAATCAATTTTATTATTAAAACTTTGGGTTCAAAACATTAAGGTGTTTTCAATTTCAGGTTTTTAATTTGAGTAGTAAAATGTAAAAATGGTTTCAAAATGCATAACTATATATTATTGACAGCTTATAATCCAAGTCACATTGATAAATGGAAAAGCTAAAAATTGATCTGGGAATTTAAATGCACTAATATCTGGAAGTCACCGAATACTCAAACTTACTATAGATGGCGCTAGAATAGACAACTACATCTTATTTATAATATTTATGGTTTAATTCTGCTATGATAAAAATATTCTGTTTATAAAAATAAAAAAGACCTGCAATAATGTTTTTAATTTTAATTATAAAAAATAATTAATAAATAGTGACATTTTAATAATGTAAGAACTTACCATCAAACATCATTAATTATGCTTTAGGAGAAAAATCTTCACATCAATTAAACAATCTTTTTATAAACTTTGGTTCTTTGATTTATTTAGTATTATTTATTATTATTATCTTAACTGCTATAATTTTTTAGGTAAGCAAAAATATAATTTTCTTAAGGTTATTTTTTCAATATGTTTTTCCAACATTATCATCATTTTCAACTATTATTAAACTACTTCAAGATGAAAATCTTCCCAAATTTAATGCAGTTATTCCAATCCCTAGATTCTCTCTCCTCAACATGCCAGAAAACTTCCTTACTTCATCCATAAATTTCAACTCTCTTTCTATACCTTTTACAATCATCCTGGGATCCAATTTAAACATCAACTTACTCTATATTACTATCAGTTCTAGAAATATGTCCAGCCCTTTTTCAATTTCCATCTCTTAATTCTTTCAGTGATGTCAGTGATATCTGTTTGTACTCTTGTTGAATATTTTATTCTTGTTTTTTCCTTGTTATTTCTAACTTACCTTTTTTGACAAGTCTATGATCTCTCACTTTTATCACCAATACAGTACTTCCATCTTTTAATCATTTACTAATTTAGCATTAAAATCTCTCATGACAATTTTTCAATATTTCTTGGTCTGATCAAAAGCATTTTACATACTCATATTTTTTTTTACTTCTTAATTATGATAATAACTTGTTAAAATATAAATTTGAATTGTCTCCATTTGATATTTTTCAGGAAATTGAATAACTAATCTTGCCATTCTATCTGATATATCATAAATCTCCACAATGATATTCTTCCAATTTTCATTTATTAAAAGTTCCATTTGATCTGTGCTTTTAATATTTCTACCTTTTCAGTAAATAACTTGTTTATTTTAAAATCAATTATCTCTTTTCTTATAATTTTACAAAGTCACAACAATGCCTCATTTAATATTAGACAGTTCTCCTTTCAATTCATGAAATCTTTTTTCACTTGAAAGTGATATGCAATTGTAGGTACCTAAATAAAAAATCATCATAAAATAGCAGCCTGGTTCTGCAATCAGAGGATCTTAACAGCCTCTACTTTTGGCCACCAATCACTGCTTCAACTGACAATATTATAGATCCCTGGGAATAAGAGCCATAATATACTTTAGTCAATCATGATTGTAAGTCTGTTTTAGTATCCTTAAAAAAAATCACTTTCTTGACAGTGATTGTATTTTTACATATTTGATGAAAAAAACATGCAGTATCTTATGTTTGGTTGAAAATAAAATTTATTTGGGACTTTATAAATAATATAGAAACATAAAAGTTGAACATTTAATGAAGACCAAAAAAACCTATAATTGATTGATGGATTAAAACTGTTAAGAAAATATAATCACTAAACATCACATGATCACCATTTCTTATCCTTGCTCATAACTGTTATTAAAACAGGCAAAACTGACAAAATCCACTGACTAGAAACTGGTCTGGGGATATTGGATGAGTAGGCACTCGATAGGGATTTTATGCATAAGCCTTTTGGCATCCATTGATTACTCTGGCTTGCACTGAGTGGCACTACTATGTGGAGAGATTTTTCTGTTTTTATAATGATTATGAGCAAGCATAAGAAATGGTGATCATGTGATGTTTAGTGGTTTAATACACATCCTGCCTAATATCATAGTGGTGGCTATGGTTATTAAAGAAACAAAGTCACCAAAATGTATGGGTACTGAACTGAGTTCAGACCTATATAACTATATAAGCTAATGAGCTTGGATTGAAAATATTATTGTGTTTTCAATTTTATTTTCACAGTTTTGTAGTTAAGTAGAGATAAAAGATGGCAGTTGGAGGGTTGTGTTAGATCCTAAGATCTGTATGGAATTCTCTCAGACTCAAGGCTCCTCACTGACGAAAGTCACAAGCTAAAAACTAGTCTGGGATATTGGATGTGTAGGCACTAGATAGAGATTTTATGCACAAGCCTTCTGGCATCCATTGATTATTCTGGCTCGCACTGAGTGGCACTACTGTATGGAGAGTTTTGCTTGTTTTAAAATATAATCATTTTCTGATTAGAGTAATTTTATATCTTTTCATGCATGAAAAATACTATGGGATATAAAAATTACATTATAATTTTATTAAATACATGAATCATAATTTTTTACATTATAATAAAGATAATTTTTACAGATAGAGAAAGTATTTTTAATATCTATTGAATAATAATACAAATATTCAGTTGAGTGCATTTAATGATGTACCTATCTTTTACTTATTTAGATTTAAATAGAAATTTCTAGCTTTATGTAAATAAAATATTTATTTTAGTATTAAATATGGGAAAATTTGCACTTTCTAATGAAAATTTTTAAGAAGTTTTAAAATACTGTATTGTTGTGCTATTTTCAAAATTAAGGAATTGTTTGTGAATCTATGGAGCTTGAGACTTATGATGTAAAGAAAGCTTCAATTTTTTTTGTCAATTTTTAAAAATAATATAGACTTCAGTAAACATCATGGAATATTATTATTACTCATCACCACAAATGTACTTTTAAGAATCTTATTAAATGGTAACTTTCAATCATAGATGGATGGGTATTAAAACATTGTTAAGTAAACAAAATTAAAAAGCATTGCGTATATACTTTTCTTATTTTTTCATGTGTCAAAGCATCTGCCAGGAAGCGAACCTGGACAAGTGCTTGTAAGGCAATGCTAACCACTTCAAAGCAATTTTAAGAAATGTCATGAATAAAGGTGAGTTTTTATAATGCTCTGATTAATTTGGTTTTAAGCATTTGACTCAGGTTGTTAAATCAATTTTTGACAATATTTGATAATGGCTGTTTGACTATAAATATGCTATTATAAAATAGTGTATTATTACTGCTAATGGAAAATCTCAGATATTTAATTTAAATAAAGAAGTTGTTAAACAAAAATACATGCTGCCTATATTTTTGCTTTTTATTTTTGATACAATTAGATGTTATTCAAATAGAAGTTTGATGGTAGGATTTTAATTTGATTCTGAAAAAAATTAAAAAAAGGTATCTTCTAATTTTTAGCCCTATCTAGTAAAATAAGATTAGTAGATTTTGCAATAAAAAGTTAATCTACTGAACATCAACAATAGCTTTAATTTAATGTACAAATAATGTAGTTTTAGTAATCCATGTTCTAAAAAATCAAATATATCTATTAATATCAGTTTGTGATGTAGCATAGATTCAAATGTGCTACTGTTACATTTGTCAAAATAAATAGTAGGACATTTTATCATAATGCAAAAAAAAATTGATTTTACTGTTGTAATATTGTAAAAATGCATTTATCAAAATTAGCATTACCAGAAAATATGTTTCAGTGCCCATACAGTTATCATATTTTCTTCACTAATGCTCACCAATTTATTTCGAATCTTGGAAAAATACTCTTTGCACAAATTAAAAACTGTCTTCGATATCTTCTATCTATAGTCCATGAAATCTTTTTTTAGTTGTTATTATATTTTATAACAAAGTATTAGGTTTTTAGTTTCCAACAATGATTCATTTTGCATATTCTAACAGTCAATACATAATGAAAAGAAGATGCCAGCTCATTAATGTCTATATACATATAATGATGAAAGTGTTTGGGGACAATGTATATGCTGGTAAAAGAAAGATATTGATATGGTATAGAGGCAAAGACCAATTATTGTTTACAGATTGCATTTAATCTAATTAAATTTTAAATGCTATTATTTATGGCTGAGTTTGTCTATACCAAAATATAAATAATTAAATGTATATAAATATATATAAGCGATATTATTTGTAATTTAAATAAACATTTCATGCTTGTATATTCATCTATATTTAATCTGTATGTATGCCAACTGGATACGTATATGCAGTATATGTGTGTGTTTTGATACTATCAAGAAATTATCACATGGATGCCTGGATTAACTATTTACTCTGTAACAACTATATCATCCTCCTCCTTTCAATGTGCATAACAAAGCAATGTCTCAGTGTTGTAATCTATATATGAAGCAAATTAATTGCTTCTTATTTCTATATATCAAATATTTTTTATAAACTTAATTTAAAAAAATACAAAGTCAGATTTAATAAATTAAATCAAATATATTTATTACAAAATCATAACAAAGAGGTTAAATTTAATAATTTACATTAAAAACCAATTTTTTTAAATATATAATTTAGTTATTTTTATATGTGATATATGACCAACTGCAAGAAGATTAAGCCAAATAGTATTTGTATTTAGAAATCCTGGAAAATAATAAAATATAAAAGACAGCAAATACATCTATTATTAACACTCGCAAAGCGTATGCACAATTAGCTTAAAAGGCTGATATTTGAATGTATAAAATAACATAATATGTCATGAATCAATATAAAGAAATCAGAATGTCTTGTGTAAACATTAAATTTGTTTAGGTTTGCCCAGACATATCATTTATCTTTATTTGCTCTAATACAATAATTCATCAGGTATACTTGAGAAGTTCTGATAGGCATTACTAGTCATTGATCTTTAAAGTATAAAGCTAACTAAGTCAGCTATTAGTGCACAAACATTTTCTCTACACATAAATGAACATCTATGTATTTGGTGATAGTGGCAATATCTCTAGATCAGATCCATTCCCTTTTGTGGCTTGAAAACTATAAACACAATTCTTTATTTAATACTACTTTAATGGAGAGACTTTCTGCTCCTATCTACTTTAGTGTCTGCTGAAAAAAAGCTACATATTCAAATAATTATAAGACTGGATGTTTTATGTCTTAATTAGAAAATATATAATAAATCTAACAAAGCCTATAAGAACACACTATTTTAAATTAAATATAAATATTACTTTAAAACTAGCAAATAATAATAATAATGAACAAAATATAGTTATATTAAAAGACAATCAGATTTCCTAGTTTGTTCTTTTATGCAAACATTTATCACACACAAGAACGGTTAATTATAATTTCTAAAATGTAGTGTATGCAGAAAGTTTATTTTTTGTAATCAAAAAACACCTACATAAGTAATATACCTTTGCTTGACCTGAATACTGACTTTCATTTCAACTCTGAATGCAAAAAAATATCTTTGCAAAAATATTAAGCATATAAACAAAATGTTTTTCAAAAAATAAGTCCTTTTCTTTTTCTCTGATGGTGATCTATGGCAGTGATGATGATCTTTTGTTGATGTTCTTCCTATATGCAGCATACAATAGCATTATTGCTCTTTGAACTTTTTATTAATATTTTCATTATTATAAAATGATGACAGAATTTTAGGCAGCTCATTATTTTTTGATATTGAATAATGTAATCCAGGATTACATTCTGATCACCGTTATAAAATTTCATTTGTTCTATAGGCATTTTTTTATGTTCATTTTTCATTATCAGGATCTCTTAAAAGTTTTTTTCTTATTATCTTGTATCTTTTCTGGATTTATAATTACCATGATATTTTGCTATTCCTCTATATTGAATTTCAAAACAATTTTGTTTAGCAATTCTGACTTCCTTTTTTACCTTATTGCTTTTCTACAAAATTTAAATTGTTTTTAGCATTTTAATATTTGTTCATCATGAATAAATTTCTATGTTTGTTGTATAAATCCAGTATTTTTTAACATTTTCTTTCATATAATTTGAATAACTTGCCTCAAAGTCTCAATATATATTTGTTTCATTTTTATATATATATATACTTCAAATTTAAACTTTTCTGCACAAACATTGACTAGTACTTTTTATTATGTCTATCTATATTTTTTTAAATCTTTTTCAATTATGAAAATGAGTTTTAGTTAACATCATAAATGTTATATCTCAACTTACCTTCAACTAATAGTCTAGCCCACATTTCATATTCGTTAAATTGAGCATTCATCTCAGACCAAAAGATATATGGATAAGATATATCTAATAGTAGAAACAGGCAAATAGATGATGATGGTCAATGAATCCTATTGCTCTCATTATGGATAGGAATCTGTCTATAAATAGGCAATTCAGGTGGAGGTAAAGTTAGACAATAAATTGATGTCAGAACTAAATGGCAGTATTTACATGCTCCCCTATATGGCTAGAGCAGTGAGGCAAATTCATGCTAGAATTGGAAGCTGCTAGAATGTAAAATAAATGAAGCAAACTGTCTACGCATGAGGAAAACTGTTATGGTACATCTGGAAATATTAGGTAAGCCATTAATAGTTGCACAGCAATCAAATAGTATACTGAACCAATGAATCAGGTGTAAGGTTAGTAGGCATTATTGTAAACATATTGTATATATAAATTAACAAAATATTTAATATTTATATGAGTGTGTATGTTACTTTCATGTGATCATGTGAAAACACAACAGATTTGGCTCACTTAACAAGAAACTACCAAATGGAATTGAGCTATTTTGAAACAGTCAACAATCAGTTATAACACAGGTACAGAAAACAGCTGAGGTTGAACTATACATCACCAACCAGCAGTGGAGGGCTAAGATAATCAGAAAATAAAAATGTCACATGACCACCACCTCTTATGCTTGTGTATAACTGTTGTTAAAAATTTAAGATAGTAAAAAATAAAATAAAGATAAGGTACCAAGAAATGAAGTGAATATAATAAAGTACTCATAAGATAACTTATTCAATTAATATGTATTCTCTAATTAACAAAGGCCTTTCTAAATATATATATATATAAAATCTGTAAATATTTTTTTTGTATTCATTTATTTTATTTTTAATTATATATATTTTTCTGTTTACAATCATTATTATATGAGACATTTTTATTTCCCTCCTTTTAATAATGATAGATTTATTTTTATAAATACCTGATAATTAATCACATAATTGTATTAAAATGTTTAAGTGTTCTAATTTAGTTATCTAACTAATTTTTACAATTATATATTTTTTTATTTCTTTGCTTCTGACTGAAAATAAGCATTGAGATTGTATGGTAGAGAAATATCAAAATTTAACCATATCAGTGATTATTAAGTTTTTTTTTTTATTAAAATCTTACACATTTCATTCCACATTTACTTCTTTTGCTAATTGGTTTTGTATATAAATAATTGTTTAAGCCAACTGTATATGGATTATAAATGTAAAATTTCAACTAAGTGTTTAAAAAAATAATTTAACATTTAGTAATTGGCATGAAAATTAATCATTTTGGGGACCCTCAACCCCATTTCAAGTACAATGCATTAAATGCTGGCATCCAAATAAAAACTGTTGTTGAGAAGAAGGAGACTGATCTCTCGCAAATATCAAATTAATTGATTCCAATCTAGAGGGCTAAAATAATCAGAAAATAAAATTTTCACATGACCACCACCTCTTATGCTTATGTATAACTGTTCTTAAAACAGGCAAAACTCACTATACGTATTGCCACACACAGCAAGCTAGAGTAATCAATGGATGCCAGAAGGCTTGTGCATAAAATCCCCATCTACTCTAGGTGCAGTGCTCTCAGATCCAAGGCTCCTCAATGATGAAGGCCACAAGCCAGAACTAGTCTGGGAATATTGGATGAGTAGGCACTAGATGGGGATTTTATGCACAAGACTTCTGGCATCCATTGATTACTCTAGCTTGCTGTGTGTGGCATTATGTATAGTGAGTTTTGCCTGTTTTAAAAATAAAAATGTGTTTTCTCTATTCAGTAAGATACTTTGATGATTATTTATTTTATTATGAGAAGATTCAGTTTGGTTATCTTGGATGCATTAAAACAAAATTCAAATCAAAACAAAGCCAGATACCCTGGTTAAATTACAATATCTATTATATAATATATAAGGTATATGAGCATAGATTTTCACATGACCCACCACTCTCCACACTATCTCACATCACCGATACACTTAAACACATATATGTTGAAAAGATAAATAATCACCAATATATGTATTTCATGCTAAACCAGCAATTTATTATATATTTTTTTACAATAAATAATTTAATTTCTATATGCAATTTCTGAAGCTCTTTTGCTGAAATCATTTGTTGCAAAACATTATATTCTAAAACAATTTTTGCAGCATATTTATTTTTATTTAATGCAAATTGTTCTTATATTCATTTACTAGTTTGTATCAAAATCATAATCTTCTTCAATGATAATAATGTACTTACAAAGTTTATCATCTAGAATGTCTTTTGGATTCCTGTAAAATTATTCTTTCTTATTATCTATATCATTTGATTTATGATAATCTATATGAATTACTAAAAAGTTAAAAGAATTTTCTTTGAGTCTGGCTTTAATTATTCTTGTATTAATGAGATTATAACCTTTCATTAAATCTATTTTTAATTAATAAAAATCCTGCTCTAGTTTTATTGTTTGAATAATTTTCTAATTAATTTTTTTTATAACCATTTAATTGCCCATACTAACATTTGTATTTTTCGATTTGTTTCCAAAGTAAATCTAGTTTATTAAGTGTTTATAAAATTCTAATGTTTCAAATTTTCATAGACAATATGTGATTTTAAAAAGTTACATTATTTAGTAGCAAACTTTTGATACAATCCTGATTATTCAGTTGGATTCATAGATTTTTTTGTGTGAAAATTGCATCATATTTTATTTGTTATGGTCAGTTTTTATTGCTTATATGAATGATCTAATTTATACTGAAGGATATAAATGCAGACCACTATTAAGATAAAAAACTAATACTGTAGAAATTATTACTAATATTTGCTATAACTAATGGAAATTACTGCAAATGATTCACCTGCCTCTTCCACATTAGATAGATCATAATATCTTCTTTGACTGTCTGGATGTATTCACATATAATCTATAATTGTATGATTACATGTTCAATGGATTGATACTTTAAGCTAATACAAGTAATATTACACATATTTTTCAAAGTAATCAGTTATAATTTTTCAATTATCTTTTAAGCGAAACTTCCAATTTTGAACTTTTTTTACAAAAACAAAAATATCACTATCTCACTGCTTTTGAAAATCTATAATTATTCTGATAAATCTTCAGCACAATCAGCCATCTGGATAATGACTTTATATCTTTTATTATATATCTTTTACTTTACTGGAATATTTGTTAGAGAATATCTGGTATAACAACAATCTGATCAATACTTTGTTTTGATATGGATATTTATATTGTCGAGCTTTCTTATGCTTCAGATAAATAATATTTTTATTCCTAAAATTAATATATTTTTTATCATGAAAAGATTATAATTGGATGTGACACATTTTTTAAAAATATTAAACAACTTTAAGAACATTTAAAGAAACAGATTTTAGAACTATATTTGTTTTGTAAAACGTTTTTTTTTTTTAAATTTTAAAGGAATATTTTCATATTGCTGTTTCTATATTTTGATTCAATTATTCCATCATCAATGGTAGCAAATTGTATTTTCCTTTTTTATGCTAAATCTTCATGTGTTGATAAAATTTGATAATTGGTGTAAAATAGTGTAAAATAGCATAAGAATTCTCTCTAGAGATATTGAAAATTGCTATAGACAAATCACATGCAAAATACTTGCTCAAGTAGGTAGCATCTTAAAATCTCTAACCAGTAAATCCCATATTCTTTGCAATTTTAACATCAATATATTTCAAAATAATACAACAATAGAAACATTTTATTTATTTTTAAATATGAATTAGTTTATTATTGTTATTAAAATTGTTGTTCTTGTAATTACTAATATTGTTTTGTTGTTAAGATTATTGTTTTTATTATTATATATATTATTGTTATTATAATTATTAGTAATTTTATTTTATCATTTTATTTCATTATTTTATTTTATTATCATTTTATTGTTATTGTTATAACTATTATTGTTCCTATTATTTTTTTTAACATGGTAGTCATTTTTATTATTGTTGTTCTTATTATTAAATAAAATTCTAGATGAACTAAAAATAGTAATTACACAATAGATTTAAAAAAATATTTTCTAAAACTTAAAACATTAAAACAGGCAAAACTCTCTATACAGTAGTGCCACTCAGTGCAAGCCAGAGTAATCATTGGATCCCAGAAAGCTTGGGCATAAAATCCCTATCTAGTCCCTACTCATCCAATATCCCCAAACTAGTTTCTGGCTTGTGACCTTCGTCAATGAGGAGCCTTGGATCTGAGAGCACTGCACCTACATCTTATGATTTAATGCAACCCTCCAGCAGTCACCTTTTATCTCTGATTAACTACCAAGCTATGAGAATAAAATTGAAAACACAATAATATTTTCAATCTAAGCTCATTAGCTTATATAGTCATATAGGTCTGAACTCAGTTCAGTACCCATACATTTTGGTGTCTTTGATTCTTTAATAACCATAGCCACCACTATCCTACTAGGAAGAATTGGTATTAAATCACCAAACATCACATGATCACCATTTCTTATGCTTGTTCATAACTTATTAAAATAGGCAAAACTCTCCATACAGTAGTGCCACTCAGTGCAAGACAGAGTAATCAATGGATGCCAGAAGGCTTGTGCATACAATCCCTATCTAGTGCCTACTCGTCCAATACCCCCAGACTAGTTTCTGGCTTGTGGCCTTTGTCAGTGAGGAGCCTTGGATCTGAGAACATTGCACCTAGATCTTAGGATGTAATGGAACTACTGTATGGAGAGTTTTGCATGTTTTAGTAATAGTTATGAGCAAATATAAGAAATGGTGATCATGTGATGTTTGGTGGTTTAATACCAATCCTGCTTAGTAGGATAGTGGTGGTTATGGTTATTAAAAAACCAAAACCATCAAAATTTATGGGTACTGAACTGAGTCAGACCTATTTGATTATATAAGCTAATGAGTTTAGAATGAAAATATTATTGTGTTTTCAATTTTATTTGTAGAGATAAAAGGTGACTGCTGGAGGATTGCATTAGATCCTCAGATTTAGGTGCATTGCTTTCAGATCCAAGGCTCCTCAATGATGAAGGCCACAAGCCAGAAACTAGTCTGGGGATATTGGATGAGTAGTCACTGGATAGGAATTTTATGCACAAGCCTTCTGGCATCCATTGATTATTCTGGCTTGCACTGAGTGGCACTACTGTATGGAGAGTTTTGCCTGTTTTAATAACAGTTATGAACAAGCATAAGAAATGGTAGTCGTGTGATGTTTGGTGGTTTAACTTAAACATATATTATTGTGATATAGTTATAAAATTTAATTAACGAATATCAAATTTTTTATTTCAAATTTTTGTGAATAATTTACAATTTCATAATAAAATTTTAATTTAAAGAATTATATTTTAAAAATATTTTAAATAAATTAAAAATATTTAATTGTAGTGTTTTTGTAGTTATTATTTTTGTTTCATTAATTTTATATTATAATTACATTTTACAAATAATTCTTTTATAACAATAAATTTATGAAAAAATAAATAAATTAATTTATTGATACTTAAAAGATGATGAAACTCTTCATGGAATCCATACCAGTGTTTCCATTAAATGCAACATTTAAGCCTAGTTATTATTAATGTTCATTTTTTAGAGTTTATTTATTTGAATTTTAAAATGGAAATCTATCTTAACAAATGTGATTTTAATGACTTTTTTTATTTATATTAAATTGCTTTTTATAAAATATTTGTAAGCATTATGGACTGCATTTGAAACTTAAATTTTTAAAATTGTTTTTAAAATATATATATACTGTACCTATTTACACATGTATACATTTAAACAATATGTTTTCAGAATACAGTTATTTTATATGCATACATATTTATGGCGTGTGGTTGAATCTAACATATATACATCATTCACTAAAGTAAATATTTCACTTCATTGATGGAAAAGATTTATTGGAAATTGTAGAGGTATGACCTATTTTAAACTTATATTAGAAATATAAAAAAATTAATCTAACTGATCATTTTCTTGGTTTACATATATAAAAATATTTAAAATAGTAATTAAGTTTAGTAGCAGTCATATTATTTCTAATATTAATAAAGGCATTAAAAATATTTTTTTCTCATAAGAACTTTATTGATTATATAATATGTTTACATTAATACAAAGGGGGGATCAATACAGTTAATGATAAAGCCGGAATGAGGATCACACACCTAATCTTACAATCAGGAACAACTAAATGTACAGCCCAAGCATAATAAACGAAAATCTGCAATGGAAAGGCCCCATGTAGTCTTAAAAATAAATGGAGCTAATTTTATGTCTATATCACGGATAATCCAAAGCTTCGCTATGAATAATGATGGGGATTATCAATGGTAGGATTAAAAGGTAAGCATACATCTAATGGACCAATATGCAAAGAGTAAAAAAGTGGAAATCCTAATAGCAGGGAACTCATCATTGCCATAATCAGGGCAGTGAGAGTAGGCATTTGGCTTATATAGATAGAGGCTATAATGTCTCTATAACATTGAAGCAAAGTACAATGACAAAAAACATGCAACATGGTCTATGACATAAAGGGCAGACTTGATCTATGCATGAGAAACCTCTACAGATGATAAAAAATGGTTTGTAAGAATGGCATTTAGGTTTATCTTGATCAGAATGTCTAAATATTTAGGTTCCAGGTGCCACTACTTGAATTTTTTTAATAATGATATGATTAGAGAAGGATAAAAGGGAAGGACAAGGAGAAGTATCATTATTAATAAGATTATATGCCTCCAAAAAGTTAATTTTTTGTCAATTTGGATTAATAGGTATAATGGTGAATTTTGAGATGTGCTCTAATAGGGATGACAACCAGCTCTTCTCAGGAGGAGAAGGGTATCTATAGGGGAAACAGTGGTGAAGCATAATGCATCAGGGAACCAAAGAAAATTTTTTAAGATAAGCATGTTGGAATTGGAATATTGCAATGGAGTGAAGTGAAAGTCTGTTGAGCTTCGTATGCTTCTGAAGGTATCTGAGGCTAATCACTACAGTCCTGTTCTTTCAGAAAAGTTTTGAGAAATTGATGACCTGCATAAAATATGAAATCCTTGAAAACATAAGGATGTTCAGAAAGTGAGGTCTTTGCAAATAGAGACATATAGACTTTTTTTTCATGTGTCATAGCATCAGCCAGGAAGCGAACCCACTAACCCAGGACAACTGCTTGTAAGGCAGCTGTGCTGACCACTTGACCACCAATGCTTGACAAAATGAAGATGTGATCTTGTGAGAAGAGAGAAGTGATTCTTGGATGTTTTTTCTCATTGCTGATGGAGAGTTAAAGATCGGAAAACCCAGATTGATATACTATAGTATTGTCCAAGTGAAAGCTGTTTTTAAAAAATGTGATATTTAAGCCATTTTTGATTATGAAAAGAATATATTCTATAGGACTAAATATTATAATTGTCATTATTATTCATGAATTGAGAAAATGTTATTAAAAGCCAATTATAGACCTATTTATTTATTTAGATATGGATTTTTGACTGCTTTACTAATAAATAAATATCTTAAATCAACCTTTCTAGATTCCATCAGAAGATAGAATCACCAATAGCTTATTAAATCTTTCATTTCTGCCATTGTAGAATATATTAAGTATTCACTAACAATATGGTTTATAGGTTGTGATTGCCTATATTTACATAAATGTTAATGCTTCTTTATAGAAATCAGGCTTCAACTTGATGAATTCCTGGTTAAAGAGAACAAATAATAAAACTGCTATGAATTGATAATCTTCCAAATAAATTTGAAAGTTCTAAAATAATTTCAAGACCATTCATTCAATGAAATGGATGGCTGAAGAGTTGTGGGCTGGAGTAAACTGAAGCCTGTCTATTAAAGTATGAAGATTGGCTATCTTAATATAAAGCTGAGGACTGTTTGTATGTATGTGTGGAAATAGTAATCTGGACCTACTGATGATTGCTGGTTTGGCATGAAATGTGGGTATTGGTGATTGTTTGTCTTTTCAACATGTGAGTGGTCAGATGGGTCAGCAATATGAGATGGCATGGAGAGTTGAGGGTCATGTGAAAGTCTGAGTTTGAATCTCTTATATATTACATTATATATGTACAGGTGTGTATAAGCCTGTTCAGTGTATTAAATTAGATGAATAAAGTGATTTTATAATCATCAAAAGTAAATGATCATTTTGTGCAATCAAAAAAATATGATCAATAATAAATAAAGTTTTGACTGATAAAGTGAATACATTGCATAATTATTTTATTGTTTTAAATATTTATAAGAACTTGATTGTACAAAATAAAACCTCTTTATCTGATGTTAGTTATTTAAAAAAATATCCATTAAAATTAAAATGTAGATAAATTTTTCTAAATGATTTAATTAATGTTAAATTTGAGGTATATCAAATATTCATAATAAGTATAGAAAGAAATGTAATTACGAATAGGTTTGAGATATATTAGAATATGAATGTTTAAAAAAAAAATATGAATATAAATTTCAAGTAAGATGTCAATTTGTTAGCAGATTATATAAATAGTGATAATTAATACCAGGACAATTCTAGAAAATGTATTGTGATTATTACATTTCAAATTTCTTTAATATAATGATCTTTCTAAATCTGTTCACATGATTTATTGTAAATTATATTCCCAAATTGTCATTTTCATCAAACCAGATAAATATAATTGTTTTTAGATCCCACACAGTCTTAAAAATTTTCAAGTAGCAGCCAAGAAGCAACTTAGCTAATCATGCACAAACTGGTCAACAATTGAGTATATGTCTATTTTAAGATAACAGATAAAAAAGACTAAAACCATTAAACATTGATGGCAATAAGCATAGTGAATTGTGTTTTGCTTTTATTATTCCTCAATGGAAGATAGACATGCAATAGTTGAACCATTAAGCATCACATGATCACATTTCCCATACTAGCACATTAATTGTTGATAAACAGAGCAAAAAATAAACAGAGCCTTCTGGCATCCATTGATTACTCTGTTTAGCACAGGTGGCAATACTGTATGGAGAGTTTTGCTCTGTTTATGCAATAGTTGATTTAAGAGGTCTTTTATCTTTCAATTTCAGGGTATTGTATAAACATTTAATTATTATTTTGCATTTTTTATGATCATTCAATTAAAAAAGTAAGCAAATTTGTGTTTAAAATGTGAGCTTAAATCTAAATTATTAATGAATTACTTAAAAATTAGGTATGTTAATGTTTATTATACATATGTCATTAGTTATAAATAATAATTAAATATCTCATAATAGGCCAAAATAAATCATAAACTCAGCTCATTCAAATATGACATCTTTGAATGAGTAGAATTTTCAAAATTGCATGTTTTAATATATTTTTTAATCATTTTATATTACTTTATAAATAGTTGTAATAAAAAATTATAAAAAGTTAGAAATGATCAATACAATATAAAAAAGGTTTTAGAGTAAACAATTAGCTCCTAACTAAATTAAGCATTTTATCATATCTAAAATTCAGGTTTTGATATCTAATATATATTTGTCGTACAATGTTATAATCAAAGCTTTAAAAAAACATTAAAATATATTTGTCTTTATAAAAAAAATCCTTATATTTGTCTTTATAAAAAAATCCTTAGCAAATAATAAATGATGGAAATGCTTGCTAACTTTGAAAACAAATTAAGATAACTTGTTATATGTTTTATGCAAGTTAAGATATTTCTAAACATTTTCTAAAAAAGTGGTAAATAAAAAATGACTAAATATATTGAGTGACATCTTATCATACTACACTTCAATGAAAGAAATCTACCTTTTAAAGCACAGGTCCCCAAACTTTTTTTAAAAAAGGGCCACATAGAGTATTTTCTAATGAATCACAGACTAATGAAAATGAATTTTCTAAATAAATTCTCTAATTCCAAACACATATAAAAATATTCTGAAACTCAAAATTGATATAAATATCATAAATGTATGTTTTTATAAAATTAAAAAATACTCACTATATAAAACAGGCAAAACTCTCCATACAGTAGTGCTACCCTGTGCAAGCCAGAGTAATCAATGGAATTATTAGCAAACATAAGAAATGCTGATCATGTGATGTTTAGTAGTTACTCACTATATATTGGAAAACAAAAGAAAATAATATAATGTGACTGGTGCATTTATTAATTTTTGTAATATCAAATTTAATATAAAAAATATTTATCTATAAATAAAAATTTGTATAAAGATTAATCAATCTTACATAACGGAATTTTTCTTTCTTATATTTCATATTTAGAAATGTTTTATTTGCAAAAAAAAAGTACTTTTGAAATACTTTATTGGCTATTGCTGTAATCATAAGTGATCAATATAATCATGAATAATCAATGGATATCATCGGTAGTGCCAACCAAATTGGCAACATTAATTACTGACTTTAATCAATAAGTAGCATTAAATTCCACATAAACTTCGAGCAGCCACTATTATATTTTTATCATCTAAGCCAGTAATTTGAAAGTTTCAAACATTATTTTGAACCCAAATGAACTTGCTTGTACAACTACATGGATCTGATACTAAAACAGCATATATATTGTAATGATCAGCATATAAAATAATGGTGGGTATATAAAATTCCACCATGAAAAACTTCTGAAGATTCCTTGAATGTCTAATATGACCCAGTTCTATGTAATACTCAAAGGTTCTCATGCATTCTATCTATAAATATCATAAAATTTATATGAGAGATATAAAAATATATTTCTATAATGTGGGTTAGATGAGGAAAAAGGTGAGATGCATCCTTATCTAATTATATTGAATCTTCTTTCATGTTGGTGGCACCAAAATTAAAAAATACATTAAATAACTTGAAAATTATTATAAATAAATCAAATAAGTATTTTTTTAACAAGTAAATCAATTATCATATTTATTAACAAGTAATACATGTTTTAACAAATATATGAAAGAGGATGTTTTCATAACTCCACAACTATAAATGTAGCTTGATTACTCATATTAACAGCACCAAAGATAAAAGATATCATCTAGCAAATCCGATGAATATTGATAATAACCATAACAATCTATAAACAAAATATCCCAAATTTTATATTTGATTATAAAATATAAAATTTTATAAGATATTTACTTTTAGATAATTTGTTGTGATGACATTGCACCTAGCATTGGAATCAGTTTTATTGTCATAGATGAGAATATTCTATATCATGATAGTATTGCTTAATAACTAATTAATCTCTATAATATGTTAACTTTTAGGTACAACATGAACAGAAATACACATTATATAACACAGTTCTTTAATCATTTCATGTATATTTACTATGAGTTAGATCTTTTCAGGAATTTAAAATCAATTACCTGTAATATTTGGAGTTGTGAACTATGCTTGCAGAGTATTTTGAAATATTATAAGTGCTATGATGAATATTAACTTTACTGTCAACAATAATCTTGTAATTCATTATCCTATATAATCCCTTCAGTTCTCGATAAAACAGCAAAAATTATAAATTTGTGAGAAACTACATTTTTAAATAACTCACAACATTTAAATTAAGGTCAGACAGGTGTGACTTGAATTTTTGTCATCAGTAAGTAAGTCACAACAATGTCATGTATTTCTTAATAAATCTGTGTGTAATTCAGAGGAATGCATAAATAATTACACTCAGTAAAATATTGTAACAATCACGATCATTTTCAACCATTATCAATCCATTGCAGGATAAAGGTCTCTCCAAGTTCATCTCCAATTCTAGCCTCTTTTCTCCACACCACACCAGCATTCTTCATTATTTCATCCATCCATCTCACATGTGTTTTTTTCTAGATCCTTTACAATATCTTGGAATACCATTTAAGATATCCATCTATTATATATTCTACTTACTATCAGTACTGTTAAACTTTTTAATAACAGCACACATCTCTTTTTTTTCTCCAAAAATATATGACATAAAATAGAATGTTCTTTTCACATTAAAACTAATCAAAACACTCTTCTCTTTCCAAAATTATTTTTTCTACCTCCATATATATACATTTACTTGTTTACCACATCCAATGTTTTAACCACCTTATTTGTAGTCATTTTCAAGGATCTACAAAATACACATTATATTTTTATAATTATCCATACAAATTAAAAATAAAATAAAAACACAAAAATGCATTTATTCCTATCATAAAAAAACTAACATTTTCCTTTCATTTATCCATACCCTTATATATATTACACTTACTTGTTTCTTTCTTCTTTAAACTTTTTCCTTTTTAAAAAAACTAATTACAAAATATATTTTCCTTTCCTTTTTATACCTTTTAAGTCAGGGGACCCCAATCCTATGCCCACAGGCACCGTGGCACCCGCAGACCATATCATGTGTGCCCGCCGCTATTCGAACATGATAAAAAATAATTTATCTGATGCAAATAAATTTAATTTTTAAGATTTCTTACAAATTATTGTATTATATTGTGATCAAATTGTAGGACATACTATACTTTTACAGCATAAAAGGGTCTATCATTAACAATATCCAACTATAAATTTACATTGATAAAATAAATGATGCCCACCACCTGGATGGTATTATAGAATGTGCTCTCAAGTGCAAAAAGGTTGGGGTCCGCTGTTTTAAGTACTTACTTAAAAACAACCTTGTCTCTAATTTGTCCAGTGTTACACCAATATATGACACATTGTTTTTATCTTTTTCACATCTAAACACCCAATTCTAAGAATAGCATTTATATATTCAACATTTCTATTTCTTGTTTCCTTTATCACATTACAATTTCACTCTGAATTACTAAAAATGTTGATAAATGTATGCTCATAAACTTCAGAGCTTCTAAGAATAGGTGATTCATTCTATTCTTGATTCCTTTGTTCAACATTTAGAAAGCTTTTAAGTCATAGACTGGGGGAGGGTCCCTTTGTTTACATGTACATTGAGCTATGTTTAATGTTTACATGTTTTTTTTTCATATGTCATAGCATCGGCCGGGACGTGAACCCACAACCGTCTGCAACCAACTACTTGCTTGCAAGGCAGTTGCGATGACCTCTTGGCTAATGATGCTTTTACATGTTAAACCTCATTTAATTATTAAAATCAAGGTATTAAAAGTGAGATGATGTCTCTGGCTTAGTATAATTAATTATGAATTTAATAACTCTTAAGTGCCATATTCCATCTGGTTGATAAATTAATTTCACTTTGAAGTATTAATAATGTTGACAAAGGAATGCTCATAAACATCAGATCTTCTAAAAATAAGTGTTTCTTTCTATTCTTGATTTCTTTGTTCAACATTTAGAATGCTTTTAAGTCATAACATGGGGGAGGGTGTTTTACTCCCTTTGTTCCCTTATGTATATATTCTATATCTGATTTCCAATTACTTAATAACAACACATAAAAAGTATCCTTTATAAATATACTTGTCTCAATCTTTATCTTATAATTATTTATGATTTTTTAAATTTTAATATCCATATAATTAATTGAAATATTTATTTCCTTTTCCATTGTAAATTTAATGTTTTCATCAATTAAATTAATATACTTTAAAAATATTCTGATTTCCTATCATTACCATTAAACACTAAAAATTAATCATCAACATATCTCACATAAAATATAGGTTTGCATTTCATTTCATTAAAAAATCTTCCTTCAAAATAATTAATATATAATGATGCCAGTAATCCACTTAAACAATTACCTATACTCAAATTTTTACATTGCTTATAATATCTTTCACTGTATTCAAATATAATATCCTTACAACATACATTCAAAATGTCATGTAATAGATTACATTCTATTATCATCTTTTTCTAGCAATATGTTCATCCCAACTTCACTTCAGTCTCTTTGTTCTTTCAATGATGTCAATAACATCTGCTTGTTCTCTTATTCGTATATTTCATTTTCAATCTCTTATTATTATTCCTAAGATGCATCTTTCCATAATTCATTGAGTGGTCTGAAGTCTCTGTATTGCTCTTTGTTAAGTGTCCAAGTCTCAGATCCATAAGTAAGAAATGGTAAATCACATTTATTAAAAACTTTTCCTTAGGCATATTTCCTTTTAATATTGTTATTTTTAATGAAAGCACTCCAACCAAGTTTAATTCTATGATTAATTTTATCCAGTATGTTTCTGTCTATAGTAATAATTTAAGTAATAACCTGTAGATTTATACCTTACGTTTGTCTAAATATGATAATATAATCCGTGCTATCACACGATGAAAAGCTGTAACAACAAATAGAAAAATAAATTAAATGGCTAAGCACTTTCAAGAAGATGTACTTCTCATAATCGTAGCCCTAAATAAAATAAAATTAATGACTCGTTCTTTGAAATCATTATATAACTACAATATGCAAATTCTATGCAAATGAAACATTATGACCATCTTTTTGATATAGCAAAACATGCTTTTTTATGATTAATGGTGAAGGAGTCCTCTGCAATAAAGTAAGCCTCCTTTACCTTTCACTTAATATCATGCCTCTCAATACAAACCAATTTTGCAGATGCGGGTTTGAACATATGTCCTGATTCTTTTTGATGTTGAGCAAAAATTGAAGTCCATTCTGGATTAGTATGTGAGGATTATATCTATACATATGTTGTGACATCCTAGTAGCTATGCTGGCTCTTGTCTCACCATAGTATGAAGCTTTGCATCCATTATGAGGGCATGCCACTCTGTACACGGCCTGTGGGGTCTGATCAGAAGCTATAGTGTCTTTAGTGTTGTTAATAAGGCTATTAGTTGATATAGGTGTATGAAAACTCAAATGAAATTCTGTAGAGAAAGTCCTATAGAATTTTTTATGCAAAGAGTGCACGTAGGGCAACAATAGCCAAGGCTTGTTGTCTTCAACTCTGTGTTTTCCAATATTATTAATAAACTGCTTAATCTTGCTATAAACTCTGCTGCACCTGTATCCTGATTTGATTAAGTTAGTTAGCATAATTAATCATGTTAGACCTTCTGTCTGCCTCAAATTTGCACAAATGGTAATTTCTAAAACGAAATGATGTCAACCCAGCAAATTTGTGAGTCCTAGGTGTGTATGAATCAGCGTGAATCTGTCCATGAACTTCTGGTGGTTTCATGACCATTGTATAGTTAAGCATACTTCCTTCTCTGTGTACATTGACATCTAAATATTTTACCTCCTGCTTTATATCTTCCCAAGTAATATTCAAATTTAATGATGTGCTCACTTGTATCTGAGCTTTGATTTGCTCAACAATATTTACTGGAGCAGCAATGAATAAGTCATCCACATACCTCGTATATATCACATTATTATCTACTATGTTGTATTTAGATAATACTTGTTTTTTATAAAAATTCAAATAGATGCTAGCCATCATGGGCAATCCCATGGACCACCCATCATTCATGTGGCACCAATTATCTTCAAACTTTGCCATTATATTTGCATCCAAACATCTCAAAAATTCTGTAATGAAACAAATGCGAGCCTGAGCCACATTTTTACTTACGAGTTCTTGTTGTATAATATCTATCAACATCTTTCTATTAATAGACCCATATAACTCTGAAATGTCTAACACAGCAATTTTAAACTCAGGCTTTATTAGCATGTTCTTGATTCACTCTACAAAATCAAAGAAGATTTTATAGTATTTACAATTGTTAACTTCTTCTAACTTACCATTATCAATCCTTATTTCCATCTTTTGGCAAATGCATTGAACATTACCATACTCTTTTTAATTTATCTTTAATCCTACTTTCTTACTTTGATGTGATAATTCTTGCAACATTTCTTGAAACTATAAAGCATTATTTTCAAAAACTACATCATCTTCAAAATATAGGTGACTTTAATAATCTCCAGTTACTTTTACTTCCATAGCTTTCCATTTTAATGCACAAAATATTTCTTGAAAAAACTGCTGTAAAAAGTTCTGGATGTATGGAGTTGTTCTGTCATACATCCTTCTCAATGTTAACCTTCCTAGTATCATTATGTAATCTAATTGTTTCTGTTTGGATTTTTAGAAATATTTATTAGAATATGACTATATTCTGGGTCTATATCTCACTGATTTAATGTTTTAACCACTAAAGAAATGCTTATAGAATCCAATGTATATTCATTATCTACAAATTCAAAACATAATGGCAACTCATATTCAATGGTCTTTTCTGTAATTTCTCTCAATATGTTGAATGTGATCCACTATACTAAAACCACTTTTAAATTCAGCTTGTTCTTTTGGTTAGTTAAAATCCAAGATTCACTGTAGTCAAGTTGTAATTGTTTTGGTAAACATTTTTTGATAAAAGACTGGTAGGTCTGTAATTTCTAAAATCTTCTTTATCACCTTTTCTAAATATCAATATTAATACTGTTTTTTTTTTCAATCATCTGGATATATCTTTATCATTTAGACATTTGGTAAATAACATTGCCAAAATTGTTTTATTTCTTCTTCTGCTTCTTTTAAGATATCAATCATAATTCCACCATTAATTGGAATGTTTCACTTCATAAATTTAATTCTATGTATCACTTCTTCATTTAAATGTCTCACTTCTTCATTTAAACTTTTGGGCAATGAAGGTACTTTTCCTTGTCTTTTATTGCTATTGATGTCATTTCTCTTTTTAGTAATAGTTCTTTTATTTTTTTTCTCATTACATAAATAAGTTTCTATCATTTACTAAAATAATGCTTTGCACTCTTGAGATTTTTATTCACTTCTATAACTTTCTTTGTTAGTTCACAATTATACTTTCTTATATCTTTATCAAAATTCCAAGATATTCAATGCTTCTTAATGTATCAATTTTATATATTTTCATATTCTTTCTTTTTAATAAATTGTCTTGTCTCAGAAGAAATTTTATTGGTCAATTGCTGCTTTTTTGTACCAGTTACCTTTACTTTAGTATTGAAAAGGGTATCAGTTATCTTTCTACTAAATTTATTCAAATTTGAATCAAGTTCAAAATCTGTTAATATTTGAAAACAATTTGCAAGTTCTAATTTAAATTCATTGGAATGTTTCTAAAGATTAGAAATATCAAGTGAAAATATTGTTTTTCTTAAAAATTTGTTTCTATGACTCTTATTTTGACTATTTTGTTTCTCTCTAGTTTTACATTAACATGTATTTTACATCTTTCTAAACAATGATCATTTCCTATGTTGAATTTATTAAGAACATTACAATCTTGAAATGTATAATTTCCTTAGTCAAAATATAATTCAATTCCATGCCTTCATTTAGATATTTCCATGTCCATGAGTAATGTGTGACTTGCCATAGAAGTATGACCAGAAAAGTGATAAACTGTATCTATCAGAGACCTTAGTTGCCTAATTCGTGAACCTTTTTTTTTATTTTACATATACCTGTGTAGAATTCTGTTATTTCACTTCCGCACTTGGTAACCCAAATCTCTATAACTCGGAAGAGTCCATTGTAGTTGAAGTCAAGAAAGTGCAGGGAGGAAGGTTGTTAAGATAGATTTTTTTTCTATTGAATAAAATTTAGGTAACTCTCCCTTAATAGTGATATAACATTTAGTATTATAATCATTACTGTAAGGAATGTGGAATAAGGGAAGATTTTATTTGATATTATTCCATATTAAAAACATGCACTTGCTACAGGACAGAGATTGTGTTGTTTATTTGTGATCATTGTAAAATGAATTAATAATTTTTCTCTTTATCATTCTTATTTACTTTGTAAATATGTAGTGCTTTTATGTATACCTACCATAGGAAGGGTTGAAATAATAAACATATTTAATCATTAATATGGTAGGGATATATACTTGACACAAACACATGTATATAATTATTTTTTTATTAAAAGAGTTTTTCAATTTTTATTTTGTTTGTAAATAAACATTGTTAATTTGATTTTCATTAAATGATCTCTAGTTTATCAAAGTTATTTATCCATTCATTCATCAATTCATAACCATACATATGTGTACACACACACCTCTTACATTATAGTATAGTAAAAAAGGTTAAATGAGTCCTTTACTTGATTGAAACCCATATGAAGGTATTGTATCTGCTATCTAAGGTAAATTCTTCCCTGAAGAGAGCCAAGTGCAACATTTTCCCTGGGTTTGAGGCATGAAGGAGTGAGGTATGAATGATTTAGCCTAAACTGTGTTTAAATTTAATGTGTAAACCTAGAGCTAGCCCACTGAAAGTAGGCATTATCATTGGTTAGGTATCTTATTGCATCATTCATGCATTCTACCTGAAGGCTCTAGGTCAAATCATAGTTAAATGTGTTCTCACTCTTCTGGTGGAAACCCTGGACTATCACATTTTTGGTGCTCAGACCTTAGAGGCATGAAATATAAGTTTCCAAGGAGGATTGGTATATTAAAAAAAAATTTTTGGGAAAATTGTTCACCTTTACAGATTTACGTAGTTATACGAATTGACTTATGAGAATGGGATGATAAACTGAGACCATGAATAAATAATTAATTAATAAAAATAAATTAAAATAGGTGAGTTAAGCATGTAAACAGACAGGCTAAAAGCTAGGCATTAAAAATAATATGTACACCATTATAAAAATGCTGTGAGAAGTTAAACATATGTGTTAAATGGTAAAAAGATAGCATAAGATTCCATGACATATCTCTATTCATAATTATAAAGAAGTAATTAGTGTTATGTATAAGTATTGATGAATGTTTTTAATGATACTAAGGAGTGGTAAACTGTTAAGAAGCAAAAATATGGAATGTACTGAGGCATTACAAGATATTAGCGATAGTGAAATGGAAGGTAACTCTAGTAGTATGGAGGAAAGGTCTTTGCTGATCCAAATACCTGGGGGTCTATGGCTAGAGTTGACCACTCTCCACAGGCACATGCCACAGATCAGGTATTACCTTAAGCACAAGGAATTCTTGATAATGAAATGACCCTGAGTTCCTGAAAGCAGAGTAATACAGGTTGCAAAAAATGATGTAACTATGGAACAACTACACCAAATACTTATGGAAATATACCAAAAGATGGACAGTAAGATAGACAGCCTGAACTGTAATATGAATAGTATAAAGGAAAATACGAACAGTGTGAAGGCAGATATGAAACATATGAAGGGAGAATTGAGCAATAATATGAGTAGTATGGAAACAAGATTAAAGAGAGACATTAACAGTACTAAGGAAGATATGAAAGATGAAATGAATAAGGTGATAAATTTGGAAGAAAGATTGAGAGAATATATGGATAGTGTTAGGACAGCTATAAAAGCAGATGTGAAGGACATAGAAACTAAACTGTTTACAGATATGGAGCAATTATCCCTCAACTTAGATAGCATTCAGAGAGACAACTCTGAAATAAAACAAACAATTGGCAACATGAAGAAAGAAATAGTTCAAGTATAACATCATTGGGCAAGAAATAGTTCAAGTATAACATCATTGGGCAATTAAATGTCAAAAGTGATGAAATGCATAAAAGTCAAGAGGTTTTCAAAGATTAGATGCATACAGAAGAGAAGTTACTAGACAATGTCAAAAAGAAGTTTGAAGATATGCAATCAAGGTGAAACAACTCTCCACAGCACAGAACTTGAAGCAGAGTCATGAGATAGGCCACTAGGAGCCATTGACTATTTCTTTAAATGACTTGAGGACAAGATACCCTTGACAGTGACTGAAATCACCTTAAACAGGACCACTCTTGAAAAACTAGTGGATAATGCATCCAAACCATGGGACCATATTGACAAGTTAGATGACGCTCTCAACCAGAGAATGGTAATGATCGAGTCTCAGCTGTGACAAAGTACACCAACCTTGGAAATCTGACAAACTGGGATTGACTCAATAACTCGGAATATAGGAGAATGGAATGACAGGGAAAATTGCTTGGAGGTTGACCTCAAGAACCCACAGAGGATGAGTGATCAGTGAAAGAAACCAACTGTCCACATTACATAATGCTTAAGAAGGAAAATCATCCTCTTACCTTTAATTTAGAAGGATTAGTCCCAAATAGTTATTAAGATAATCCTGAAAACCAGATACAAACCACACATAAATACCCTGGAGATGGATGATGCATGGCCACCCAGCCCAATTCAGTGCAATTAACCAATTTATAAGGTTAAAAATATTTAAGGGGGCTATTAACAAAGCCCCCCATAAAACATCTTAGGAACCTCAATCTTTACTTTTTGGTAAATTGAAATTTGTCTGAATGAGAAAAGATAATCATTGCATACAACCCCTCTTCAAGAAGATGCATTAATGTGTGGGAGTCACTATTCCAAGTACCATCCACTTTCATATTCCCAAACATTGTTAGTTAAGAATTTCTGCAATAGAGACATGCAAGAGACTCTTTTGTATCAGCTTTTCCAAGAGAAGTACAGATTTGCACCAGAATATACTTTGACAAAGTTCCTTCACCACCAGGTCACAAAGTTAAGAACACTTAACACCTATCACCTAAGCAAGAGTGAAATTTTAAGGATAAAAAAAATTTACTTCTCAAAGTTGAGCAATCACTAATATGTAACAGTGCTAGGAGCATCGAGCAGGTAGCTGAATTGCTCAGCATGTAGCTGAATTGCTCAACAACATAGACATAAACAATGCCAACCTGTCAACTAGGACACCTGAGGAAAGAAAAGAGGAGGCCACTGTCATCATTATATTTTACAAAAAAAAAATGAAATATAACAATGATACCAGCTATTGGAAAAAAAAATCCTTACAAAGAAACCCTCCATATATAAAACTGGACAAATATTTACGAAAGAGTGATACCCTTCCCCCCATAGTGCGGGGAAATCCCCAAAACCAGGGTGCAGTAATTACACACCCACATTCCAGAAAAAAACAAACTAGAAAGGTACTTTAGGCTAGGTTCCTCACCTTAAGAAATCAAAATGACACTGAAGAATGTGGACAAAACCCCTGACCAAGAAATCATTATGATGTATTCATGGGAATATAAACACTCAACTTTACTTTGCAAAGATACTCCATGATAGATGTTTTGTTTAAGAGCTGGTTAGTTAAAGCACACTGTCAGATTGTGGTAGCCAGATTTCAGTTGTGTCAGACAAAAATTCTACCATAAAATTCTGACAAAAAATCCCAACACCAAGATCTTACCACTGAGATCTATCCAGATTACCATGGCTAACAACAGGAAAGCTACTAAACTAGTGCAAAAGGTTTAAGTTTAAAGTAGACCAACAGTCCTCTATCATGTTTTTAATACTGAATGGTCTAATCCATGACATTCTAGGGTCAGACTACACTTGAATACCTACATTATTGATTTCTCTGATAAGACCATTAAAATAGGTGACAAAGTCTTGGAGATGAGATTATTTCTGAGGTATGATCTACCTGAAGTTGATTATATATCCAATATCCTTGAAGCACTCATAGATTATAAATGCAAAGTCCAACTTGCTTGAAATCAATGTTTCATTGAAATTGCGATCTGTTATTAATGAATTTAGCCTGATTTTTTTTAAGATACCAGGAGTCATAGATGAATTTTAACAGAGAATTATATTAAATACATGACCAATCATTTCAATCCAAGTCATACCCTATTCCTTACCAATATTTTGAAAATATATCCAAACAGATTAATAAAATGCTGGATTGGCAGATCATTTCCAAATGCTCTTCACTTTACTGTAATCCAGTGGTAACTGTGAAGAAAAAAGATGGGTCAATGAGATTTTGTTTGGATGCTAGACAATTAAACAAAATTACTTTCCCTGATAAAAAACATTACACTGCCCATACATGAAATATTCATAAGATTTGGAAACAAGAAGGTGTTTTCCACTTTTGATCTAATATCCAGCTATTAGCAGATTGTTAATAGGATATCTTTTGGATTGATAAGTAGTGGTGTTGGTTGGATTAGATGTCTATATAAGATTCTATCTCCTGAGGTTAAAAAGATCATAACTATTTATGTGGATGATGTGACCATTGCATCTGCCACAATTAAAGAACATCTTCAACATCTCACCATATTTTTGCAAGAGTGCCACAAAAAAGGATCAAAATCAACTTCAAGAAAAGTACTCTAGATTCAAACCAGGTAGACACCCTAGATCATATCATTTGTTGCAATAAGATAAATCCTCATCTGGAGAAGTTCAGTGCCATTCAAACCTTTCTTAAACCAACCAACAATAAACATATCATTTTAGGCCTGTGTAACTTTTACAATGGTTTTTTCCAGAAGTTCTCAGATCACATGGAACTGTTATTAAAACTAATTACAAAAGATGACAGATGGAACTGGACTGAGGAACAGGACAAGGCATTTGAAAATATTAAAACAGGGTTCTTAGAGCAAACCATGTTAGCTTTCTCTGATTTTAATAAACCATTTATTATCCAAACAGATAGTAGTGATTTCAGATTAGGGGTAACATGATCTCAGATTCAGGAGGATGGCCAGCCTGGGGTCCTCTACTTTATTAGCCAGCTGCTGAAGGGACCAGAAATAAATTACATGGTTACTGAGAAGGAAGAACTAGCAATAGTTGGGACCTTGCCAAATGTTTTGACAGATGCTACTTAGATTGGAGGTGGTAGTGATCACAGACCACAAAAGCCTTAAATTCCTGAATCACAGCTATCTGATGAATAGACATCTAGTCAGATAGTTTGCTGTTACAGGAATTCATTTACACCATGAAATACTGTAAGGGATCTGAGAATGTTGTGACTGACATGCTTAGTCAAAATCCATGTAGGACAGGAACAGAATCATTTGTCAATAATGTCTATGTTACAAACTTTTAATAGTGTAAGAATAACTATATATTAAAGTAATGCTAAATACATGCATATCTCAAGCTGAACATTTCTATAATTGGATAACAGAAATCCCCACATTTGAATTTATTATTTTATAACAAAATTGCAGAATTTTATAGAAAACATTCAATAATTTAATACATATAAGAATGATCTTCAAATAATTATTTAATTTCTAGATCATTCATATTATTTAATGATCTTAACTGATTATTTTTTCTGCATTTGTCCTATTATAAATTTATATAAAATTATTATGATGCTCAAAGATAGAACAGTTTATAGTTTGTAACTCTAATTAGTAATTTTTTTTTTTTAATATTGTTAACCTTAAATACATCTACTTGAGGATTTTTTTGTTTAAACATAAAATTAAAATATGATTTGAAATCTTAAATTTTTAAAATATAAATCATTAATTTTACTATATAACTTATAAACCACATAAGAAATGTATGAAATAACAATGTCAAATTTATATAATAAATTTCTACAGTAAAGTTCATCCATCTTTAAACCTTTTTTATTACAGTTTTTTTTTATAACTTAAGTATAAATGGGAAATTACTGCAATGTTTAGGTTTAGTTAACTTTAAATAAATTAATAGCAGAAAGCATGAAGCAGCTTTACTTTTTTCCAGAGCTCTGATAATTTTTTTTAGCTGTTTTCAGTTATTCTTTTAGTTTCTTGAATTTTTATATACTGCATTTGTGTTAATGATTCTTTCAAATGTAGTTTTTTAATTTTGTTTGCTATTGAGGGTGAGGCATTCCATAAGATCTTATTAAAGCATTTTAAAGACATCCTATATGATCATGGTTTCCCTCTCCAAAAATAATACTTCTGGCTTAGTCTGCAATTGGTTTTAGAATTTGCAAAAAAGCTAATTTTATTTTATATATTTGTTAAAACTATATTTTAAGTATGGAAACTTTAAAATGCTAAATTTATTGAATTTCTTACTGTGATTTTAGAATGCTGAATCTATTGCAACTCTTACAGATGCAGATTTATATAGTTTTTTCTTTTAAAATAATAAAAATCACATGACATTCACATGTGCATTCTGGAATTATCTTTTTTTTATGTATTTTATAAATTGGATGACATTAATTGTACATTATTTTCATTTTAAATTAATGAAACTTAAGATTATCTCCTATAATATTTTAAAAAAAAAATCCTTACAGGACATATATATTTATTATCTTTTGATAACAAGTTTATTTGTGAAGTGAATGATGGGAAGGGCATTTTGTTTTGTATATTTATTTTTTTATGTATCTTATTAAATTTCACTTCAAAAGGTCTTCACCTCCGGGAAAGCCTTTGATGATACCTGGACATTAATTTTACTACTTTCTTCCTGTTTCTCAACTCCAACCAACTCAGCCTTTTAGATTAGGCAATTTTAAAAGATAATACTTATGCTTATATAAAACCCTATAACCAAGTTCTGAGTATCACACACACTATACAATCTTTCTTCACTATACCCAATCACATAAGTGGAATAACAGTTGTGTTCACATAATACATTCTAGTCAGATGTCAAACAGAACATTAATATAATAATCATGGTATTGTACAATTTTTTATTTTCATCAGGATGTAATCACTATATAGTGTTAATAAATTATTATTGAAATGGAGGTCCATTTGTTAATCGATGATAGTTGTGAAAGAATTTTAGGAAAATTTTGTTTTTTTTAGCTAGCATTGTAATGTTATTTGATTTTCTATTTTAATTTATTTTATATATTTATTACATGTATGAATAAATAAAAAATATTATAGATACATACATAGTGGAACACCTGCCTTTTCTTACTGTTATGAGTTATACATTGATTAAAATGTATGGTATTTTTTATTATTATATCTAAGTAACCTTAACCTTCCTTACTTTGCCTAGCTCATTTTTGGAAAATGATTAAACTATGCTGTATTAATATTTTTTTTTTATATAACTATTATAAAGTGATTGATGGAGATATAGAGACAATCATATTTTCCAAATAAGTTGGCCTGGATTTAATTTTCCAGATCATTAGTTTAGCAATAAAAAAAAATTTTTTTTTTTAAAAATGGCTGCAATATAATGTTTCTCACAGATGAATGTCAATAGATGCCTTTTAAATAATTTTATTCTTGCTTTTAATATAGTTTTTAAATAGAAACAGAGAATTAATAGTCTTTTGCAAGTATTAGTGTTTTAACTATTCTTCTGACTTAATTTGTATTTGTTATGTATAGTTCACAACAAATAATTTATGATTAATTGATAGGTACATAAGTAAATATTGCATGTGCATATATATATAGTATTATATATGTGTATATTTACACCTCTAACACAAAACTGGGAAAATTGTTTATTCAATAAAAATATAAAAATATTTGGCATATTTATGACTGAAAATTTGAATCTGGACCAAGTACATTTTTTTTAAGAGATTGGTTTACTTTTAGACAGAATGTCCATAGACAAACTATTATTCAGTAAATGGGGATCTAAACACTATTAACTAAAAGTAAGTTGAGATACTGCCAAATCTCTAGCGCTCATTACAATACTTATCCAATCAGATGTCATGGATAGCTGTCCAAATGACGTCCAAACCTAAACACACAACAAAGATTTTACAAGAAAAGGGTGGCTACCCTTTTCTTTACTTTTATTTCTATATATCTAAGTCAGTCATAAGTATTTAGGTTTGAAAACTTGAAGCTTTAAAAATCTTCATAATTAACTCACTGAGTCTAAATCATAAACGTACAACGTGAAATCGTATGATTTACTATGTAGTAGTTTTTAGAATACATAACAAGCAGTAAAATATGTAAATAATATTTTAATTTGCGAAGTGCAGATAGTTGAAAATTGAAATAAATTGAGATACTGCCAAATCTGTAGCACTCATTACAATACTTATCCGACAGCCAATCAAATGTTGTGTGTTTAGGTTTGGATGTCATTTGGACAGCTATCCATGACATCTGATTGGCTGTCAGGTAAGTATTATAAAGAGCACTAGAGATTTGGAAGTATCTCAATTTATTTCAATTTTCAACTATCTGTGCTTCGCAAATTAAAATATTATTAGCTAAAAGGTAAAACAAAATGATAAACTGCTCTAAATGACATCTAGAAGTTGTCAATCCTGATGGGTAATGCTTTTATTATTTATTTTTGAGGGATTAACAGAGAAATGTTTCCAATTATGAATAAATAAATTTTAAATTTAAAAAATAATAATAAATTTTGTTTTGTTTCAAAGCCATTTGTCTTTTGTAAGTTATTCATATTAAAGAAGATTTAATGGCAATATTGACATATATTTAAATATATCAACTTTTGATTATTGGCTGTATTTTCTTCAGAATTAAACTAGTTAAGCAGTTTATGTTTACCAAAGAATGGCTTTAATGAATAGATGAGTAGACAAAACTCTAATAAAATACATAAAAGATTTCATTAAAAAAAGAGAATAATTTAACAGATTTTAATTAAATATTTTATAAATTATTTATATTTGTTTTAGAATTGTTTTTCAAAAGACATTAACTATGTTATTTAAATAGATCTTTAAACACCAATGCACATAAATTGAAAGTTTTTACTCAAGTGTCTTATGTGTTATATGCAAATTGATAAAAAACATACAAATGAAAAACAATGGACAAAAGCAAAAGATAATTCCTCTGAACTTAATGTTTATATTGCAGAATAATCAAAACTCCAACTAACAGATTAATATTTTGAAGATTTTTCTCATTAATTTCAATAATTTGTTTTATAAAATTTTATTGGTTCATTTGAATTATTGAAAAAAATATTTTATTTATGATATTTTATTATTATTAAAAATTTGCTGTGTATTAAAAAATTAGGAAATAAATATTGAAATATTTATAATTTTCTATATTTTCTAATTATTATTGATTTCCTGAAAATTATAATTTTGTCAAAAAAGACTAATAAAACAAAATTTATAATTGATAAAATATGCAAATAAAATAATTTATACAAATATTTAAACTATTTTTAAAAAAATATTCAGAAAATTTTGCTAAAAAGTAAGTTGAACATATTTTAGTAATTTTAAAATTTACAGTATATTTAAAATTAATGTGTCTGATGAAATACATTTCTTGAAGTAAATGGATAACAGTTTTTCACTATCCAACTTTAAAAATAGCTTGTTTTTCATGTTTAATACTTCCTTTGCTTGGACAAATCAGATTTCTTCTTATTTTGAGCTATTAGTTAATAATATAATGAAATGTATGGAGCTTTCAAATTATGAAATGTCATAAAGGACCATCAGAGATGAAAAAACAATACATTGCCTATGAATAGGTAGGTAAATACATATATTCTATTTTAAAAAATAATCAGTTTAATAAATAAATAATTTGATTTTCCAAGAGACAAATAAAAACTTTAAATGATTTCAAGAATAGACTATCAATTTCGTCATTTGTACTATATATTTTTTCTATTGATTAAGGTATACATAGAATGTAAGAATCAACTATCTCTTTGTGTATCAAAATGTTTTGAAAATTACTAGTGATAAATAATGATAATTTGTTTTCATTTTAAATGCTTTTATTTACCATGCACTAAAAGCAAGAAAATATGTTTCTTCCACAACAATGGGGGGGGGGTGTTGATTTAATTAAATTTTGGACCCTCCATGTTTTATTTCAAGTTAAATCTAAAAACCCCAATTGTGGTTGAAGATACAATTATTTTTTTGCCTTTTAGTGCATGGCCAATATTAAAAAAAAATTATATAATTATTTTTAACTTTTACTATTAGCATAGTAAATAAAAATGTAAAATAATATTGTACTTTAAATGAACTTGACACTTATAATTTATATATATTATTAAATAATTCTGCTATAAGTTAATATATATCCCTTGTTTATATATCATATTTAGTATGTGTACATAATTATATATTTATATAATAAATCATTAAGTGACTTAAAAATATTATTTTAAGTGAAAAGTGATTGACCTTTTTGCTTCTGATTCAAATATTTTTTTTAAAAAATGAATGCTTACCAAACTATATTGAAAACAAACTTCACTTATATATAATATATATGCAATTTTACTTTAAATCAAGTTAACACTTAGAGTTTATATGTATACTTCTTATGTATATATCTTTCTTAGTATGTGTACATATTTATATATGCATATATAATAAATTATTAAGTGACTTAAAATCTGAAAATATCCTTTTAAGTGAAAAATGTCTGACATTTTTACTCCTGATTGAATTTTTTTTAAAAAAAATGCTTACCAAAACTATATTGTATACAAACTTCACTTATATAACTACAATTTTACTTTAAATCAATTAGACACAGTTTGTATATATCACTGGATGTTTCTGCTGTAATTAATAAGTATATATTTGTATAGTAAAGCATTAAATAACTTATTTTTTTGTTGAAAAGTGTTTGATATTTTTTTATTTAAAAAAAAGTTTTTAAAAAAAATGCTTAGCAAAACTATATTGTAAATTAACTTTCTTATTCTATATTAAATCAAGCTTACAATTAAAACCAAGATATTGAAGTTTTAAGAACAATTAAATTTGATATCAAAATATTCAAAATTATTTCACCCAGTGTTCCATATCTATGAAACTAGATCATCTCCATAAAATATTATAGTGCCTTCTCACTTTGGTTGCAATTGTTTAAAAATGTACAAAATTTCAACAAATTATATTAAATTTACTAAATCCCAATTTTAATAATTTATTATAACTCTAAATTGAAACCAAAAAAACTCTCTACACTACTCTCTCATGAGCTTTATTTAAAATATATTAAAGCTCTAAAAATAAATTGTAAATTTGATATTAAAATATTTAAAACTTTCCAATCCACTGGTGCAGATCTAAAAACTATGTCATCTACCTAAAATATTATAGTCCCATATTGCTTTGCCTAGAATATCTTTGTTATATATCAAATTTGAAACAATTGTATTGAATTTATATCTATTAAATCTTGGTTTTAATTTTTTATTCTAACTTAAATAATGAAAGTGATTACAGTAGTTTACAATAAATAAACTAATAGATATTGTAACTTAAATAAAAGCATTTAATAATAATAATAATAATAATAATAATAATAATAATAATAATAATAATAATAATAATAATAATAATAATAATAATAATAATAATAATAATAATAATAATAATAATAATAATAATAATAATAATAATAATATATAGGGTATATGAGCACAGACTTTTACACTACCCATGACTCTCCACTCTATCTCATAACACTGATACACTTGAACATATATATGTCAAAAAGATAAATAATCACCAATATGCATATTTCATTCTAAAACAGCAATCATCAGTTGGTCCAGATTATCATCTTTACAGATATATGCAATAAGTGCTCAGATATATAGTAAGATAGCCAATCTTCATATTTTTAATGGACAGGCTTAAATCCACTCCACCCTCCAATTCTTCAACCATCCATCCAATTGAGAATCTGATGATGGAATGCTCAAAGGCAACCCTGAGGCTGAAATTCATGTCATACCCATGTTGATCTAAAGTCAATCTGACTCCTCAGGTATAGGACATAATCCATTTAATACATATATGAGGGATGGGCAGATATCTCTACTATGTAATAACTGAAATACAAACTTGTTATATACCTGTATCAATATATGTAATATATAGGGTATATGAGCACAAACTTTCACACTATCCACTCCTCTCCACTCTATCTCATAACACTGATACACTTGAACACATATATGTTGAAAAGATAAATAATCACCAATATACATATTTCATGCTAAACCAGCAATCATCAGTTGGTCCAGATTATCATCTCTACACATATATGCAATCAGTGCTCAGATATGTATTAAGATAGCCAATCTTCATACTTTATATATCGTATAAATACATAGTAGAGATGTCTTCCAATCCCTCATATATGTGTTAAATGGATTATGCCCTGTGCATGAGGGGTCAGATTGACTTTAGGTCATTAAGGGTATGGCATTAATTTTGGCATTAGTGTGGCCTTTGAGCATTTCATCATCAGATTTTCAATTGAATAGATGGCTGAAGAGTTGAAGTGTGGAGTGGATTTAAGCCTGTCCATTAAAGTATGAAAATTGGCTATCTTAATATATATCTGAGCACTTATTGCATATATGTGTAGAGATTCTAATCTGGACCAACTGATGATTGCTCGTTTGGCATGAAATATGTATATTGGTGATTATTTATCTTTTCGACATACATGTATACAAATGTATCAGTGTTAGATAGAGTGGAGAGTGGTGGGTAGTGTGAAAGTCTGTGCTCATATACTCCATATATTGCATATATTGATACAGGTATATAACAAGCCTGTATTTCAGTTAATAATAATAATAATAATAATAATAATAATAATAATAATTAATATTTATATACATTGACTATCAATTTATATTTTTCAAGATATCTTTTAATTTTATCAATGCTTTCTTCATCTCATATTGTTTTAATACTTAATAGCAAATATGTTATAGTAATTCCAAAAATTTTATTTTTATTTTTTTTATAAATTTAATTTATTTATTTTTTTTTTTTTTTGTTTTTTTTTTTTAAGTTATTTATGATATTTTTTTTTTTTTATATATTTTTTTTTTTTTTTTTTTATTTTTTTTTTTTTTTTTTTTTTTTTTTATTTTTAAAAAAAAAAAAAAGAAATATATTAAATCAAGTATTTTCATTATTCAGAATTCCAAAAAATGTAAATGAATAGTAATTTGCTTCAGAGATCTATGACTAAGTCCATTATTCTAGCATTGCAATAATTCATGCAGGTCCTTCAAAATTCTAATAAAATATTTATCAATTATTGATCAATATCGTAATCTTACTTTTATATGCATTTTTAATTTTAAATTTTGTTATTTTAAATTTTGTTGCCAATGACTGTTTAATTAATTAAACGCTTAATGACTAAAATAAATACTCATTGATATTAATTTTTTGTATTAAGTAGTTGATTGTATTGCGTTTATACACATTCTTTTTTCATGTTTATTTAAATTAAAATTCTGAAGAATTTATGTCATGATCATTGAAAATACTTTTAAACTTATGAATATGTAAATGCATCAAAAATCCAGAATCAAATCTAGATGCAATTATATGTCGAACAATTTCATTATTTAATATTAACTATTGAATGTCATCAAACTTTATTTAAACGTTCAAAATATATTTAGTTGTTATTAGAAGAATACAGAAAATATTGTATCATTCACGGTCTAATTTAATGTTCATGGTTGGATTTAAGCCTTCTTTTACACATTAAAAAGTGCACATTAATTAAGCTATGAATAAGAAGAATATTTGGTTTATATATGAATTTAGATATCTCAAGAACATAGCTATATTTCCTGATTAACTAGCCTAATAATAATTACAATTTGAATTGCTGGTGAATTCAGTTTTTTTAGAACAGGGCACCAGAATTCTATACAAGAATTCACTGATCCATCGCACCGCATAGTCAATTTGTAACTAATAAGTAAAAGTACGATCGGCATCACGTTTCTTATCATTTTAAATTTTTATATGAATTTTTTTTTTTTGGAATTTTCTGCGGGCTTAACCGAGCATGTTGGCAAAAGTAATTTATACATAATAAATTCTAATAAACTAACATTAATAATGCACAATCAAAAGTTGATATTAAAGATAAATATTTTATTATGACAAATTAAAATATTTAAACAATAAATTATTTAATAATATTAGAAAGCACATACACGTTAATCCAGATAATAACGTTGATCAAATAATTTAAATGATTAATTCACATAGTTCTTATCTTCTTAAGTTTCTTCTAGAAAGTTCTTTGAATAATAAAAGTTAGGAATAAATAATCTTACTGGTAAGTTTAGCAAGTTTAGGTAGATTATTGATTATACCATGCATGGATTTTGTTGGGATGTAGAATGAGCTCGTGGCCATTGAGTTTAATCCCTGTCAACATTTTGAATGTTCCTGGTCCATCCTAAGCTAGACTCAAAAGCTTTTCAGATCCATTCCCTCATGATGACTTAATTCAGCAAGCGAGTAGTAGTAGTAGTAGTCCTGCATATGAGTAATCCAAAATAGGACATTTTCTCTATCCTAGACCCATGGATACTGCTAACTAAGGAAAAAACACAAGACCTAGATCAAAATTGTATTCTTCTTTTTATACTCTAGATCCAGTTTTGAAGCCACTGCACATATTGTTATTATCTTTTGTTTTTGTTATCAGAATACAAATTAATCCTATGCATTCTTTATTAATTTTCAGCTACAAAGTCTCTTTTTTTACAAAATATTTCTGCCATCTTTAATTAGCATAGTCTTTCTTTTACGTTTGGAATTTTTCCTTTTTGTTTATCTGGATTATTAATCTGCATGTCTTTTTTATTCCCTCCAGTTTTAACTTTAATTAAATTAAATATATAAATACAAAACAAAAATAACTTTCATTACACATTATCTAAAAATAAATCATACTAACTAAAAAAAAAGAAAAGTAAATTGCATCTTTTGAATGATCTTCAAATTTTACTTCTTTTTAGCCTTTTTTTTTAAATATTACCAAATACCAATATACTCATGAACCATATGTTTTAATATGATTCAATATATAATGCACTGTTTTTGAATGGTATTATTCTTTTGTCTTTTTCAGGTGTTGCTAGCCTCATCATTATTAGTACTAGCATGCAATTAGAACCTGGATTTTTAAATTCTTGAATGGTGAATTTAAGGCACAGTTGGTTAGAGAATTACCTTAAATGCAACATTCTAGAATCTAAATGTGTAGGTTAAATTCACATACTAGTACTTTTACTGATAACTCTACTCAAAACAGTGTGTTATATACTAAACTATGTGCTATTACTAAGAGTTGAATATGTTTGAAAAATTTAAATGAAGTTTGAATTTTTTAATGTATTCAATATTTAAAATTAGATGGTAGAAATAGACAACATAAAACTATAACTAAAATGTCATCATAATATACCTTTAGACAAAACCTAGATGCACTTTTTAAATTAATATTTTTTTTAGTTTTATAGTAGAAGTTATTTTTATTGTTTCTATTGTCACTTTGTATATTTAAGTTTCTGTTTATTTTTTCTTTTCAAAATTCATCATAAACAGCAACAATTACTCACAAATGTTTATCAATTACAAAAAAGATAAGAAAACAAAACAAAAAAAATAGTATGCAAGAGATTTTTAGAGATGCCTATACAAACAGATCTATGAATCATCAATATATTCATATAATAACATACTGATCCTATATTATTTCTTCTTCAATATTTTGTAAAGCTGTCTTTTAATTTCTCTACAGAAAATTTTTGTTCCTGAAATACCACATTTTCCTAATGAAAGTAGCTAACATTGCGCTTCTCTAGAATGTCTTTGAAATAATATTTGTAATGTAAACTGATCTATCTTGCCCTGAATACTTTATAAACTTAGTTTACATTAAATATTTTTTTAAAAAATCTTGTATTATTTATTTATGATACATGCATAATCCAATGAAAATATGATTTTACAATAATGAATTCTGTAATAGTAATAATCAGTCATTAAGCTAATGCACATGCGCTTTGTGGATTTTTAACTATATATGAATACTCTCACTTCCAAACACAAGATAAAGTCTGTAAAAAGATAGAATGAATCCATATCCTTTCAACTCAAATGTTTATGTATGGGCAAATCTTAAGCATTTGGAAATGAGAGCATGAAGATGTTAAGCAATCACTTTAAAATACTTTTACTATGCCTGAATTAATGACGTTTGTGAAATTTTCTAGAATTTACATATGTTTAATTTCAATTAAGAATGATGTATCATAAATTCTAGAAAATTTCACAAGCATCATTCATTCAGGCATAATAAAAGTAATTTAAAATGAGTGCTTAACATCTTCACACTCTCATTCCCAAATGCTTAAGATTTTCCCATACATAAACGTTTGGGTTGAAAGAATAGATCCACAAAGCACATGTGTATTAGCTTAATGACTGATTATTAGTATTACAGTTTATAAAAACATAGTGCTATAGAAAATAAATATCTCATTTACATATGTTTAATTTTAATTAAGAATGATGTATCATAAATTCTAGAAAATTTCGCAAGCGTCATTCATTCAGGCATAGTAAAGTAATTTAAAGAGATCACTTAACACCTTTATGATCTCATTCCCAAATGCTTAAGATTTTCCCATACATAAACATTTGGGTTGAAAGGATGGATGGATTCATTCTATCTTTTCACAGAGACTTTATTTTGTGTTTGTTAGTGAGAGTATTCATTTATAGTTAAAAATCCACAAAGCACGTGCATTAGCTTAATGACTGATTATTACTATTATAGTTTATAAAAACATAGCACTATATAAAATAATTATCTCATTTAAATAATGGATTCTATAATATCATACACCAGTGATGTAAAGAACATATTGATTGCTCTATAAACTTGCCATTTTAATTTTTAAATTATGAATTTGATAGAGTATCCTTAAATATATCTTTTCTAATGCTTTTATTGTATCTATGTCACTCTTCCATACAATAAATAAGCAAAATAACAGACTCATTTATAGATAATTTATTTGCAATAATTATTTCAATGTAATCTAATATCTTATTTATCAACTTGTTAAATGCTATAACAGCACATTGGAATCCATAGTGCATTAAAAAATGCAAATCCACTGAATGCTACCACAATATTTAAATTAACTTATATTCTCAAGTTGATAACTAATTATATAAGTGAAAAGTTGCTAAATACTTTTTTCATTAATGGCTGATAAAAATTTTGAGTTCTTTGAATATTAATTCCTAAACTATATGTCTTTATATGTTGCATTGAAAATGTTAAGTTCATTCTAAAGATCATAATCTGAATGGAAAAAAATAACATTTTCATCAACTTAAAACAAAAATGAATGAAAATTGTATTGTCTTCATGTTAATTAAATTAAATTAAAAATTCCACAGTGAACCTGTATTACATTTTAATTCTTGATTTACCAATAACTATAGAAATTGAAAATAAAGTTACAACAAATACACATCTTTGTTTAATACCAGGTTTCACTTTCAGAAGTATCAGATTTTCGACCAATAGTAACAACACTTTCTCTCATTTCATCACATGGAAGCTGTAATTGTTTTGGACAATGGTTTAATTTTTAAAAAATATCATGGACCTATTTTATTAGGTGAGTCAAATACCATGATCAAATCAATAAAATATATAAAACACGTGTTTATTTCCACACTGTTCTTGCATTTATTTAACAATTAAAACTATTAGTGCTTCTTGATTTTTTTAAAACTACACTACTTTTCTGTTAAAAAATTATACATGACTGCAGATAATCTTGAAAATACTTTTGTTATGTGGATGATAATGATATTCCAAAATAACTACTGCAACCTTGGCTATTTTTAATTTTTTAAAAATGAGAACAACAAAAACATCTTTGAGAAAAAATGGTGAAACTTTATGAGTTCATATATTCCTAAAAATTGCAATATTTTTAAAAATGTCAGCATCTTTTTAAACACATCTCCAAGTGCATCAACAGGATTGGTAATCTCATTTTTAAAATTGAAAAGTATTGTTTTGACTTGGCTGATCTGAACTTCTTTGTAATGAATAGATAAAATGAATGCACCATTAAAAGACCTCACCTCATTTTTTGTATTATCATTTAAAAGTAAATCAAAATATTCCAATTATTCAAAATATCATTATCATGGTATACAAGAGTGTCATTTCTAGATTTATTAGGTTAGTGATAGCACATTTTAAGCCCATATCTAATTTTCAATGCCACAAAAAGATCTAAACTGACCATGAACAATGGATGTCTGTATCTTTTCTGGAGTTTAGTCATTAAATTTCTGCTTCTATATTTATTATTTATTGATAATATTTATTATTATTGATGTTTAATAGCAGTCTGAAATTAGTATGTATCGTAGATACATCTAAAGAATGAATATCATTTTTTAGCAAATATAATTGGAGGACCTATTTTTCAAAGAAACTACTTAAACTTGCATATGCAATAATACTGATTTGTCTAATAATCTATACTGTAAAGCTTATATAAATCCACTCTTGTACTCAGACTCCTAATTACAGTTTTGAATGTGGATGCATCCAAATTCCTTTACAGCACTTTTTTTAAAAAAAAATTTATACAGAATTTGTGATAGTCAAACCATATGCTGTGAAAAATTTAATAATAGCAGTCATGTGACATTATAATAGCAATACCATTATTTTCATCAACCTTTGGTTAATATTTACTCTTTATAAATATATACTTTAGAGTTGCCAAAAACCAAAAAAAAAATCTTTTAATGGGATTGCTGTAATAATGCCAACCAGCAAAGAGTAAAAGATTTTTTTTTTTAATTCTCAAATCTAATGTTGGACAAAATGAGAATTGGTCCCATTATGTTAGTTAAATTTTAATACTACTGCTCTTCATCTTTTTAATGAGGAATTCTAAGAATAAGAAATTCTAAATCCAACCACATGCAGTATTTCTTCAATTTTGATCTGCCCTTCCTTCTAAACAGAATTTTCTTTCTCTGAAAGATAACTTTAACTAGGAGCAGTTTTAAATTTTGACAGCTCCTTGGCCACTGCTGCTGCTCTCCATTTTGGTTTTTAAGAATTTGTAGAAAAGAAAATTGCACATTAAATGTATACATATTTATAATAGATCTTTAGTACTACTACTATCTCCATCTTAATTCTCACTAGTGATAATGTTATTATTTCTATTGTTTTAATTCTTAAGCCAGAAGGCGCCATCATGTGAGACAAGACATTTTAAATCACATTTTTAAAAGGTTCTTTTAATCTTTGCTCAGCTGAAACACCAGTTCCAGCCAATTTCATGTTTAATTGTATTACCTGAACAAACACCACAACTAAAAGCTGCCACTTTATTAAAACTGTACCTGGCATTTCTTTCTTAATTTGAGAGGGCTTAAATTAAAAAAAAAGTATTGAAAAGGGAATTACATTCAGAATTGTTACATTGTACAGGCTTAAACTTGCATTTGTATATGTAATATATGCGGGGTTCGAACTCAGACTTTCACACGACCCACCATTCTCAGTGCCATCTCATATTGCTTAACCACCTGATCACACACATGTTGAAAAGATAAATAATCACCAATATACGTATTTCATGCTAAACCAGCAATCATCAGTTGGTCTAGATTACTATCCTCACACATATATATAATCAGTACTCAGCTTTATATTAAGATAGCCAATCTTTATACTATGTAGTTGAAAGATGGAAATGTGGGTTACAGAAACACGTAAGTTCATTGCCACAAATACCGTAGAAGATAACTGAGGCTAATGATTGATGATAGTAAGAAAAAGAAACCAAAACGATTCTTTGTATTCGAAATTATATACAGCCTTTGATGAACCAATGTTTTATCCTGCAAAGCAAAATATGTATTCGTGGTTGGGCACTAATTATTTATAATTCAGAGTTACACTTATATCTGATGGTTTTCCCACTAATTATCATATATGGAAACTATCGGTAAACTAATTAAAGAATCCAACTTTTTTAAAATTAAGTGTTTGAAATTCTTTCAATTAATTATTTTAGAGCTTAAAAAAAGATCACACATATATTATATAAAAATTAATTAGAAAACGTTTAATAAAGTGAAATGTTAATATGACCTTATTTTGATTACTTAAATTAGTTTACAAATTTATATACAGTATTTGTGTATTTTATATACAAACAATAAAAATCAACTGTTTTGTTTGTATAAACTTACTATTATATACGTGCACACGCAGAAATTTAATAGTTATATCATTTCTGCTTTTATCCTTTTAAAAAAATAAATTAAAAAAGTAACTTGTCCCCCCCCCCCCCAAATAAATAAAATTAATGTTTCATAAGAACTCAAAACATAGATGTTACCATTTATCTTAACTAACGATGACAGGATTCATTTATCATATCGACTCCACTATTAACATCAAAAGCAGCAACTAAAAAGATTTATTTAAATAACAAAAAGATGTTCTAAACTTTTCCAAATTAAAACAACTAGAGAGTAATAATTTGATTTACTGGTTGATTTTTAAAACCAAATTCACGAATTAGCTTTAGATGTATAATTTTTAATTTCTCATTCACGCATTTAATTACCGAGAGAAACAAAAATAAAGATAGTAATTTGATGACTAGCAGTCTATTGAAGTACTTTCAATAGAAATGATTAATATTAGCGAAAAAATTATAAATTCTGGAAAAAATGACTTTGAGGGAAATCATTAGTACTGGAAAAGTTAATTTATAACAATATAAATATGTGACACAGAAAAAAATATGTGGGATTAAGAAAGAATTTATTATTGAATGAATCATTCATTGATCAGAAACTGTGGAAATATGATAGTCAAGTCATGAAATTTTGGATATTGTTTAAAAAAAATTTGTAGTTAAAAGCATTATAACCATTATCATAGAATAAAATTATATTAGCAGTATGAAATAAATAAATGATAATGTAAAAAGCGAAGGGTTTGATACTGAAGAAATTTAAAGTAGGTTTATGGGTTCAGTTTGAGACTGAAATTTCTATGTAGAATAAGAGTATTAATTTTTGGTATATGTGAGTTGATTCATTAGAATTAAAGATTAAGATACATTGATTAAATTAATAAAACAGAGAGAAACATTAAAGTTTTAGATAATTTGCAAAAATTTATAATACATTAAAATAGAAGTTAATCTATATATATTCAAATACAAATATGTAATGTCAGTTCCAAATAAAAGTGATGTTTATATTTAGAAAATGAATAACATAAAGGAATGTGAAGATTAAGCCAGAATAATGGATGATCTAAGAATAAGTTTTCTTTTGATAGGCTGGGAATAATTATAAAAAAAAATATTAAAAAGAAGGCTAATACTGTCCTTCTAATATTTGATATTAAACCACTAAACATCACATGATCACTATCTCATATTAGCACATAATTGTTATTAAACAAGGCAAAACTCTCTCCATACAGTAGTGCCACCCAGTGCCAATCAGAGCAATCCTAAGATCTAGGTGCAGTGCTCACAGATCCAAGGCTCCTCACTGATGATGGCCACAAGCCAGAAACTAGTCTGGGGATATTGGATGAGTAGGCATTAGATAGGGATTTTATGCACAAGCTTTCTGGCATCAATTGATTATTCTGATTGGCACAAGATGGCACTACTGTATGGAGAGAGTTTTGCCTTGTTTAATATTTGATATTATATGAATATACAAGTGTAAATATATTAATAAATAAATAAAAAAGAGGTGATTTTTGTAAAAGTGAAATTTGTTAGAGCTGATAAATTTGAGAAGTGTAAAAATATTTTATCATTAGAAATGTAAATAGATGAGGGTAAATAAATACAATAAGAATAAGAAAAATTAGAAAAACAGGGCTTATTATTAAAATGGATATTTTGAAAAAATGAAAGAATATACGTATATAGTTAGAAATAAAAATGGATACATGTCATAGCATACTTAGTTAATGGAAGTAAGATTATATAACAAAAAGTTGGAATAAAAATATTTGAGAATGTTTATATAAAGATATAAATGACTTTAACGGAATAATTGTAAAATATTGTTTGCAACTGATAGGAATAGTCATATTTATAAAATTAATGAAATAAAGAATATGAGAGTACCATAATAAAAAAGGTTTACAATGAAAATTTAACATCTTAGTAAAGTTGTATGTGGACAAAATTAAATGTTTTTGAAGGATTATGTACATTTTATAATATAACCAGCCAGAAATTAGTCTGGGGGTATTGGATGAGTAGGCACAGATGGGGATTTTATGCACAAGCCTTCTGGCATCCATTGATTACTCTGGTTGGCACAGGGTGGCACTACTATATGGAGAGTTTTGTCTGTTTATTTTATAATATAGTTGACAGAGATAAAAGAAAAAAACTTAATGTCAATCATCATCATCCCCATTGAATATTTACAACCAATGAATTCACATTAACAATAGTCTAAACAACTATAAATAGAACATGAGAGAATCATCATAGAATAAAATAAATGATTACAACATTTATGAGTTACATAATCAGCATTAAACATGAATAATCAATCTTTATTCCTTGTGACTGAATATAAAAGAAATTCAATGTCAAGATGTAAGCCTATTATCTAACTAATGCCAAACATTGAGCATAATATAAAATGATCATTTATGTCCATATATTTAAGTGCTAAACTGCCTATCATGATAAAAAATGCTGGGATACAGGTACATGCTAATCATCATTAGTGTTCTCACCATATGAAGTCATGAGTATATAGACCATGTATAATCTACTTTCCAATCTGTATAATTAAAGTGCAATGAATAGACTTTAATGGTGTCATCTTTGTGCTATTCAAAGAACTACCTGGATATCCAAATACAGGTATATAATCTTACATTTATATAAATTAACCATTATTTCTGCTAGAGTCACCTCAGAATAACAAGGACTCCCAGGGAATATGACTTTGAACAAGAAAAATGTACATGCTTAATTTATCTTAATTTAAATAATCTTAATGGGATAAGCTACAAATCCTTTAAAACACTATATTCTGATAAAATCAAGCCACACACTGCCAATTCACAGAACAGATATCTGGAAGAATGAGGACATCACACAGCTAAAAAATTTCATAATCTATTATTTTTAACAATTTTATAAAATTAACTGATAAATAATTAAAAAATCAGAAGAAATATACTAATATAACATTTTGTATAAAAAAGTATAATTTTCATATAGCAAATAAGAATAATCTTTTGATTTTTAGTATTAAATTAATTACCATTAACCTTATCAGAGTGTAATATTTACCTTTTCAATGATTAAAACTGGAAAACATTTTACAGTAACCAATAAAAATTTAAAATTAGTTAAAACATTTTCTCTCTTTTTAATATTAAAATCTGAAATACCACATTATACAATAGAAGGTAAAAAATAAAAATTTAAGATTAGATAAACATTTCTTCCACTTTTTTTATGAGATAGGAAAGTCCAAACACTTTTACACTTTTGGATGGAAAATAAAATATATAAAAACATGTTTCAACAACATCATCAGCAACAAAAAACAAATTAAAAATATTTTTTACTATCAATTCTTACTTATGTTAAAAAAGTTATACTAAAAATTGATTTGTAAATGTAGATGTGAATACTGTAAAACATTATTTCCATGGATTCTATTCTATTAGATATTTTGTAGTTATAATTTGAAGTTCATTTTCAGATCAGATTCTCTTTCTGGTTTTTTTCAAATGTTCAGATTCAAACTATAATAATAATTTCAAAGGTCAATTAACACAAGTTGAATTTATCCAATATTTTTCATTAAAAGTTTTCTATTAACTTCTTGTTCTAGCTTCAGGTTTTCATTTTATAATTTAAGATTAACACAGATTTCCAGTCCAGGTTTACACAAGATAACTGAATTCATTCTACAATATTATAATTTTCAAATTGATAAACACAGACTGAGACAGCCATGATTTGGGATGGTCACCCTCTTCTACATTTTCTTTAGTGAACAGGATTCATAGAGGATTGGTGATGGCCTGCTTTTAGCTAAACCTTAGCACATGATTTTCTTTACTTCTCATTTCAAACAACAAGCAGCTAGCAGTGATGTTAGATTTACTTCAGACTGTAAACTTAACATCTTACCATTCTCTACTGCTGCTTGTTTTCCAATAGCTGGATCAAGAATGCTATTTCTGTTTTCTTATCAACAGTGGGATCAAGAATAATTGTTAATGATCAAATACTGAAATTCATTTTCTTCATTGTGCTCCCTATCTTATTTTTTGAATTCTTGTTATTCATTCAATCACACACTATCTCAAAAATTGTAGCATTAAATCCTGACCAATATTTCTGTTTTTACAAAAAGATTATTTTCCTCTTTTAATAAATTAAAAAATAGTTATTTTTTTCTTTTCCTTCATAAGTAGCTGAAACAGGATTAATTATTTAACTACACTTTACTTTGAAAAACATTACATTTTTTGGACAGAGAAATCAATATTAAATATTTGAGAACTATTTCCAAGAAGAATGGTAAACCTTAAGAAAAAAAACTTTAATTCCTTCCCTCTTTCCCTTTCAAAAGTATCAAATTAATGTAAAATTACCAAAGAGATAAAAAATATTTTATTTTATATATATTTTGTATAACTGCTCCTATATATTTATATTCTTATTTAAAATGTTTGCCATTCTCATATTATCAATTAAAGAATGTAACTCTTTCAATAAGTTACTAATTGTTATTCTAAACAAAACATGAGAAGAAATAATTCTTCTCATTTCTTTTCACCTAAATGAAAATAAAGTGATTAATCTAGAAGAAAAAATATTTCATTCTGAATACATGACTATTAATCATTTTCATATTTGTCTATTAATTATAAGTAATAACTCTACTATTAATGTTTTTCTTTTGGATTAAATCTGGCAAGCTGGGCACCATATATGTCCTTTAATATGGAAGCATTATTCCCTTGTTGCTATACAATGCAATACAGATATTCAGGTAAATTTTCCAGTCTAAGAATAACTGGATATTGAATATCACCTTGCCTGAATTTGAGTCAGATTGAAATAGGATGACAGTGCACTCCTATTCAGATTGTCTCCACTGTTAATTCTGTGGATATCTCTTACTACCTTTGAACTATTACTGCATTGTTTCTACTTTTTCTTTTGTGGATTAGATCTATTGCTTCTCTTGACCAATATGCTATTTGTATAAGCCTTATTCCATGTTTTTTGTGGTATTTCATCTTCAATGTTGAAGAAATCAAAATATGTTTTTTCTATATCTTGAATTTTCTGGTTCATGTCCAAAGAATTCAACAATTAAGTTACTTGTATAAATTTTTTTTGTCAGCATACATAATCATTTGTTCTCAACTACATGGCAAATTTAATCTGATAATTCATATTATCTGACCACATAGTAGAGTCCAGGTGGTCAAGGCTTTCAACTATGAAACCTTGCATTAAAAAACAGTATAGGCTTTCACAGTGCATAACATATATCTTTCTTGTTACACCTGATATTGGAGACTATTCAAACAATTTTAATCTAGTATTCATACAATACATCCTCTTTGTATCACTGAAGTTTTTATTGTTTTTTTTTTTTTGGAAATTGATTTTCACCAATAATTTACTGATCCCTAAACATGAGCACAGTTCAGTGCCATTTCATGCAACTCCTCCAGTTTATTTAATTAAAAGCAGTTTTCTAGATTGTCAAGGTGTTTTATAGGTGTTTCCCCATCACTCTTGAATACCTTTATTTTAAGGAAGTTTTTGACATCTCCTGAATAGGACTCTGGTTCTCAGTGATTTGCTTCCTCCTTATAGCACTAATCACTATCTTTACCTGGTTTATGAACATTCCTTAATATTAATTTTTCCCATTGGTAATATATTCATATGAAACATATATTTCTCAATTTTTATTTGCCTCAAATTTTCACTTAACTATTCCTGTGCTATGCTCTTGCCATTTGTGACTCCCCATTTTTTTTAACTTGCTATTTTTCAGATTCCTGTTTAATCCTTGATACTTTAATCTGAACTTGTTCTATTACTTTTTCTTTCACTTGTAAATTCCAATGATATATCCTCTCTATCATTTGATCTATCTTTTCAGCTTCATCATGTATCACAGTCTGCACTTGATGTATATCATTTTTAATTTTTTGTCCTAGTCTTTTTTAACTTCATCCATTTTCATCACCATTTTTATTAATTTCTTCCCTTTTATGATTAATTTTTTTTATGTTAACTGATGTCTCTTGATTGCTTTCTATTTTACTCAAGTAATATTTTGGAGAGCTTCCTGCTGCCCTTTCTTCTTAGATAGATTTCTTCTCTTATTAATATTTTGCATTGTTTGGTATTATTCTGGATATCTTCCTAAAGGCTGTAGTTCATTTTTAGATTGTCAATGTTTTTTTCTGAATGATTTCCTTTATTTTCTTTAGTTGCATTTCTTCTCTTTCTGTTTTTTTATAGTTACCCTCTTTTTCCTGTTGATTGCTTTCTTTCATTTTTTAAAGCAGCATCTGACTTTTGCTGACTGCTTTCTTCTATATTTAGCAGCATTTTTTCCTTTTGCTGATTGCTTTCTTCTACTTTCATTACTAGTATGTTACTTTCTTCTGCTCTCTTTTAATATTTTCTTTTTTTTATTGATTACTTTCTTTCATTTCTCTTTGTATTTCTTCTATTCTCTCTTATTTATACTCATCATTTTGCTGATTGCATTTTTTTTATTTCTTTAGTCAACTCCTCTATTTTCTGGGTTCCTTCTGTCACTTGCTGATCTTTATTGATCATGTTCTTTCTCCATTGTATTTAGTTTCATCCTTGTCAGCATATATTTTATAATGAAATTATTTTAATCTCACAGAATTGTATTCATCTATTTTTATTTTTATAACAACAAATATAATTTACAAAGAATACTGTTAACTTAAAGTATTTTACAAATAATCCTCTCTCCCTTCCCCTTTATGCAACATTTTACAATTACCTAATACCGCTGATATATCTCTCTTGGAATCTGACTGTCTCAATATATGATTTCTTTATGTAATCTATTTCCCTTTGTTTTATTCTTTATTTTAATCCTGCCAATGTATGAGTGATGGATTTCATTATACATTAATATTTTTTAGGAATGTGTTCATACACAACATAAACTTCTTATAACAAACCATTTTCTCAAAATCTTTTTCCAGAGATCTGACTGAAATCTGTCCGCAAAAAATGAATAGTGACTGCAATTTTGGAATAGATGAAGAATATAATATCTGAACTATAAGTATCAATGCACTGTGAACACAAGAATGATTATCTCAATTTAAACACTGTAAGATACTTGTAACCCTAAATGTAAGTAAGGCGAAAATTCTTGCTTATTTAAGTTTTACAAAATTTTAAAATTATGCCTTGTATCTTTTCTTTGAGACATAGAGGCTGGGATTCAAGGCATAGGGCTTTGTTAATTATCCATAATAAACAACTGAAAATATAAAAAAATCAAAAAATTAAAATATAGTGTTAAAATAGAACACTATATTGAGCTGCATAAAAATATTTCATCATTAAGCCAATAACAAAGTCTTACTGAAAGTATAGCTAAACAAACTTCAACAGTCAAAATCTCAATGCAATTTCCAAAAATCATGTTTTGTTTTTCTATTCTACTTTACATATGAACTCTCTTTAAATATATATTAAAATACCTATTTTATAATCTATAAATCAAATTACTTTGAATAAACAAATCATTTCTCAAATGTAATTATAATGGAGCTTCAAGTTATGTGGTCATTTATAAAATTGGTCACTAAAACTTGATCATCATTGGGCAAATATTGGGTTATCATTTTTAATAGCACAAATTAGTAAAATATTAGTGTGGGAAGATGTCAATCATCATCATATCCACTGAATAGTTCCAATCAATGAATTAACATTGACAATAGTCATTAACATTTATAAAAGGAACATGAGAGAATCAGCAAAAAATAAGTAATTATAATAATTATGAGTTACATCACCAGCATTAAACATGAATAATTGACAGACATTCTTTGTGACTGAGTCTAAAAAAGATTCAATGTCTAGATGTAGGCCACTTGTCTAACCAATACCAAACTTAGAGCATAAAATAAAATCATATGTGTGCATAGTCCATCTATAAACTACTTTCCAATCTTTATAAAGTTTAGTCAATGGATTTTAAAGGGATTATTTTTGCACTATTCAGAGATCTAACTAGATGTCCAAACAATACACATGCTACCACATTTTTATAAACTTATTTCTCTAGAACTAGCTCAGAATCACAAGAAGCCCAGGGATTATGGCTGTGGACATAAAATATAAATATACATGCTTATACTATCTTAATTTAAACAGTTTTATTGGAAACAGCTACAAATCTTTTAAAGTAGTATGCTATGATGAAATCAAGTCACGCACACTGCCAATTTATAGAACAAATAGCTGTAGACATTAACATACAACAATTTAATCTCAAAAACTAATATTTTTCAATAATTATTTAATGAAATAAACTGAAAAATAAATAAAATTTCAAGAAAAATATAAAAATATATTTTCCATAAGAAATAATTTCAAAATTTTGATTTTTATTATTTAAATTAATTAACATTAATTTTAACACATTTCCTTTTCAATGATTATAACAGAAAAATAATTTTTCACAGTAAATAATAAAAATGTAAAATTAACTAATACCTTTTTCCTTCTTTAGTAATAATTAAATCTGAAAACATGACTTTACACAATAAAAGATAAAAAATAAAAAAATTAAGATTAATTATAACCTTCCCTTTCTTATGAAAATGGGAAAGTCAGTACATTTTTACATTTTTGGTAGGGAAAATAAAATAAGACATGTTTCAACAACAAAAAAATCAAAATTATTTTTACTATCAATTATTTATAGTAAAAAAAGTATATTAAAAATATTTGTAAATGTTAAAGTACTCACTGCAACACCTTATTACCATGAATTTCATTCTTTTAATTGTTTTGTAATTATAATTTCAGGTCTCTTCAGGTCAGCTTTTCCTTCTGAGTTCTTCAAATGTTTAGATTAAAACTATAATAATAATTTCCAAAGTAGATTAACACAAGTTGAATTTATCCATTATTTTCATTAAAGTTTTACATTAACCTCTTGTTGTAGCTTCACACTTTTAGATTAACATAGATTCCCAGGTCAAATTAACACTAATTAAATTTATTCATTTTATAATATAACAACTTTCAGTTGAGGTTAAGACAGACTGAGGCTATTATGCTTTTGGATGAGCACAAAGGCTTGTTACAAATTTTTTCAAGCATTCTACATTTTGTTTCAGTAAACAGTTTATATATTGGATTGATTATGGCCCAGCAATATTCTTCAGAACATTTATATCTCCTAACTGCTAAATTTGAAATTTTTTGACATTTGAATTTAGCAATTAGGAGATATAAAAGTTCTGAAGAAGATTTCTGGGGCAATTGAAACTGTAAACTGTAAAAGAGGGTGGTAAATAAAGCATTGTGCAACAGTAATAAAGTGCATGGATGATTTAGTATTATATGGTATACATTTAGCAATATATTTGGCAATGAAACAGTTTGAAAAAATAACATTGCATAAAATTTCTTTGATTATTATTGGATTTATTAGATTTTAAGACAGGTATAGTTTTGTTTTCAGCTAGAGCTTTGAGAGAATATAATAATTAGCATTGGTTGCATGTTATTATTATTTTGTTTAAATTACTGTACCCATTATTATAACGAAATTTGACAATATTAAGCTTAACTTGGTGGAGTGACAAATTAACAATATTTTCTCATTTGGAAAATTTAACCTTATGACAAAGAGATTTAAATTATTATATTCTAAAATAAACTGAAAGATAATTAGACCAGTGGCAATCCAGAATCAGAAATAACCGTATGAGGAAGAACTAAGTGGCCAAAGAGAAATAAAAGAACCGCAGTGAAAAACAAATAAATTTTAAAAAATAAATTTGACTGCTTATATTTTGAAAAGATAAAAAATGTGAATATTCTCACACATACACACATACAACTATCCAATTGAAATATTGAAGACAATTAGGCATATTATTATTATCTTTGGTTTTAAAAAAGTGCGTTTGTAAAATTTTCTAAAATTCTTTTCTTAATATAAAATATATAGGAACTTTTAGAAATCAATAAAAAGAAATAATGAAGATTTTACCGTTCTGAAGTAATTTCCTCTCAATCTTTACAACAAACCATTTTTAAATTTATTTCAGTTGTGAGAAAATTTCTTTTGGTATTGAAATATTTTATCACAAATTGCTTTTGATGTATTTTTTTCGTTTTAAAATTTAGAATTGATGATGTTGTCACAAAATGATAAATTATATAAAATATCATTATATTGTAACTCCATTTTTATTTATTTAGAATTATCAAGAAAAGTTAGATTATAGAAACCAGACTTAAAATTAAATAGCTATACATGTGTGAGCATCTGTTTGTATAAAATTGAAATAAATAAACATGAAAATATATAGTTAAAATGGAGATTTGGAAAGACTAAAATTTGGGGAAAAAAAGCATATTATTATTGTTTGCTAATTATGATGAAATCTCACATATTAAATAATAATTTAATATTTATCTAAGAGCATAAAGATATTGCAATTAAAATCAAAGTACTGGATATTTGAAGTAAAGCTGTATTCACCTTTATAAATTCGAATGCACATTACAAAAAGGCAATGTTAAAGTAAGCATTGTGATGATTTGATCTGATCAAGAGTTGTTTATGTTACGACCTATTCCAGACTACTAAAGTTTTGATTATATATAGTATTCTGTTGTATACAGTTTGGGCATTTTTTGTAGTAAATAACAATATATATGAACCTGAATATTGTTTATGCATTCATGCTTTGCTATTAAATGTGTGCACATAAACATATATTCTATTTTTAATAGATTAAAATAGTTTAATAAAGCACCTGAAAAATAATTCTTAATCAGATGTAATCATAATAATTTTGACTGCAGTATTATTTTTCTGGTTTTTATTACTAGTTTTTAATGTTATTTTAAATTTCTGAAGATTCAGTAATTATTATTGTAATTTATTCTATTACCTAATGGAGTATGTACTTTAGAAATCTAATATATTTTCAAATCCAAAACTGTTAAATGTGTAATTTATAATCATGAAAATAAACAAAAACAAGTGTTTGATTCAGGGATCATTGAAGCAATTTTTTTTAAAAAAAAAAAACATTATAAATCAGAAACCCATTGCATTCTAATAATGCAAAAAAAAAAAAAAAGATTTTTTAAAAAATATTAATTTTCTTTAAGCTCATTGACTTTAATCAATGAATAGTTAAGAAGATAATTGTAGAAATAGCTGTAATGTTTTTAATTGAACAACTATTTATATTTTAAAACAAATTTGTTTGTTTAAAAAAACTATAAATTCAAAGCCTGCTAGCTTGAATAATCTTAAAACTCTTCACAAAAAAAAAATATTATTATTTTATCCGCTTCAAAAAATCATTTTTATTCGCAAAAATTATTAATTTTTTTTTCTATTTTATAATTATTTAGTATCTAAATAATTCCTGCTAAAATTGTAATTTTCTGCTATATCACATGCTATTTTCAAAATCACGTGACACTATCCAAATTATAAAAGAACTGTTTGTTCTTCGGAGTTATGTATTAAAATTCAATTGACTAGTCAAGCATTGGTGGTCGAGAGGTCACTGACAGCCGCTTTACAAGCAGTTGTCGCAGGTTCGCTTCCTGCTGATGCTATGACACATGACAAAAAAAAATTCAATTGGCTAAAATTATGTAAAACATTCTGCATCCAAGACTTAAAAGATTGCCTAATAAATTCCTTTTACTCCTGTATTTTAAATTCATTTTCAAATATCATACTAGTAAATCTAAAAAATGAAATAGTGAAAATGAAAAATTTATTTTGAAAGAACTTAATTTTCAGTGCTATAAGCAAAAGTTTTCTTAATTATTTGTTTAATATTATATTTTATTGTTATTTTATCTTAATTAAACCTAAATTTAAAAATTTGCTTTTGAACGATATTGTATAGATGTAAACTTTTCAATTCCAGTAAACTTTGAATAAAATAAAAATTAATATTGGGTCATCAAAAATGAATAGATCAATAATCTTATGAAAAATGGACTATTTAAACACTTAGATTGGGCATTTCCATTTGAAATTTGTCTACTTAAATAACTATTAAAATGTATTCTAGCTAAAGTTTTTAATGTTCTTAAACACTGTATTAATCATATACATATATATATTGAAAAAACATATATAAACTACATATAATATTTAAATACATGTATAATATTTATACTTTAAGCTAGATGTAATTAGGAGGATTTAAACCTAGACTTTCAAGTTCCCTTCAATTATCCATTTCATCTTATACAACCCATACACATGACCACATAAATGTGAAAAAAATAAATGATCTCCAATATACGTATTTCCTACTGAACAAGCAATCATCATTTGGTCCAGATCATCATGTTCTATACATATATATAATCAGTGTTAATTTTACATTAAAATAACAAATCTTCAAATTTTAATGAACAGACTTCATCTTTTCCACTCTTCAATTCTTAAGTCACCCATATCATTGAAAACCTGATGATGGCATGTTCAAAGCCCTTGTTTGCCAAATTTTGTTGGGTCATAACCCTGTCAACTGTTAGCCAATCTGATCCCTCATATGTAGGACTTTAAGCCCATTTAAATGCATAGAAGATGGAGGGTCAGAATACAGGCTGAATATGTAATATTTAAATATATATATGTAAATAACAGAAATATATCCAAAAAATATATAAGAAACAAAAATACTTATGTGTGAAACTGCTTTCTTTAATATTTCAACCAAAGACCTCTGGTTGAAATACTAAAGATAGTAGCTTCATACATAAGTAATTTTGTTTCTTATATATACATTTGAAATATTTTAAATAAATGAAAGTATCTGTTATAGTTTATTATGTAAAAATCTCAATCAGATGATAATAGACGGTGACCAATGAAATAATAAATTGTAACCACTTTATGAATTCAAAAGAAAATGCAGTCTCCTGTTATTATATAAAAAATTGTGTTCTACAGTAAAAATATATAGGTTTAAGAAATTGCATTTAGAAGAGGTTCCTTTTGATTCCCCTTTTGTATGCAAAAGATATTTACAGTTTACTATTTTCTCTGGTTACTGTTCATTATTATTTTACTGTAATTTTTCTATAATAAAATATAACAGATATTGTCATGAATTTAAAAATATTTAAACTACATTTAAAAAAATTATTAATTTATAATATTGGATCACGATTGGTAAAATCTATTATAAGGAAAGTAGAGAAAATTGTGAGACTTTCTTTTCTTGAACATATATGTTTACTATAATGTTTTATCTTTATATAATAACGAATAATTGCATTTATAAGTGGTTCCCCTTGGTTCTTCTTTTGAATACAAAAAACATTTATAATTTAATAACTGAAACACAGGCTTATTCTATACCTGTGTTCACATATGCAATACACAGGATATATGAGCACAGACTCTCAGACAACCCACCACTCTCCACTCCATCTAATAACACTGATACACTCAAGCCTGTCCATTAAAGTATGAAGATTGTCTGCTTAATATATATCTGAGCACTTATGGTATAAATGTGTGTGAGATGATAATCTGGACCAACTGATGATAGCTGGTTTAATATGAAATACGTATATTGGTGATTGTTTATCTTTTCGGCATATATGTGCTTGAATGTATCAGTGTTATTAGATGGAGTGGAGAGTGGTGAGTCGTCTGAGAGTCTGTGCTCATATACCCTGTGTATTTATAATTTACTATTTTCATTGGTCACTGTCTATTATCATCTGACTATGATTTTTCTTTTATAAAATATACCAAATACTTCTACATATTTAAAATTATTTTAACTATATAATCTGTTAAAAAAATTATTAAATTATATATGTGCAAGTAAAATAAAATGTCCATTATGGAATAAATATTGTAATAAAAATAGTGAATTATAACTGTGATAATATATTTATTAAAACTATAACAAATCATTATTATAATTCATTATACATATATTGTAACATGATGAAAATGATGATGGTGGGGAAATGATCAATCTAATCTGAATAAAACATAGCTCAATCATTGGTCACCATTTTGTAATAAACTATTAATATGGGATGATAATATAAAAAACTTTACTATGTTTATATAGATCTAGCTTAAACATGGAATGTCATTTTATAAAAGCCCTAAAGTTGATTTGGCATTTTGTAATACTTGCCACTTGTACATGATCATCATTGGCTAGCATTGGATAGCTACTTTGTCTCAATAATACTGGATGTTTTATCTCACTACCTCTCTACATTTGTTCAGTCAACATCTGTCATAATGAAAGGCCCTTAAGATTTATATTATTCATCACAGAGTAAAACATGCATTAATAAATAATAACTGTTAGAATGTGCATAAAATTATCTAGCTCAGTTATTGATTACACTAGGCAATAACAATATTTTCCATACATAAGTATTTAGATTGTTCACTACACTATCATAAAATACTAACAATATTCACCAAAATATAAAATAACAAACCAATTTTCTTTAAAAAAACTTGTTTTTTAATTATTATGACTATATGAATTTTAATTTCAAGACAATTTACATTTACATCTTACCTTTTTCACCACTAAAATATACAAAAATAACAAAATAAATAAAATAAAACATTATATAATCATTAAACCCTATATATATTTAAATCTTCAAAATTCTTTTTAAAAATTTTTTAAAACAATAATCAATAAAAACATAAAAACATTACCTTCCTCTATTTAAAAAACCTACAATTTAAACTTCTATTTAAACCATCTTTTAAATTATATTTAATAAAATACCTCAAAACCAGTCTTATCATCTACAAAAATCAATTATTTTTAATTCCTTAATATAAAAAAATTTTTTTTTTAAACTTCTTTATAATTAATTATTTTTCTAAATTCTATTTTTTCTAATAATATTTTTATCTTTTATAAAATCAATTATTTTTTATTATATATTTTAAATTCTTAATATAAAAATTTTCCTTTAAAAACTTTTATAATTAATTATTTCTAAACTATTTTAATTACAATTTAATTTATAAAATAAATTAATTTTTTTATCATGATTTTTTAATTTTTCTTAACTTATTTTTATATTTCCAATATAAACACTTTTACAATCCAACTAAACATTTTACATATAACACCTTTCATACTTCAAGATATCATATTTTTCATTATAATTAATATTTTTTAAATCTTTTTTTTTACTAAATATAATTTAAACAATGTTTAAATAAGTTTAATTAGTTTTTTAAATAGAGGAAGGTAATTTTTTTTTTTATATTAGATTTATTTTTTAAAAGAAAAAATTTTTAAAGAATTTTTGAAGATTAATATATATAGGGTTTAATGATTATATAATGTTTTATTTTATTTATTTTGTTATTTTTTGTATATTTTGTGGCTTGAAAAAGGCTATAAGGATGTAAATGAACGTTGCTCTTGAAATTAAAATCATAGCTAATAATTAAAACAGTTTTAAAAATGGTTTGTTATTTTATATTTGGATTGTTCTTTTTAAGAAAAAGCAAGATTAAAATGCAACAACAACTATTAAAATCTAATTCAGATTGTATTTAAAATGAAATAAAGCAAATGAGATCATCACTTCAGACATCAACAAATCTATTCACAATTCCAAATAAGCCACAAAATCATATATCATTGCCCTAAACAATGATGTATACTTAAGATATCTATTTGATAATTAAATAAAACTAAATTTGAATCAATACATAACTAAATTCTGACACACTTTTACTAATCTAATATTATTTATAGTAATGCAAAATTTACTTTAACATTTAATGACATTCTATTTAAATCAACTAGTTTCCAAATAATTATAATTACATTTTGAGAATGTTTTTTAAACTACACAATATTTATAATGTTTAAATGAAATAAACCTTTACTCAGTTTTATACCTATTTTAATAAAATGTTAAATATAATATAAACATTTTATTCATACCTTATATTAGATTGACATGCAATTATTGCTTCAGTTATATTGTAAAATGAAACACTACACAAGAATTTATTATCAAGAAATCTATTAGATAATTTCACATTTTACAGTACCCAATCACATTATGTAAAATATACCGTAGGTTTCTATTGGATATTTGCTGATTTACAATCACTGATATTATTCATCTATTTAAATCACCATTTAATTGCTTATAAAATGGATAACAATTAAACTATAGATGGTGATAATTGGCAGTTATCCCAGCCAAAGATAATATTATGTTATACTGGTTCATAAAATTTATGATCTCCACTTCAAAGAAATTTAAAGTAATTAAGACAGATCATTCTGACTAATGACAGAACAAAATCTATTAAGATGTTTGTAACTGGACAAGATAAGCAAATAAATAATAAACTCTGAACTAATGAAATTATTTCTACCAGTAATATTGACTTAGATAAGTAAACAAATATTTCAATATAATGATAAATATTACTTTTATATCTTATCGACCTAAGAATAATGGTAATATGTAAGAAAATATACATGAATCTAAATCTATTTCATTTACCAAAATGGATTTGCCTTGGATCAAACTTCAAGTACAAAAATTATCTTGCATGTTCAAAAGAAAATAATCAGACAGATTCACTGGATTTTAAATCTACTCTAAATTTATTGGCTTATAATAAAAATTTATGACAGTAATAGTAAAAAAAAAAAATAACAGAATGAACAAACGCTGTTTGCAATAGATTAAAATTGTAATCAGTTGAAAAAAATATACGATCCTAGGTTTCTCTAGTATATACATAATTGGCAGTCTATTACAGTATAAAATCAATAAAAATAATAATAAAAATTATTTGTATGAAACTCAAAAAAATGTGTTGTGTGACAGTAATACTATATAAAACTGAAAGAGAGATTTGAAATATTCCCCTGAGACCTCAAAGAGAATATACAATGATAAAAAAATGTAATCAAATAAAAATTGATCTTTATTTATTCATTAATGTAATTCCTAAATAATTAAATGAACATAAAACCCACTGTATTCAAATCCTTCTCTATCCAAATATCTCCAAGATAAATCTGGAATATATATTAAATTTTTAAATATTTGAAAACGTAGAGTCATATAAAACAATTTCATCAGTAAGAGTTTAAATAATGAGAACAAAAATGGATATCTCCAACCTTTTTATTGCATGAATTCTATAATAAACTGTATACATATCATTTAACCCTAAGTTTTAAAATGGAATATAAACAAATGTAAACTCTCCCACCTTTTTTTAACAAAAACAAAAAAATACATATACATAAAAGTCATATCATCTAAGTGAAAGTCTGTCCATTTATACTCAATAGTCCATCCAGCTTCTGGTTCCTGGTTTCTGATCATAATGCATAAAGTTGATTTTCCTTTAAGAAGAGAAAACAAACATAAATGATAACTATTGCAGGTTTGAATCCAATTACCTTTGCATTTAAATTCTGATATTTTCTTTTAAGCATATAAACATATATAAGCTCTTAAAACAATAGGTGCTTAGTCAATGCAAAACTATATATCACTGACTTTATTTTCCTTTTCCATTGATAATAATGCATAAAGAGAATTTTCTTTTCATTGATAAAATTCAGCCATATCCAGGAGAATAATAAATCCTAACTTTTCTTTCCAAATTAAGAAAGTGAAATTTAGGTTGCTTGATATTACACATAAGTTAAACAATCTTGTGAAATCTATTGATCTGAAATATGATATCCATATACACATGGTTGGTTTTGCATGGTTTGCATTCATTATGAATAAATAAATGGAATTCTAGATTTGACAACAGAATTTTTTTTATAGTCGACTTGCACATTTTGATGATTTTTTTTGTTTTGTTTTACATTTTGTCATATCCTCATGAACTTCATCAATGAACCAGCCCCAATTGAATGGGAGATAATTAAAATTTTATTTTTCCATAGGTTTAGAAACTGAACACTTAAACAATAAAATTTGAAAAAATTTAAAGACAGATAGAAACATCCATTCTAGGCAATGGCAAAATACAATAACTCACATTACAACATTTCCATTCTATTTATAAGATACTCTTGATGACATTACAGTAGTCACAATGACTGTTGAAAATTGTTTAAATCTCACTCAATAATGTAAAAATTTGTTCACAAAAATTTGCCTCCAATTAGTAAGTGAAATGGAGATTTTAAAATAATTGGATACAGTGAAAAAGAAATCCTGTTTTCCAAGTTCAATATTATTTTTCATTTTAGACCAAAATAAAAAAAAGTCTTATCACATTTTTAATACATTTTAATGGACATACATATTTTTACATGTTTTTTAATAATAATTTTTTCATAACTAATTTATGAACAAACATATATGAATCATAAAACATTTAATTTTATAATAAGTGTTGCTATGGTGATTGTAATAACAGAAATGTGTTACACTTAATAATAATGTTGGTTTTATTCAAATAATCTTTTGGGATATACTCAACTATTTCCAAAATCTATTTATTTATTTACTTGTTTATATTTTTTTTCTGAGATTGATCACAACAGATTTAGGATTTGATGCTAGAATTAGCAGTAAACAATCTTTTAAGTTATTAGGTTGCCATAGTTATCTAGTTAACATTATATTTTAAGACCTTCCTTAGCCATAGAACAAGTGAAGTGAAAATTAAATAAGATCAACAAACTTCTTTATTTTTTTAAATACTGTGTCATACACCATTAATCTGGTTACTTACAATATATATTATACTGGCTGTCACACAGTGGTACAGAGATATGAGACTCGAACTAGGGTTTTCGATGATGAATTCCCAAATAAGATAAGAGAGCTAGAATAATACATAATTATATAAACCTTTTTTTATATTTAAAAACTAATCAAAATAAGAATTCAAACTCTGGATAGGATTAAAAAATACTTTAATTTAACCTTATAAAACAATTTATTCTAAACGTACATTATTTATATTGTTCATGCTAGAATAGTTTCATTATGCTACGTACATTATTTATATTGTTCATGCTAGAATAGTTTCATTATGCTTACATCTGCAGTTATTATGGGATGTCACACTTATACATATATAGTGCGGTTTATTTATATGCCAATGTTTAAAAAGTTACATCATGGGTTTAGGAAGAGAATGCATTTAACAAACTATGATCGATGCCACTTCGATCACACAACAAAACTACATGTATATAACTGTAATGGCAGGTAAATTGGTCTCTGACATCCATTATATTTATTAATTATTGAACAATAAAGTTATCAAACAAACATTATAACAAACGTTATATTTTAATTCTTGAATTAAAATAAGAAAAATTCATTTACACATATGGGAGTCGCTCATCAAAGGAAAATAGCTTACTGCAAGCTTTTCATGACATTCAAAATATTACGGCTTATAGATTAGTTTTAGGCATGATTCTAAAATACTATAATGAATGATAGTGTAAGCATGAGGTAGCAGGATATAAGATTCGGTTCATTTGGGCTGAGAGATGCTTCATCATTTAAATAGGAAAAAGAGAAATTATATGCCCGTTCTTTTGATGGGCCATTCCTGGAGAAAAAAAGGAAGATAGGGAGATGCAATTGTCCATGTAGGATTTCAATGCAGAGCTGCTACTCTTTCTGAAGGTGTCCTAGGGCACTTCCAATACCAACTAAAACATATATAAGTGAAGATGGAGGATTCAGAGTTCCCAATTATCCTCAAGTTATGACAAAACAAATAATGATGATGGATGACCTATGCTGGCAATGCTGTTAAAATATGATACATCCTTTAGTGACATCAAAAACTAATGGCCTAAATATAAAATTTTAATCAGGCATAATGGCATGACGTGTATACTAAAGCAAATTATATAGCTAAAATCTAAAACTAGATGAATGTTTTAATGACATACGATTACATTTCCCTTCATTAAACGGGGGCCACATGCATTTGGAATCAGTAAGCATTATTTAATACTATAATGCTAAAAGCGCTACATATAAATTATTATTACATAATAAAAATAAATGGTCATTATTATTTAAAATATCTTATCTGGAATTTAAACAATAGCGTTCTTGGATAACATTAAATTTATAATTAATAAAAGTATACTCATGGCAGTATTATAATAATAATCTGCTTATAAACAGAAATATTATTTAACAATTTCTCAACCCAGTGAGCACTGGCTTTAAAACAATTAATTTAAAGTACTTAAAATAACCCTGAAGCACTGGGGATTTAAAAGACTGATCTAAATATAGGCTCACCGAAGTTGAGTTGACTTGGCATATAAATTACGTATAAAAGTAAAAAGCAAATAATTATAATAATAAAATTTTCCGCACTAAATAAAATGTAAGATTTAAACTTAAATAGGTTTACACATTTACATATATATGTTTGATAGGATTATAGAGAGGTTTTTACAGGTAGAGATTATATATAATTATAAAAGAAAACAATCTTTACAGGCGAGCATAGACAATTTTAAATAACTATTGGACTGTTACCTCGGCATACTTGGGATGGGTTAAATGGTTCATTCTCTGAACTTCAGTTGCAGGGATCAGCTTGGTGGTCAGCAATCTTGGTCACTGCAGCTTTTTCATCAGTAGCAGTCTTCTTCCATAGCAGCATACTAGAGGTGGCCTTGAGAGGCCCAGGGAAAGACGGTTTGGTTACCTACTCAATGGACATTTTAAAAACTAAGAGCAAACAAATACTGTAAGATTGAGATTCAGACTAAGACTCAGGTTAAGACTAAGATTCAGACTAAAACCCCCCCCCCCTTATCTCTAATCTATTCTATTTATACCACCCAAGCTGTTACAGGAATGCTTTGGTTCATTTGCCCAGAGGCAGATGAGACTATTACTAAATTCCTGAGAAAATTACAGTCCAATTTAATTAAAAGTAAGATATAAGAAGATAAGGTTCAAATCACTTTCATTAGCAAAACTTTTAATTAAAGTCTTTAAATTATAAAAGTAAAAACTATGATAAGACAATGTTTTGATTAATAAAAATTAAGCATTTAAATATTTAATTAGTGAAGAAAACTTCATAATGGGTTGATTTGAACCTGCCATCTTGGTTATATCTTTTTTTAAATTTTTACAAAATGCAAATAATTTTTACAAAAATGACAAACTTTATGTGATTAAACAAATTCTCTTTTAATTAAAAAAAAAAACCCACAAGCTTAAAATATTAAAAGTATCAAAATAACAGAATCAAAAATTATAAAATATTCATTTGACTACAGAGTGATTGTTTCAATATATATATATATTAATAAAAGCTAACTGAAAATTGTTTTAACTTTTATATAATTTGCTTTTTTACTTATAAAATATTTGATATTGTTATTAACTTTACTATAATTTATTTTAGATTAACTTTCTAGGATGATCCCCAAATCATTTATATGTCTTTACAGTGCTACAATTTTTTGACAGAATGGCTCAAGCATGGCTATCTCTAGTCTTCTTTTTATGGTTTTAAATTTATTTGATGGCAAAAATTAAAACTAAAATAATGTCAGTATCATTTAAAACAAAAGTAAAAAACAAAGCAAAATAGTCATATTTTCTAGAGATGGGATATAGGATTCAAAAGTAGACATTTTACATGTATAACTTTTTTGCTTGCGTGATCTAAGCTTTTGTTTAAATCTTAAAATTAAAAATTATAAGTTTTACATAATTTGTTAATATATTTATTATTCCTTTATTAAAATTAGATAACATATTTGATTTTAGGAAAGCATAAAAATGTAAGATAGAAAATCATTAATGACAGAGAAAAAAAATCTTGTAAATATTTCCTCTATTATTTATTGATTTTTGTGTGTGTGTTCGTAATTTTAAATTAAATTTTCATATTTTAAAATAATTTATTGTCTCATTTATTTTTTTACAAAATTCATTTCACTGAAAGAAAATTAGTTTTATTAAAAATATATTTTTCTAGTTTCAAAGGTAAACAAACCTATTATTTGTATTGTGCTTTTAAGTTTATTATTCTTTTTAATTATTTGCAAAGTTGATCTTTCTTTTAAGTTTAGTTTTTATTTTTAAACTTATATTTGGGTTTTTTTTAAAAATAAAATGTAGATATGTGATGAAAGTAAAAAATTATTCAATAAAATGAATTAACTAAAAGAGTTAATAATTCATCATCAGCAATGAAAATGACTATGATTTGAAAATATTGATGAAATATTATATACATTAAATTAATCAAATGTCTTTCTTTATGTGTAGAAAGTCTTTCATCATTTCTAAGCAAATATTCAAAATGTATTATTAAATTTGTACAAGTATTTTTTGTCTGACATCTAATAATTCCTATTAAACCAGAAATCTGTGATTCAAATCCAATAAAATATCTATTTGCAAGACCTATTTAGAATTGCTTTTCATAATCTTCACCAAATAAATTTATTAATAATTAGAACTGTATGAATTTCATTTTTTTTACTAAAAATAATCTGTTTCTCAATAACTTTCTTTATGTATAGAAGAAAAAGTTTTTTTCTTTCTTTAATATTAAATAAATGTACTGGCAATTTTACAAAAGGATTTCTTTCCTCCAAAAAAAGAATAACATAGAGTTTAGTAATGTGTTTTCAGATGTTTTATATTTAGTAATATATTATGATAAGTCTAGATAGTTTCTGTTATAGAGTTGTAGTCTAAATAAGAAAAATGTAAATCATTTGAGTGTGGGTGCATACAAGCATGTATGAACCTTAATTTGTGTGAACTTTCTACTTAAAAGAAATATTTTGTTAAAATATATCATTAATATTATCAAAATTTTCAAGGCTTATTAAAAATATATGAATTGTGATTTTACTTACATTATATCTGTTATTTATTATAGTTGCTAATAGTCTAATGAATATGGAGATTAATATTTGTTTTATAATGAATTTTTTGATAATGGTATTGGACATGAAGAAACATGAATTTCTATTGTTTTCTGACAAAATTTGACCACATTTTTTGAGATAAAAATGCTTGGTTTACATTGAGTCTATTAAAACATTACAATACTAAAATATATATATTTACTGTTAGTCAAAATATAATCAAATTCTGCTTTTCCTTTATTTAGATGTTTCATGTCCATTTATTATTAATCTCAAAGAAATAATTCTTAATATATAATTAATTGAAAATTCCATAAGAATTCTCATTTTCATTATCATAATCAAATTTAATAATGGCACTTTCATTTTCCAACAATTTATCATTCTTGTCATTAATGTTTCTCATTAAAATTTTATAATGTTGTCTGGTGTAGTCAAAAGCATTTTGCATGTGTATTTAATAATCCTCTATATCCTCTTCAGAATGAAAACATGGGCCTTAAACCTGAATTATTTGCATGTAGTATCTGCCATTAAATTGAGGAACTAATTTTACCACTGTGTCTAATATACCATTAATCTCCACAATGTTGAACTTCGGTTTTTTATTTATAATGAATCTCTTTGCTTTTTTGCTTTCAATAGTTGTGTTTGTAGTAAATTACATGTTCACTTTTTCTTTTAACTTCACAAATCTCAATTATGACCCATTTAATATCAGGTAATTATTTTTTATAATTCATGCAATCTATTATTTGAAAATAAAATGCAGTTGTAGATGACCAAATAAAATGGCAGACTGGATTCACATCAAGAGATTTTTAATACCTCTGTTATCAGTTACCAAACACTGCAATTGCTGATGCCTCATCTTCTTGGAAATAATTTAATTTTACTTGTAATGATTGTAAATATACATTTTATGTCTTGTTTTTTAATATTGGAATAAATTAAATATTATTTTAAAAAAAATCAATTCAGATGTCACATGACTTAATTTAATAAGCTTTTAAGTTAGTTAATGGCTAATTAAGTTAGATAGCTGGATTGAAAGACATATGGATGTCTGAAAATTTCAGAGTTTCTTCTTAATAATTATACATTAGATAAAGTGCTGGACTTGTCCTAGTATTTTTAATCTAATGTTTGAATATCCTAACACCTCTTTGAGAACGCCAGTAGCAGAAAACAGTCTGAGGTTGGGGGCATTTTACAAAACTTGTTAAGAGTTTGTTTTGCGAGCTCTATATATAAAATTAAATATTTATTATTATAGTTACTTTGTTTTTTTGTATTCATAAAAATGATATATTTATTTTTATAAATATGTATTGAAAAATTACTTGTGACATTTAAATTGCATTAACTACTTTAAAATTTTGTTTTATGTGATCAGCAGTTGATTCTAAAATTTATTGTAAAACTTACTTTCTAAAAAAATATGACTCTCAGAAATAGTATAAATTATTTTACTATTTTATTTTAGAGAGTGTTTTAAAGATTTTAGGGGAAGAGTTACTTTTCAGATTTTCTTATTAATATAGTAACAATATTTTCGATTTTGGTCTCTATGCTATTTTGTTTACATTTTATTGCAAAATACTTTATTTTCTAATATGGGACATTACTAATTGATTTTTAAAAAATTAGAGACAAAATTTAACAAACAAAAATAGAACGATGACTTAAAACAAAAGCACATAATGTCTGAATTTATTGAATGTGAGGTATCATGCTGTATGTTGGTTTACACAAAAATTATCCAGTTTTGTCTTTGGCTTATTGAAAAAGTTTTTTTCCCACTTACACATAGAGAGCATGATATTAATTTTAATTGGAAAAAGTAGATATTTGTTTTAGATTTTAATGACAAATATATGTTATAAGTAAGATTTTAGTATAATATATCATCACTATATTTGACTTTTGAGAAAGCATTAAATGAATAGCCTATAGTGTCAGTTTGTTAATAAATTTTTAATAATGCTATTTTGATAATTTATTTGGTATTTGTATTTAAAATTTTGTGACGTATGTGTAAGTTGTTATTTGTTTGTAGTCTGATATTTATTAAACTACATGTCTATCATATACAAAGAATCAAATAATGTATACAGAAAAACAACAACATAGAATGAACAGTCATTAAGACATAATCTTCTCCACTACTTTTATATAGAGAAATAGCAAAAAAGAATACAAAACTCAACACTCTATTTAAATGCCAGATGATAATAATTTATATATTTCTTTTTTTTTTTACTATCTAGTTAAGAATTTCTGGATACACAGTTATCAATTTATAATTGAAATGATTTGGTCATCAGCTATATACTAAAAAGAATCGGAAACTTAGAAGTGTTTAGCTATCCAAAAAAAAAATCAAAGTTTCACTTGAATTTGAATTTTTGATATGGACATGATAGACACTTTTATTAATCGCTACATTCTAAAGTCTTTTATATATATACAGATCTTATGTTGTTAGTAGATTGATTAGTACAGTCCTATTATATCTAATTAACCTTATAGTATTAAATGTCGTAAGATCTACAATAAATTGCAATTCTCTGTAAATAAAATAGTACTGACCTTTAATAGTTATAGTTTTATCCAAATTAATTATTTTTCTGTGAATAGTAAGTAGTTTCAAGAGTTTTACTTTTTTGTATACAAAAAAAGTATTCTTATAAAAATTAATGTTTCCATTATAGTTTGATTGGAGTATAAGTTGCTTAAGTGTGGCTAGATACAAAATAATCTCGCACCTTCCATATATATACATTTTGTAATAATACAAACTTAGTTAAGTAGACCATCATTCTATATTATTACAAGTTATCTTAAATCCAAATAGAGAGACAGAACAAACATTTTTAAAACAACAAAATAAAGAAATGAGATTCTCTTGATTGGTGATTAATATTCTGTTAAAACTGAATATATAATTTAAATAAAATAATTATAATTATATTTTTATTTATAAGAGTGTTATTTACTAGAAATGAAAACATTTGTCAAACTGCAAGTATATTAAAACTAATATGCGTAGTTGTAAAGAATTCACTTATATTCTCTAGTCAGAAAATATTAGTATAGGAAGAAGAGTGATATAAATAGTTTATACCTGCCTATAGAAGGAAAGAAAGGCAAATATAGAAAGTAACGATTGTATAAAATTCAAATTAAATAGTTTAGAGATGAATGACCAAAAGTCAGAAATGAATTTGTACTTAATCAAATATCTATATATTGTAAATCATTTAGTAGTTTAAGTTAAATCCTGTAACTAATATTGATTGAAAAACAATTGATTAATAATAATTACAATATTTAATTTAAGTTGGAACAAAGAAAGAAAAATCATTAATTAATTAGAATTATTAAATAAAATATAGCCAAAACAAAGAGTGAAAAAGAGTAAAAAAAGATAATAAGCTAAAGTTAATGGGGGTATAATGCTTTGACAATAGTTTCATATACTTGATAAGGAAAAGGGGACAGGGGTATGTGGGTTAGGAGCCAAAGTGCAAATCAAGAGTAATAAATGATAAAATTAAAAATTTATTATTCCAAATTATAGCAATTATCTCTCATACTAAGTCTATGCCCTTTATTATCTTCAAAGAATATAGTTGTTAAAGCATTATTGTTGAACGCTAAGTAGGAGTATATATCATTTACTACAACAGCATTTACTATTTAAATGATTGCATAGAATGTTATATATATACACATTGTAATTGCTTGTATTTACATATTTACCATTTAAATGTTTGTTACAAATTTTTAAATTAAGAATGAATTTTTTTATTTTTTTAAATAAAAATCAATTTGTTTATTAAATATCTTAAACAAGTATTTAGATTGATTAATATTGATACTCCTCCTTTAGTTGTTCATGGAAATCTTCTTTATAACCAAAGACAACTTTGTAAAAATTTACATATTCTTATAACATGCGTTGTTATATGCTAAGTGGGAGTGGATTATTTAGGGATTAAAATTGTAATTAATAATTTATAAAGTGCATCCTCATTACATAAGCAATATATATTAAGGCCATAACCTTAAGATTATATTTATTGTTTAGGTGATTGTATAATATATATATATATATACTAATGTTATAAGGTGACTAGGCATTAGGCATGTTTTATGTGGATAGTTGCTTAATTTAATTATTATTATTATTTAGTATTTTTGTTATTCTATTAATAAACTAATAATGTTACAATAATATACTGGAAAGGAAAGTTTTAAAATACATGCCAGATTAAAACTTGTCTAAATTTTAATAATTATCATTTCTTGATCTTTGTAATATAGATGCCTTAAAAATGATCTATAAATGTGCAATTTTAATATTCAACAATTAAAATCATTTAAAATAAATTATTTTTGCTATGTAAGATCATTAGTTATCTGCAACATTCTTACTTTTTTGATCTCATTCCAAATGCTTAATATAGATCTTTAGAAATCATGTTCTGAGCTTAGGGAAAGGTTGGGATGTTATTAAGGAAAACTGGGATGAAGTTGCATGATAATTATGTATACATAGGTGTTCTTTCTGAGAAGAAGATGGAGCTCAAATTTAGAGATAATATAGTTTAAACACCATCTATAAAAGTATATACTTATTGATGAAATTTAATGATGATCCTCCAAGAGATGAATTGATATATGATAACTAGGAAACATAACATGAACATCTTACATAAAGATATTATAAAAATGTGATTTTTGATTATCATAATCAAAATCAATCAAGTTGCATGGGCATTTATATTAATCATAAAAAGAAACACCATTTGGTTTCATTATAATAAATATTTATAACAAAGTAAATATTTTGGTAAATGAATAAAAAAATAAACCAAAAAAAAATCCAGTCTGTCTGAATAATCAATGATGATGATATTTTTTTATAGTTTTATATTGAATTGTTAAATGCTTTTCAAAAAATTTAGACTTTATTTAAATCTTTCCAGTACATTAACACACACACATTGTACAGAATTATATTTTTCATCTTTTTCATTACTGACTGACCAGTGTCTGTTTAGCATAGAGATTGAACAAATAATTTTTAAATTTAAGAGTACTGAATTTCCTTGGCAGAATAACTTAATTGGTTGGAGCTTCAACTTAAATTCCATATTCACAAAATCTGAAGATCAACATTAGACTGTTACTGAACTAAAAAAGAAAGAAGAAAAAATACCATTGAAACATTATGTTCCATACATTTAAATATAAGCCAATAAAAATCACATGATCTCCATTTCTTATGCTTGCTTATAACTGGTGTTAAAACATGCAAAACTCTCTATCTATTACCACTCAGTGCAAGCCAGAGTAATCAATGTATGCCAGAAGGCTCGAGCATAAAATCCCCATCTAACTGTTGTTAAAACATGCAAAACTCTCTATGTATTGCCACTCAGTGCAAGCCAGAGTAATCAATGTATACCAGAAGGGATGCGGATTTTATGCTCTAGCCTTCTGGCATACATTGATTACTCTGGCTTGCCCTGAGTGGCAATACATAGAGAGTTTTGCATGTTTTAACAACAGTTATAAGCAAGCATAAGAAATGGAGATCATGTGATGTTTATTGGTTTAAAACCAATCCTGCCTAAAAGGATAGTGGTGGCTATGGTTATTAAAGAACCAAGGACACCAAAATGTATAGGTACTGAACTGAGTTCAGACCTATATGACTATATAGGCTAATGAGCTTGGATTGAAAATATTATGGTGTTTTCAATTTAAGACTCATAGTGTTGTAGTTAAGTAGAGATAAAAGGTGGCTGCTGGAGGGTTGCATTGGATCCTAAGATCTAGGTGAAGTACCCTCAGATCCAAGGCTCTTCACTGTTGGGGGCCACAAGCTGGGCACTGGTTTGGGGATATCGGATGAGTATGCACTAGATGGGGATTTTATGCACAAGCCTTCTGGCATACATTAATTACTCTAGCTTGCACTGAGTGGCAATTCGTATAGGGAGTTTTGCTTGTTTTAACATTTAAATATATTTAGAAAGGTTTAAATAAAGTTTGAGTTTTTCTAAAAATATATAATAATTTAACTAGATGATGGAATTGGTTCAACATACAATTACAAAAAAAAAAAATAATAGAAATTTGGAGTTCAATAAACCATAATGCTGACACATTATTTATAATTTACAATTGTAATAAAAAATGGCTATAAATATGAAAACATTACGTAAATGATTAGAAATATTAATGTTTTATCTAATACAAATTTTAAAATTATTTAACGTTTGTGTCCAAAAAAGTAAAATAAAAAACTGTTATAGGAATAAGACTTCAAATATAAAATGTTTTTTTAAATCGTGTTAAAATTATTAGGGCGTGGGTAGTACATGATTGGAGTCCAATAAATATTAGGGTGTTGCAAATTATAACATCGGAATAAAAAGTGTAAAATAGTCCAAAGAAATACTTTGCAAATTTAAATGACATCTTATTAATAATTGATAATCTATTATCAAAGCAAAAATTAATTATTAAAAATTTTATTTTGAATATTATTTATAATATAGACATACAGAATTTGCATATCCTAAATACAAAGTTCATCCAAAATTTGTTCAGACTTTTAAAGAGAATAATATTAAATAATTAATAGCAGATTACTATCGTCAGCGCAGTAGCTTACTACTGCTTGCTAACTCTTAATATAATTTATTCAGAATTAGTTTACATTTTATAACATAAATTACTATATGAATCTTTTTCATCATTACTTCTTACAAATGTGTTCACGTGGGAGAGAATGATGATATTTTTTATATTTTCAACCTCGGGACAAAAAATATATATTATTGTCTTCTTTGCTTAAAACTATAAAATTAGAAGCAAAGCCCGTAGTTGTGACGAAAATCAAAGTGCTAAAACATCTATCTACAAAATTAAGCTGTCATTTAATAAAAATCTTTCATTTAGATCATATAGTGCAATGCAAATATTGAATTAAGTAAAATAAAATATTTATTTTTCTCAACTACATCTTTTTGTCTCACTCCAAACTTTATAATAATTCTTTTTCTATTAAAGTTGTAGTATTTTAACAAATTATCTCTATTATGGATCTACCTTACCTCAGTAATTTCCACAGATAACACTGAAAGCATTTTGCTTTTATAGTAATCTCCACAGACTAACATATAACTAGCAAAAATAAAACTTAAATTTTACTTCATTTATTATAATAATATTTTGCATTTAATTATGTTTTAATAGTATGGTTACAGGAATAAGATAAGAAAAATTGACACAGAAAATTTGCTTTTGAAAAAAAATGGACCAATACATTTATGTATGTAAGAAATAGTAAATCAATGTGCCTGATATAGCTGGAAACTATTTCTGTTAACAAAGAATATATTATTACGAGACACTATTTATCAAACATTCTGACTGCGATAAAATTGTTGGGGGGGAAATAATATTAAAATAGAATACTTAAAAATGAGCTTCATCAAGTAGCTGATGTATTTTAAAAAACTTACAAATAAGCCAGAAAATTCTGTGGGAGCAAGTTAATTAAAAAAGGATAGTAGAAAATTCGAAACAAGCAACTCTTTTCCTGTTTTCCTTTTTAGTGCCCTTAATATGCCTTATACTAATTTTGTAGCTAAAAAAATTCAGTTTGTTAATTGTAAACTGGTGAGTGGTGAATGTTTCATCCCAGTAATGACTTCTATATTTTAAAACATTCCACTACCATTATCTTTTAATTTATTTACATAATCTGCACTTTATAATTAATGTATCTTTAGAACCAATTGTTTTTTTCTTATCACTTGGCACTCACTATACAAGTTGATATTGATCTTCATACACAATCTGTTCTTTACTACAATGATATATTAAGAGTATTGCTTTAGACTACATCATCAGAGAACAGTAATAATGGATAAGTACATTTATTTTAGAAAGATTGATATTCTGTCTCTACAGCTTACTGTAACTTAGTTCTCTTTTATCAATACTATCCATTCATCATTAGACATTGCACTAGTAAAGCAAATCACCTATAGTTTTAGTTAAGGAGTTTGGTGCTATTAGTTTGAAATTGAAATGACCCTGCTTCTATTTTTTCAATTATGTCTCTTAAGCACAAATATATGCATATTCAATCTACTTTGGCTGAGTATCTTTTTTTACTATAAAGATCAAAATCTTCATGTCTCAATTTCATAATTAGTCAAAAGGATACTTCCACTGGGCCCTTTATTATGAAAGTAAAAATTCCATTCCTTTTTCAATTATTGTAGATAAAAAATTTGTGCACAGGATTCAACATATTACCTTCTAATTTTTATCAGTTAAAATCTATGTTGCAAGCTTTCAAATATTATGAACACCCAGTATTTGCTTTTTAATGATAGTCATCAAAGTCATAATATTACAAAGTCTGATGTTATGCTTAAGCTGAACCTTTACCTGATAGCATTCATCTTGGTCCTCATGTGATTTCTAAATATCATATGATTTCTAAATACCTTCTCTTGCATATTAGTTTTTTATGATATCAATCATGAACTTTCTTGATTTTCTTCCTAAGCAAATTTATCATATTGATAGGCTGTATCCAGTTTCCTTAGCTCCATTTCTCAAACAAAATACTATTACCTTTCCTCTTAATAATCTTTGTTCTATCTCTATGTTATCTTAGCAAAGCCTTTGAGTCCATCATTAAGGATAAGATACAGCCTATTATTCTGCCTTCCAAATCAAACTATCAGTATGCTAAAAAAGGTGTTTCCATCTGTGATCTATATCTGTTTTAAATTTGTTATTGATCAAATTATAGCCACCTAGTTGTTCCTATAGTAGTACAACTTGATATTTCATCAGCCCTTGATTCTGTCCCTATTGATATCTCATAGAATTATTAGAATTGCATAACATTCCATTTCTAATCACTACATTTTGGCTAATCTTCTAAAAAATTGAGACATTTTTATCACAATGGCAAAGTTATAACAGAATTCACATCCCATAACTGTATTCACAAGATTCACCTTTGAGTGCTTTGTTTTTTTTTTATTACTTATGTAAATCCACTGCTTTTGGAAATAGTAAACTGCCTGGTGTCTATATTCCACTGATTGATAAAGCAGTCAAGCATATATTATTTATGGATGATTTTGTCATTTTTCTCCATTCTTTCTTTACTTATTTCTATTTTAAAAAAGTATACAGCACACTATAAACTTCAGTTTAACCTTGATAAGTCATCTACATGGAGAATACTCTCAGATAATGGTGTTTCCTCTCCCTTCATGATCTCCCTCATAACTTCAGGATTTTCCATAATTCTATGAATGATATGAAAGCATCTAATAGAACTCTATCCTTACATCTTCTGAAGATATAACTAAGCACTTGTCTAAAGAATACTTTTCCTTTCATACAGAAATCTTTATCAACATCCTGATTTTTCCAAAAATAACTTACTATATGCTCACAATGCTTTCAAGAAGAAGGTTAATTTGCTTTGCTCCAAACTGATTTGAGCAGTATTAGAATCTTACAGAAGCATGCTAAGAACAGTGGTCTCTCCCTTTACTCAATCCCTATCTTTTGTTTTCAGAATTAATACTATTTTTAAAGTTATCTTTGCTTACACTAATGCTATAAAATTTCTTTCTAGTCATTTCTATACCCAATAAAGTTATTTTTTTCTATCCTTAAAACAATTGCTACTTATATTGATGTTAATAATAACATGATTCTTTAGGAAAATACTATTTTCAGAAGCTTACAATATGGTTGGTAGTGCTAGTCAATCTCAATCATACCCATTTATCCTTACTGTCAACAATAAACAGATAATAAAATATTCAAATTCTGGCATCTGAAACAAAAATATCTTAATTTCTTTATTAAAATTCAATTTAGAAGCTCTCACTACTAATCAGTTCTTATCACAGAGAATGGTGTTGCAAACCTTGGCATCTTTGTTCTTTTTGTCATAAGTCTGAAGAAACAACACATCATTTTCTATTCCAGGATTCTGTTCTTCTTACTTATAGAAATATCATTGAGTTAGTTACAAAATTTGTACTCTCACTGATAGCATGAAATGAGATCTTTTTGTTTATCCTTCATTCCTAAAATGACATTTTTTCTTCAACCCTACATCTAGGAAATTACAATTACTGTTTTACAAAACAAAAATAAAAACAGCATGCTTACCTTTCCAGACATTGTTAATGCTACATGAAGCTTTGTCTTGGTTCTAATCCCATTATAAATAGATAATTTCATTTTAGTGCCTTTGTTATGTATTTACAAAATGTACCTGATGTAATTTATACACACTCAATTTGTCTCTTTTTGATAATAAGCTACAAAATACCCAAGTAAATTTCAAATCATCTTTTTCAAGTTTGTAAAAAAAATTTTTCTTAATGAAATTGTTTGTTAAAAAAAATTTGAAAACATTTTCTGAAAGGTAATTTATAGAATGCTTCATCTTACCTACAATTGAATTAATCTGTCCAGAATCTAAAAAGAAATTTAAGAATATATATAATGAAGATAGATTCAAGGTGAATCAGAAAAATTATAATTTATAACAAAAATGTTATTTTTAATTCCAAAAAAAATATGAACATCATTTAAAAGGGGAAAGTTAGAAGTGACTTGTCAGTCGAAAAGATTGCCCAGCATTAATGATTAAAAGTAAATTAGTTAAAATTTTGATCAAATATATAAAATGATAATTTTGTGTGGCCCATGAGTGAAATTATAAATATTCAAATGGCCCTTGGAAGGAAAAAGGTTCTCCACTCCTGGTCTAGATCAAGAAAAGCAAGTTTTTTTAGGCCACGAGAAAGTCTGGCAAACTAATGAGAATTTTATTGATGTGTTTCATATGTCAAAGTCCAAAAGTATTATTTAGGAACAATGAAATAAGATATAAATGGCATATTAAAGACAATTTCTAATGCTATTTTTGATGATATCATAGGAAATTGCCAAACATGCCTGTCCCATAATACTTACAATTTCAAAGAATTTCCAGATCAAAGCACTCATTTATTTAGCTAGCCAAGTCCTTACTTACCAGCTCATTATTTACAAAAATTCACAATAACTAGTCACAGATTTTGACACCGCCCAAGGAGTAAAACAAATAATTTTTAATATTTATTTGGAGTATTGAATTTGATAATATAAATGTGTGGAATATTCTCATTTTCAAAAGTAAAAAGAAAAAGTTATATTTCTTTTATTGTGAAATCATTAATAATTGTTTTAAAAACTGTTTCTGAAACTATTTTTTTACTTATGTTTTTATTCTTCTAGCCATCTGTTCTATCAATTAGCAATATGTGGAAAAATTTCAGCATAAAGTTGTGCATTAAAGGATTTGTAGGTTATCCCAGAAAGTTTATTGTATGTGAAATAAATTTATATATTTGTATTTTCTCTTGTTTATAGAGACAATTGAATGGTACAATGAAAAAAAATTGTGTTTAAAGACCAATCACTTCATTTTATTGTATAGATTTGAAATTAGTTCACAGAGATCTAGAACAATGATAGTCAGCATGATCCATAATTCCATTTTTATATTTATTATTGCATGTATTTCAGATTTTATATTGTCATGTTTAAATCCAAATGATTAATGCTGATGATGCTATATTTATAACATATATTATTATTTACATGCAATGCTAATGCTGATTCTCTGTTTACTCGCAATGATGTTTGTAATGATCATTACCTTCATTCTCTGTACTCCTCATTTGTATCATTACAATATAATGATTATGATCTACTTGTTTCTTTTATATAATATATGGTGTTAATTTTATTTTTTTATTTACTTTATGATATAACTGTGGGAAGATGAAAGAATATAATCATTTTATGAGACTATAGGCACCCATAATATATAGAAGGCAGAGATAGTGGATGTAATACAGCAAAGAGCATTTACTCTTTTGAGATAATTGAAGTAAAGTAAGGGAAGAATTACAATGATTTGGGTGCAATAGTAAAAATATAAATTTTTAAAAGCAAATTATTCATAACAATAACAAATAAGTATTTGATTCTGTTACATGTCAGTGTATATGCGTGTATGTTTGTGTAATGTTTGCTGATTATTTATATATTTACCCACAATGACTGCAATGTGGTTTTATGATACTCCAAATGTGATCCATATTTCATACTGCTCTTAAAATATGTGTTTGTTTTATTATCATTTAAAATTTGACTTTCCTTATACACATTATTTACAATTGTCATTAAACTATTTGTACAAAAAATTACAGAAATATAGCCAGAAAATGAAATAAAATTACTTTTGTTTAACTAGATGCAGTTGATTGCTTTCTTTTTTCTTTATGAGTAATTATTACAATAAAATAAGTTTGCTTTCTATTGTTTTCAATTAGTTAAAAATAAATTTTGTAACATTTCTTTTGAAGAATAGGAAAAAATACTTGAAAAAGATGAAAATAGTTTTTAGCCGTTTAGACTACAAATGATATGAGATACCACTACATAGAAAGTGTAAATGAAATGCTAACTAATTTGATATTTCAAAATAGATACATACTTAAGAATTTTCTAAGAGAGATACCTATTCAATTTAAAAATTAGTATTAAAAAGGCATTTAAAAATTGATAGTGTCATTATAAAGCACATGTAGCCATTGTGGATTAATTATAATATATATTGTGATGAGTTTATGTTAATCATTATCATCATTTGTAAAATTTATTATATATTTCTGTCTAGATTTAGATATGAAGGATCTTGGAATTGTAATAAAGTTTGAAGTTTAGAATGATAAAATGTATATGTAATTGATTGCAATCACTTTCCTAGTTCGCCATATTGTAATACTGATCAATAGTGCAAAGTACATTTGAATGTAGGGGTTAGCTTATGATCTGATTTTAATTTTTAAATATATTTAGCAATGCATAAAAATGAGACATATATTTATTGCTAATATCAGTTTGGACTTATTTCCTAAATAAGCTAGTTTCAAATTCCAGGTAAACAGTGATAAACACAAAGACCAATCTTGCATTATTTTAAAGAAAATTAAAGAGGAACATTTAGTGGTACATCTTTCATTACTGAAACATTAAACACCAAAATTATATGCTATTTCAAAATTAAATTGTTTTGAGTTTTATATATATATATAACTTGGGTTATCCAAAGATATACAAAATATGTAACAGTAAATTTTGAATTCAAATAAATATTTATATTAGGTGAAAGTTGAATGGTTAATAAAATTTGAATAAAAATCATTCAATTCAAATATATATAATAATATTTATCAATGTGATGAGGATGATTTATAACCTATCATGAAAGATTTAAACAAAAAACAAGTTCACCCAAAAATATTTTTATTTCTATTTTCCTTGTTTTTATAATAAAGTAAAACTTTAAGGTGCCAAATCTTCTGATTAGAATGTTTACTTTTGGAAAATTTATCAACAGATCCTCATGATTTACATTATTATGACCATCTCTATATTTAACAGAGGACTGTATGATTACTTAGGATTGTGGATATTACTAGCACATTGTTGTTAAAGCATAATGTTTGGATTGAGTTTCATAATCAAACACAAATTAAATATTATTAATAAAAAATAACTTAATGTATTAACAATGAATATATAAAACTGTTAGGTTATACATATGCAATTATCACTACATTTACAAAATATTAAGGATAATAAAATAATAAGAAATATTTTAAATTTAAGGCCTATAATATCTATAATGATAAGATCTTAACACATTAAATATTTTTTAACTGTTCCAAATAATGGTTTTCTCCAGATATTATTCTTTTAATATTTACAGATGGCTTCAGTAGTTTCTCCAAAGATGATAGTTATCCTTCTGGTAACACTAATGATATTATATAGAGACTATAATAGCATGACTTGTGTTAAATAGGGTATATTATCAGTAGGTCTTGGTTCATTATTATGGCTTTGTTCATTTCTTTCTTCATGGCATTATTAAAGCATGCAATGGCTGGTTTTAGCAAACTTCAGCATGTGTTGCTGAATGTAATTGCATTGGAAGTGTTTAACTGCTGGGATTTTTTATTTCTAGACACATATACTACTTGGTCTTCTGTTAGAAAAAGTCATCATACTTGTACTAAATGGAGTACAGAAAAATACTGTAAAACATGCAGTAAGATCTCACTATCTAATGAAAAAGTTTTAACAAGTAATTTCTATCCTCTGCATGAAATCATTGCAATGCTTCTTCTTAATTTGAGTCTTCAAATAGACTGAACTGCTGGCTGGATTATCCTGAGTTGTTTGTTTCAGATCTATTTATACACACTTGCTGTTGTTCATACTGATTACAGCACTTCAGATGTTTCCAAACAATAAATTTGTCACCAACTAGTTACAAGATTTGATATCTGTTTCTTTCAACAACAATATTTTTTTAAAAAAAACATTGTGTTCACTTTTTTCACAACTTGTGAAAACAAACAATTTTACAAATATTTTTAAATTACATTGTTATATTATAAGTATAGAGGATTTGAACTCAGACTTTCAAGCACCCTTCAACTATCATACCATCTCATACAACTGATACATATGACCACACACATGTAGAAAAGATTAATAATCACCAATATATGTATTTCATGCTAAACCAGCACTCATCAGTTGGTCCAGATTATCATCTCTCACACATATATATAATCAATGCTCAGTTTATATTAAGATAGCAAATCTTCACACTTTAATGGATAGGCTTCAATCCACTGCAACCTCCAACTTTTCAGCCATCCATATCATTGAAAATCTGATGATGGAAACTCAAATCCCATGCTGATGCTAATATTATTGCCATGCCCATGTTGACCTGAAGTCACTCTGACCCCTCATGTATAGGACAGTATCCATTAAATACATATAAGAGGGATGGACAACAATATAAAAAAATAGTTTCATCTTTATTTATTTACATTTATGATAGGAAGAAAGAAAAATCATTACTGGCTTTTAAATATTGACCAATAACTTACTTATTTTTATTACCCCCCCCCCCCCAATATTTTAAAATGACATTTAGATTTGCCATCAAATTACTTTAGGAATTGACAAGCTTTTTTATTTAAAATTTCATTTAGAATGCAAATCAGACAGAGTATAAAATAATTTATATTTTTGTGAGTTATGTAGTCCAAATCCCTGCATGCATCAAAATGATTTTCTTTCTTTCTTTACACTACAACTTATGATTTTTTTTATTTTTCACTTATGCAAAGTAACTTTCCATTATAAAATATTTAATGATATGATTAAATGTATAAACTTACTTTTTTTTTTAATTTATTAAACCAGTGTAACCTACATGACATGTATATTATGCCTATTATACACACCCTTACACATGCAAAGATTTATATATTTTAGAATAAACACATTTTAATGCAGTTTTGTAAAGTAAGTTAGCTGCTATCAGATTTCTTCAGTTATAAAATACTTCCTTTAAAATGAGACAATGGGACAGTATAACTTTTCATTTTTCATTTGTGGGCTTAATGGAAAAATTTTAACTTTAATTTATTTATCTGATTATTTTTGTATTTCAGTCATTTTCATTAATTGTGTTTAACGGAATACATATCTCCATGTTTACTGTTCAGAGATTTTATTGATGTTAACCTGTATAAAGAATGAATAGGATTTCAACTTTAGAATTTATAAAACAATTAAACATAGGACATTAAGATTTATAACGAAGCATAAACTCTAGAAGCATCATCTCAGAATAAATTCTGTTATGTTACTCATAACGCATTATTAATCAAATATAAGCCTCCCCTTTGAATATTAGAAATGGATAAATTAAACAAACAATCAAACTGCACCTTGCTCATTTTAGCCTTATAGGGGGATGTCAGTAAACCACCTAAAATGTTGTGGCAGTGTCTGAGACAATATACACTTCAATTATACCATGACAACATAGTGCCTCATGTACCTGACCAAAACCCAATACATCACTAGAAATGGAACATACTTAAACAAACTTTAATAAAACTTTTTTTGATCATTCTCTCCACAAATCAATATAATATTGTGGACACATGTTTTGCTAATTTTAATGTCACTTTTGGTATTGTCATATAATTTAACTTTTAAAACATTACAAATAATTTTCTGCTTAAATTATTTATTATTTTAAACAGATCCAGTGGCAATGAAGAATAAACTATGCTTTATTTTTTTGAATTAACTTTTACCTTTCTCCAGGTATATTTTTAGTTGTTGATATATTATTTAGGATGAGAAAAAATCTAACATTTTCTTCATTCTGGAGTGAATTTCTTACTTTCTTTTTTTCTTCCTTTTATTTTTCATTCAGCATACTGGCAGTGAAACTTCACAATCTGTCAAAGATAATCAAACTCAAAATACTATTAGAACATTTTATTACTTTTGATTTTCATATACTTTCTCCCTTTTTCTTTAGAGGCTTTACAATATCAAGTACTACTACTTTTAATTTTCTTCACATGTTCTTCATCACCATCATTTTTTAATATTCAGGCAATGGAATTCAGCTTTGTACAATCTCTTTTACGTGAGTACTTGTTTTCATGGATGCCTGAATTTGTATTTTTTTATAATAGCATCATTATAAAAGTTTTCTTCTTTTAAAGAATCTATATTAGATTTTTTAACTAAATTGAAATTCAATATTTCATTGATCTCTTCTATTACTATGCTTGGTTCTAAATGTGATGTTTCCTTTATACTTATTTTATGTTCTCCAATATTTTCAACATCTGTTATATTGTTGATCATGACTCTAAGTTCATCTAAAGATTTTGCACATGTTTGCATAATTTCAGAAAGATTGTTGTCATTGCTTTTATTATAAAAGAATATTTTTTATTCAAAAATTTGTTTAAAAAGTTATTGAAAAAAATATATATATATATTAATGATAAAGTTTGTCCCAAAAAATATAAATGGAAGTTCTACAGGATATGCTACAATTTATGTTAATAAAAAAATAATAATTTATTTTATTCAATGAAAAAGATAAATTATTTTTTGAAATAAGTGAAAGGAAAATAAGATCATGGACCACTTCAAATATTTCATTCATTTTTTAAAGCCTTTTTTATGTGCCTGTGACATTTTTTTCATAAATATGATATGTCTCTTTTGTTGCTTGTCTTTAAGATTTTATTCTCATTCTTTCATAAATGCATACATCATTTCAACCATAACTGTGCCTGGTTTTTCTTCTGAAAGCTTTTGCAATGTCTGAACAGCTTCTTGTTCTATCAGTTCTGATTCCATTGGTCGTATAGTTCTTGAGTTGCTGTTGTATCTGTGTTTACTGAATGTGTTATCATTTAGATAAAAAAAAACTAGATGTTCTATAATACTTGTTGACTATCTTTATTTTTGTTTTTGCTGATTTACAAATTTAACTATTAACTTCTATTTTAATAACCTTTTTTAATTTTTTTTATTTATCCACTATTGTCATTACATTTTTAAAGTACTTGAAGGTTTATTTCAGTTATTTAAATTAACTATTGTACAGTTATAATTATATTTTTATTAAGCACAGAGAAAGTATATGTAAATACTTAAACAGGCTTTAACCTGTAATGAATGTGTCTTAAAATTTCTAATAGTCAAGCAATATTAATTGTGATAAAGAAACCTCACAAAACTATGACACAAGATAGTGACTTTTATAAAGATAAGAGCAGCCATCTTATCTTTAACCTAAATTTCTATTTATATAGGCTAATCTGAAGCTTCCTGATTGGGGCTTTTCCAAAAAAGCTATTGCTTCATTATTGCTAATATTTAATTAAAAAAAAAATTTTGAGAAGAATTTATTTTCATCTATCTCTGTAAATTATATAAGCATAGGCAAGTCTAAATAATCAATGATTAAAATATTTCTGTCATGAATAGATAATATTATGTTTTAATAGATTTGTTAAAATATTTAAACTTATAGTTAATTAAAATAGATGTTAAAAAGTTAAATCTAAAATATAGCTAATAATATTAGAGAAGTTTAGATTATTTAATATAAGTTAGAATAACTAGAATAGTGCCTGGATCACTATAATATTAATGAAATTAATTTAATGTTAAAATTTAAGGAGTAGTTAGTATAATTCAAATAAAGTATTTATTTAATCTGATTCAAAATAATAATCAGTCAATTTGTTTAAATATTAGTATTAAAGTTGAGATGAAGATTAAACCAAATTGGTTTAATTTAGTTAAATAGGTGATCAGTTTATTTCTATTTTAAGAAAATGTAAAGCAATTGGTTTAAAAGATACAGGTGATTTCTGAATGTGTAAGTATGCATGCTTATAGTAGTAAGTTTAAATTTTATTTGATAATGGAAATATTTCTTTAGTTTATAATATTTAATATTATTCTAGAGTATTTTTGTTTAATTAAAAGGATTAAATAAAATATTAGTGAACCTCTAATATTATTCATGTATATAATTTAAAATAGCTTAAAACAGTTAGTAAAATTAGGGAATATTTATTTTATATATTTTTTAGTATTTTTTTAACAATATAACTTGATTGATGTAAAATTCCTAGCCTGTCTCATTATCTGATGATGATTTTATTACTAGATTTAGATTTAGACAAAAGGCCAATCAACTGTTAAATTTAAATGTGGAGAAATCAATAGGAAATGAGGTTTCCTATCAATCAGAATAATTGACATTAACAAATTATAAAAATATGTGCACACACACATGTTTAAGGGAAAAGTGCATTAAAGAGGCAGTAAAAGGAAAGAAGCAGAGTGAAGGAAAGAGAAGTTTATTTAGCTCCCAGCCATAACAATTTGCAGATGAAGTTAAACTTTGATTAGTCAAAAGTAAAGGAAAAATTTTAATGTTTTTTTTTTTTGTCAAAAGTAAAAATGAATCCATAAAACGATATCAGATACTGGTTCTCATCCAACATTATCCAGGAGATCTAAATAAAGTGTTAAAGGAAGAATTTATAAACAAGATAACAAGTAATCATCTAAAAGTGATGAAAGCATTGTTTTCTGGAGCTAAAGTGTTACAGGTATTCTGTTCAACTAATTCTAATCCAGTTAAAGACTTCATTCATTATGAACTGTTTAAATTTCTTACTTGAAAGCAGATGTATTGAAAGTTTATTTTAGTGTTAATTACAATAATTTTAATATTCTACTATAACTTGTTAAGATAATAGGATTCATCAGAAACTTTTAAACTGTTTGTTGTCTTTTGTCTCAAAATTCTTTAAAGAAATAATTATTCATGAAAGTGAAAGTTGTTGTTGTGAACACTAATGATTTTATTATCATAGTAATTAAATAGTTGTTTCTCATGTTGACTAAAAAGGAAAATTTTCATTGATAAAGTTATTGAGACTTTCACTTACAAATCAATATTTTTAATTTTTGAGAGTTATTATTTGTCTTTGATAGAGTGTTAAATAATTAATAAAAAATTATTTTCTTTGAAATGACTATACGTAATGGTTACTTTAAAGATGCTCAAATTTAGATAAGAACATTTTAAACAAACCACTGTAAAATATTTAAATAAACTGTATAATATGTAAATGTTTCATTCAGAAAATTGCTTAATTATAGAAATGATATATGTAATAAATGTAATATTACTTAAAAATATACTTAGCTTGAAAAAGAAAATGTTTAAGATCAAACCGCTATATTAAATATTGTGTTGACAAAAACCCTACTTGAATTGGAAAAGAAGAATATGTATTAAATTCTAAATTAAAAATAATTATCTACATTAAACAGAGTGAAATCATTGTAATGTGATAGAAATGTTGAATTGGTCTGTCCAATATATGAGGAATAATTCATGAAATAATGGCCATTTATTTATTCATGTATTAATATTTTCTTTGTGTGTGCAAAGTCTTTATGAAAGGAAAAACTGTCAATGCAAATGCACTTTTTGAATTATATTACCAGAATGCAGAGAACATCCTTATGTGTTGAATTATTTGTAGTCGGACCAGGAACTGTTCCAGATTAAGAAGTTGAATGTATTTTTTTTTATTTATATATAAAAAAAGTTTTTGGCAAAATTTATGCTTAAAAATTAAGTTATACATTATAACATTATATTATATGCTATTTTAAATATTAATAGTCTTATATTTTATGGTCAAGCATGCCTGACAGAGATTCACTTATTATTGTTAGCAGTAAAGATACTATATGTTATATAATAATTTAGTATTGTTATTTTAAAGAGTTTTGCTATGTCCTTTATTATGAGACGTATATTTGTAATGAATGTTTTATATTTATAAAAATGAAGTATATTTCTTGTTTTTTTTAATTACTTAAAGATACTTTTTTCCCAGTAGTATTTGAGAATTATTATTTATCGATTTTATGCATCAATTTAATAGTAGTAGTAGTAGTAGTAGTAGTAGTAGTAGTAGTAGTAGTAGTAGTAGTAGTAGTAGTAGTAGTAGTAGTAGTAGTAGTAGTAGTAGTAGTAGTAGTAGTAGTAGTAGTAGTAGTAGTAGTATCCTCCTCATCATCATCAAGAGTTTAGAATTAATTCCTCTCTAGTATATATGATCTGTGTTATCTAATCATTGTGCATTTCCAAGGTATATAAATTTTCTTTCTGCCTTGATGGTTTGGAGATTGAGTTTAGCACCCTCATTATTGTTGATATTAAAATAATTTAGAAATATTATTAGGAGATAGAGGATTACTCTTTCTGATAGTGTCGTCTTGAGTAATATTTTCTCACAGTTTATGGTTGCAGTTGTGGTGGTTCATTCCCATTATTATACATGTCTAGAGAAAAAGTCCTAACATATTTTATTGCTCCTCAGAATATAGGTGCTTATTCTCGGTTCATACCATCACAGATTTATTGATTTATTAGCTTTTCCTCTTGGAAGTATTTTCTTTATTATTTATTTACTACCATGTATGGTGTTGTTGATATTTAGTATGTTGGTCATTCATAAGTTTTGTTATTTTGAATTGTATCATTCTCTTCAAGAACATCTTTAACTCCCTAAGTGTAGATTGAGAGTTTTGATGTATAATCTGTTTTGTTATGCTTTGCCAGCAATACATGAATTAAAACCAATAATGATTTATTCAAAATTATAAATTTATATTATGAGCCTAAAATAAGCAATGTGCATCATAACCATCATTATCCATAAGCAAATCATCACTGGACTGTTAAGCTCTAAAGATCATTTATGTTTACTCATTGTTGGGGCAAATAGCATTGAGTGTGTAGATGTATACATGTGAACTCTGAAAATACTTAAAGGCTTTGTTAAAATTTAGTAATTAAAAACCATAGAGTTCATAAATAATGCATAGTTGGTATAATGTGTATCATAAATTTATTAAAAATTTGGTAAAGTTCTATTGATTTCAAGGCACAGAATATTTATTCAGAATAGTGATAAAACAAATATTTAATTTGAACAATAAATTTTCTTATAATAATTTTAATTGGTCAAATGTGCTTAACTACCTAAGACCATCATAATTCAGGCATGTAATGTGCTAATTTAAGTAATTTTGAAGTTGTAAAGTGCTCTCTAGTAAGCAATTGCATAAGACTGTTGTAAATATTTTTTTGTAATTCTTAATAACCAACTTCCATGGTATTTCATGTTTATAAAATTTTGTTCATTGTAAATATATGATATTTTTTTATTTAATCTAGTGTAGTGTCTTTATAATGTTCTTGGTATTAACTAAATCCATATCCAGAAATCTAAACCTTATATATTTTATAATGGAAATATTTTTCAAGGATTTATTCAGGGTACAGACACATAAATTAAATGTTAAACTCTTTAACTAATGATGAACTTGCAGATATGAAGAGTGCATTTGAAATAACTATTATATATTTATTATATTGTTCACTATAACATCACATGATCACCATTCATTATGCTTACACAAGCTGTTTTCACAGAGGCAAAACTATCCATATGCTATAATTTGAAACTGCAATTTATTTAAATAAGTCTGCTTTTGCAATCAATTATTGTCTATTTCCATGTAATAAAATTGTTCATATTATTGATGAATATTTTGAATGGACATAAAATCCTTTTCCCATTCTTGGTATTCAAATGCTATCCTAGTAAATGATTATTTTATTCCAAATTTAGACCTTGATGCAATTTTTGTATTAGTTAAATTATTTATTATGCTAGCACATAACTGTTATGAAACAGGCAAAACTCTATACAGTAGTGCCACTCAGTGCCAACCAGAATAATCAATGGATGCCAGAAGGCTTGTGCTTAAAATCCCTATCTAGTGCCTACTCATCCAATATCCCCAGACTAGTTTCTGGCTTGTGAGGAGCTTTGGATGTGAGAGCACTGCACCTAGATCTTAGGATCCTCACTGATGAAAGTCACAAGCCAAAAACTAGTCTGGGGATATTGGATGAGTAGGCACTGGATGGGGATTTTATGCACAAGCTTTCTGGAATCCATTGATTATTCTGGTTAGCCCTGAGTGGCACTACTGTATGGAGAGTTTTGCCTGTTTATTTATTAAATTATAATTCAATAGGTAGGCATTAACTTGTAGATTAGGTGTGTTTTCCCATGTATCACTAGAATATCATTCCTTTATCAACAACATGTCCATGAAGCAAATATTAAAAACTTAATGTTAAAATAATACAAAAATTCTGAGAATATAATACTATAATTTGATGAATAAGAAGTTATATCTACTGCCAAAGAAAGGCAGAGTGGCATAACAAGTCAGTAAGATTTATAAAAGCTGACTGTTTGCTAAATGTGGATTTGATCGTTGCAATATGATGATGAAGAATGAGTTAGAGATGTAAGAGTATGCTGGAGTGGAGATGATGGAAAATATTTATTATGAGAGAAATTAATTGTATTCTTGTTATTTTATGATTTGTGTTATGAATACTGAGAGATTTTAAAAGTTTTTCAAGAGTGTGTTGAGGTTTCTTTTTTTAAATTTATTAATTATATGTTATAATGTTTATTATTATTGGTGTTATGTCTCTCTGTGTTCTTGGAATAGATGATGATAGCAAAAGAATTCTGAGGTTAGCTTAGCCTCATTAACCATATTTAGCTTATTGGTTTTGCATATCCTGAGCTTTAATATAGCTTTAATCATAAGTAGTTTTATAGCTTCACCCTCATTTTCCCTAGGTACAATATATATTTTAATTATACACTATCATTATATGCACTCACCAGTTTAACCCTTTATTTACAACCATCTCCAGAATAATATGATATACCAATGTCTTAATATTTATTATTATTTTTATATATACTGCGGTTTATTAAATATTATTTTACCTACCTAGACTCAAACTACTGCTTTCATAAATTATTAGTATATACCCTTTTTACAAATGCTAAGGATTAAAAAATAAAAATACATTTAATTAAAAAAAAATAGAAAGAGAGAGCTACTAAATATAACTGCAAAATTTAAAAATTTGAATAATTAGCAGTTAAGATCTGAAAATATAAATAGAAGATAGATATAAAATATGTTAAAAAATAATATTATTGGTTAAAGAAATTAACATATTGAAAGTTAATATAATAATGTAAAATATAAAAAAACAATGATATATAATGTTAGAGTTAAATATTTTTTAAAAAATTAATAAGAATAAAATAATAAAAAAATACATGAAATAAAAATAATATATATATATATATATGTGTGTGTGTGTGTGTGATTATAGGAAGTATTGATTGATAAATATAAAATATAAAAAAGATTAAAATGTATAATATATGTAAAAAGATAATAATTAAATAGAGAGATATATAAAGATACATGTGAATATATAAATAATGATTATAAGATAGAATATATATAAAATGTAAAATTATATGTTCATTTATATTTATATTCATGTATTTTTATTGTGTTTGTTATAGTTCTGAAAAAGATTGTTAGGACAATCAAAACCACCAATAGTGTGTTGTAATTATATAAAGCATTGTAAAAGTAATAAAGAAGGTAAATTTATATATTTATTAATTGATATATTATTTTATTTTTTTGTAAATAAATATTTTATTAATTAAAACATTGAATCGTGTGATTATTCTACTTCATTGAATATATTATTTTGTGGTATTAATTTAAAGAGCCTACATAATTAGATTTTATACTAATATATTAAAAATTCAGTTATCTAACAATAAACAATTGTGTATATATCTTAATAATTTATGAACTTATTTTAGCAATTTCCTTATTTACATTTCCTTAATTATATAAGTTAAGCTCATGTCTCTATAAATATTAATATTTGAAATTAAATAAATTGACACTCTAATGTATTTGTGTTTTTGTAATTTATATTCTTCAAATGTTGTCATATATCTTTATGCTGTTATACTTTGAAAATAAATTATATTTGAGATTTAAAACAGGATAAATTACTTACTTAGTTTATAATAATTAAGTTGATTTATAACAATATACATTTTGATTCTAGACATGATGAGCCATTAAGTAAATTCAGTATGATATTCATTACTTTGTAATGGTATAATGTTTGGCCAGCCTAAATTCCCAGGGCTTAGTATTAAATAAAACTGTATTCATTTTATACTATTATAATATATAATACTGAAATACAAATATAATGTATATACATAATCTGGAGATAATTAAAGGGATTTTAATCCAGATTTTCAATCTCCCTACAGTAATCTACTCTATCCAATATAACAAATATACATAACACATATATGTGAAAAGAATAAATTGTTTCCAATACACTTATTTCATGCTGAACCATCACTCATCAGTCGGTATTGATCATCATCTCCCACACATATATAAAATCAGTGCTTGATTTATGATAAGATAGCAAATCTACACTCTTTAATGGACCGACTCCAATCCTCTCCACTGAAAATTTGATGATGGAATGGCTAAAGCTCTTGATAATGCCAATATTATAGTCATACCCACATTGACCTTAAATCAATCTGCCCCCTCATATGTAGGATCCTAATATGTTCATTTAAATACACAGAAGAGGGATGGGCAGAATACAGGCTGAATATGTAATATTGATATACAAGTATAATGCATATACTTAATTTAGGTGTAATTAAATGGATTTGAACCCAGACTTTTACATTCCTACAGTGGAAATAATTGAAACTTGTCCATTAAAATGAGTAGAGTTGCTATCTTAATATAAACCAAGCACTATATAAGTGTGTGAAATGATGATCCGAATCAACTGACCAATGCTGGTTCAGCATGAAATACAAATATATTTGAGATTATTTATTTTTTCCACATGTATGTGGTCATGTATATCAGTTCTATTGTATATAATGGATGATTATAGAAAGCTCAAAAGTCTTGGTTCAAATGCACCTTTAATTACATATTCATTATACTAGAATTTCAATATTACATATTTAGCCTGTATTCTTCCCATACCTCTTCTGTGTATTTAAATGGGTATATTAAAAAGTTTTATATATGAAAGGCCAGATTGTCTCAAGATCAACACCTATATGACTTTAATATTGGCATCATCAAGTACTATGGATGGATGAAGAATTGGAGAGTGAAGAGGATTGAAGTCTGTCCCTTAAAGTGTGTAGATTTTCTATCTTAATATAAACTGAGCACTGATTATATATGTGTGTGTGATATGATGATCCAGACCAATTGATAGGTGCTGGTTCAGCATGAAATACATGTATTGGAGGTCATTTATCTTTTTCACATGTATATATGATCATGTGTATTGGTTATATTGGATAAAGTCGATAACTGTAGAGAGCTTGAAAGTCTGGGTCCAAATCCACTTTAATTACATTACAATATATATAATTTTACTTGTAGATATAGACTGTATTTTCTCTTTGATGGCAACTGTCTTATCCAGCATCTATATATGGAGAAAAGTTGTTGGTGGTGAATTTTTTAGTGCATCATCATGTTCATTTCTGGAAGAACTGATATGAAGAATACTCAAGGTTATATAATAGGTTCCAAAAATTGCTCATGGATTTTATAAACTCTTTGTGCATTAAGAGGAAACAAATTAATAAGTCATAATTTTTTGACTAATAGTATATTAATTTTATGTTATAATGTTTCAAAGCACATGCAATACTATTTGTAGTTCCTTTTAATATAAGGAACCTAAACTCTAATGACAATTAGTTGTTTTTTTTTTGTCATATTTTTTTAACAACACTATTTTGTCTTGCAATTAAGTCTTTATTATAACCATTAATCTAAAAAAATGACAACTCTAAATTTAGAGAATTTTTGCCATATTAAAAAAAAAACCTTATCTGGTTGACAATGAAATAGAAATATCAACTATCTATCACAGTATTTTTTTTTTAAAACTGAATATGGCAAAATTATCTGCTTTTTGATGATGAATACATCAATCTTCATTTTTATAAAGTAAACTCTATTAGCGGCAAAATTATATATAAGTATATGTACAAGAGTAAAATTTAAGCTACATAACATATAGAAAACATAGGCAATTAAGGCAGATGAAAAATATATGAATTTTATGTTAGTAATATCTTATGTAGGTGTATTTATATTTTAATTACAATTTACTCACTTTATACATAACAGCAACAATGAATAACATTTAACTAAAAGAAAATTATACTGCCAAACTTGTCTATAATTTCTTTAGGTACGGATTTGAGAAAATTTAAACACACATTAAACTACTCTTTATTATTTTTTAAAGGGTATTTTATTTCTTCTTGTTAAATATAATAGAATAGTGAGCAATCTATATAGTTATAAGAATAATTACCATGACTTTGAAGGACTGAAAAAAATTTAATGTTTTTTCTTGAGCAATTGCTTGAGATTTATTAGTATCAGTTGTGAAATACTTTAAGTCATAAAGATGAAAAATAAAAACAGGTTTGAAAAAGGTAAAACATCTCTTTTGGATGATTATTACATCAGCTATGACTAAGAAGTCATATATTTTGAAATGTGAATGAAGTTTTGTTAATAGACAAAGTTGACAATAGATATCTATTAGGATATATAGTCATTTATCATTAAATGAGACACCAACAAGATATCTGACATTGTATAAGTATAATATATCTGTAGCCTCTATTGCATGATCAGTAAAATCAAATGAATTGCACAAAGAAATGAAGCAAGCAATGGCACAAGTGATGGGGTGGTTTTTGTAATTGGACTAATTAAGATTGTGATGTATATTTGAGATCTAATACAGGAGATAATCAAGATCATAGCAGTTGTAATTCTTAGAAGATGTGAAATATAATTCCTAGATGTATGACTTTGATATAGATATTTTTTCTAATGGTAATTAAACACATTCACAGCTTAGAGAAAACAAGAATATTCTTTCTAGCTTTGATAACATAAACTTTTACTGTAGAATTAGATATTTTTGAGCAGAAAGATTTTAGCTTTGTATGAACATTGCTGCTAAAGGTTTGAGTGATAAATTGTATCTAAGATAATTTAATTGAAATTCAAGAAGGAATGTATTAGTTTCTATGAAGATCTGTTAATAACTGCCACATGAATGACTTTAAAAAAATCTGTATTGTAAATCCTGTTAGAATTTGGAATTGATTTAGAAAGTGAAGTTTAAAAAGAATGTTTTAAGGCCTCTGAAAATTATCAGGACATAATCAATTCAGAATATCAATTTAACAATTGATCCAGACAAAAAATAAAGTTTTTTTGTGCATTGCTCAATATCAAATATTTAAATATGTGGAAAAATCTGTTATATTTTTATATTACAAAAATCATTATCAATGTCAATAGACAGTAATCAATGAAAATAGTAAACTGTCAATGTTCTGAGTATTTAAAAGGAGCACCTCTTCTAAATACAATCTCTTGGTATTATATGAAGACTAAAGCATTAAAAGCATTTATTTACAGTGTAAGAAAAGAAAGCCAATGATCTTTTACACATTCCTTAGAAATAATAGACTGTTCCACCAATCAGTTTAATGTTATAAATTAATAATTTTTGTAATTGTTTACTTACTTAAATATGTGGAAATATCTGTTATATTTTCATAGTAAAAAAATCACTATCAGATAAAAGTAAGAATAATAACAGTTATAACCCATCTTTTAAAATTTGGGGTCAATATATAACATTCTATTGACATCCGAAAATTTCAAACCTTTAAAAGTCATCCCACATATGAGCATTGAAATTCTAAACATTTTAAAAATATTCTGTAATTTTTTTTGTGCAATTTTCAAATGCATAATTTTTAAATAATACTTATTTACAAGATTTAAGGCAAATAAATAAAATGAATTATATTAATTACACTAATAAATACTTTATACTGTTTTTAAAAATAACATTTTTCTCTGTTATCCTTCTATTTCTAACAATCTATTAATTCTTTTGAATGAATTAAATTTGTTTAAAGTAATACTAAATTCCAAGAATAAGATGACACAATGTACACATATTTTTATTACTAATAAAACTTATTGCCACCAATTCTATCTTTATATATATTATGTATAAATATATCAATTATACACATATTTTAGCCATATGTATACATAAGAAGTACAGAATATATTTTAAATAAAATACTACTACTCTTAACTTATTTTTAGCATGAACAAACAAAAATATTGATACTTTATTTAAATCAAAACTAAACTAAATATGACTTTAATCTATTGGATATAAAATAATGTATTATATATATTACTAAACTAATTTTAAGGTAAATATTTGAATTTTATAACTATATTTATTTCTTATAGAGTTGAACTTTTTTTTATTTATAAAATTCAAATTACTGCTGTGCATTCACAAAATTTTCCTGATTAACTAAAAAAAATTTTTTTTAGTTTCTTCGGCAGTTTTAACAAAAGTTTCATTTTGTGTATTTTATAAGATAAATAATTAATATATTTATATTAAATAATAATGATTTACAAGATTTAAAAAAGAATAATTTAAATTATATTAATTACATTAATAAACATTTTGTGCTATTATTAAAAATAATATATTAATTTTTTTTGTTTGTTTGTTTATTGAAGATAACTTTAATCTCTTGTCTAAATTCTTGGAAAATGCTTTGAAAAGAAGAATCAATTTTTTCCTTAAAATTTTTAATTTCATTATGAAAGGCCCCGGCTTTTTCTTTTCAATAAACATCACATGATCACCATTTCTTACGCTTGCTTATAACTGTTATTAAAACAGGCAAAAACTCACTATATGTATTGCCATACATCAAGCTAGAATAATCAATGGATGCCAGAAGGCTTATGCATAAAATCCCCATCTAGTACCTACTCATCCAATATCCCCAGACTAGTTTCTGGTTTGTGGCCTTCGTCAGTGAAAAGCCTTAGATCTGAGAGCCCTTCACCTAGATCTTAGGATCTAATGCAACCCTTCAGCAGCCATCTTTTATCTCTACTTAACTATAAAACTATGAGTCTTAAATTGAAAATACCTTAATATTTTCAATCCAAGCCCATCAGCTTATATAGTCATATAGATCTGAACTCAGTTCAGTACCCATACATTTTGGTGTCTTTGGTTTTTTAATAACCATAGCCGCAAATATCCTATTAGGATTGGTTTTAAGCCGATAAACATCACATGATCACCATTTCTTAAGCTTTCTTATAACTGTTATTAAAACAGGCAAAAACTCACTATACATATTGCCACACAGCAAGCTAAACCTATATGACTATATAATCTGATGGGCTTGGATTGAAAATATTAAGGTGTTTCAAATTTAAGACTCATAGTTTTGTAATTAAGTAGAGATAAAAGGTGGCTGCTGGAAGGTTACATTAGTTTCTAAGATTTACGTGCAGTGCTCTCAGATCTAAGACTCCTCACTGACAAAGGCCAAAAGCCAGAAACTAGTCTGGGGATATTGGATGAGTAGGCACTAAATGGGGTTTTTATGTACAAGCCTTCTGGCATCCATTGATTACTCTAGCTTGCTGTGTGGCAATATGTATAGTGAGTTTTTGCCTGTTTTAATAACAGTTATAAGCAAGCATAAGAAATAGTGATCCCTTGATGGCTTAAAACCAATTCTGTCTAATAGGATATTGGTGGTAATGGTTATTAAAGAACCAAAGATACCAAAATGTATGGGTACTGAACTGAGTTCAGACCTATATGACTATATAAGCTGATGGACTTGGATTGAAAATATTAATGTGATTTCAATTTAATATTCATAGTTTTGTAGTTAAGTAGAGATAAAAGGTGGCTGTGGAGGATTGCATTAGATCCTAAGATCTAGATGCAGTGCTCTCAGATCCAAGGCTCCTCACTGGTGAAGGCCACAAGCAAGAAACTAGTCTGGTGATATTGGATGAATAGGTCCTAGATGAGGATTTTATGCACAAGCCTTCTGGCATCCAGTGATTACTCTGGCTACCACTAATTTAGTAACAGTTATAAGCAAGCATAAGAAATGGGGATCATGTGATGTTTATTGGCTTAACACTTGCCTTTGGAAATTTTTACATTCAATGTGAGATTGTTCAAAATTTTCATAAAAATTCTCAAATCTAACTTGAGATTCTTCAATTTTTTTATTTATTTCATATATATTATCTAGAAAGAGAGAGAGAGAGAAATTATTTATCTTATAAAATACATAACAGCATTAACATAATTTTATTTTAAATTAAAAGCAAAATTCAACTTCTATTAAAATACTATGCAAAATTTGTTAACTGATATATATATAACCAACAAAAAAAAATTATAAACTTATGTTCAATTTTATCCTCAATAAAAATATCATTAATACAAATTGCCATCAAATGTTTATCAGACTCCAAAGTTGGGAAGTTAAATTGTAACTGTAAATATATATTACTAAACTAATTTTAAGGTAAGTATTTGTATTTTATAACTATCCTTATTTCATAGAAATAAACAGCAACCAATTTTTTTTTATTTATGAATTCAGATTGTTAACATACATTCACAAAATCTTCCTGCTTCACTAAAAAAAAAATTGCTTCTTCATCCGAATCAAAGTTTCATTTTTATTACTTCATTATTATCAACAACAAAAAAATTCTTCAAATAGAACAAAAGATCTGTCATCTCAAAATTTTATGAAATCTATTCTTTCACAACTAAGTCAATTTAATCTGTGCTAAAATACTAATAACAATAAAATGCTTTAGATAAAAATAAATAAATTTTTAAATGTTGACCAGCATGCTTATATTTATTTATTGAAAAACTAAATAACTTGAATATAGCTATCCACATATGATTAATATTTACATTTATACAAATTCTTTTTTTAATAAAATTAAGTCAAATAAAACAAACTAACTTATTTAATTCAAGATGAAACCATGGGTCTAAGATGCCTTGCATTGTACAATCCTTTGACAACTTCCAAGGTTTCAACCATATGTGCAATTTCTCTGATCTTTTTCATTATTTTATATTGTCACTCATATAGGTTATAAAACTTTTAAATTTATGTGTCTGCAGGTAACTAACTTAATGAATCCTAATTAATTCAACTTATATCAAATATAGAATATAAAGTCTATTTTTTAATCATGTTTAACAATGAAGACAAATTAATTAAACTATATATATATATAATATTATAAATCGATGTCTGTATTTCTTCAAAATAATATACGCAAATTTATAAATAAATATTTAAAAATACAGTATTTAAAAGCTTATAAAAAATATATGTATAACCGTCATTTAGGAGCGCTTTCAACCAACTTGTGGCTTTGTCAACTATCACGTTTAAGTGACGGTTATACATACATTTTTTATAAGCTTTTAAATACTGTATTTTTAAATATTTATTTATAAATTTGCATATATATATAAAGAACTTATAGAACACTATACGTCAAATGAAATACATTGTCTAATTCATGACAATACAATGGGCTTCTGACCTTCAGCATTATGTAACACTTTTATACCAGCTAAAATTTTAATGATGTAAATGGACTTTTTAAGTAGACTAAAAATGAATATAATGAGTATCATATAAGAATCATACTCATTTACATTTTTAAATTTCATCCTCATTGTGTATTTGTAGAATAAATCTATAATCATATTTTATAGGTTGTATAAAATTTGATTAATTCAGTAAATTTTTCTATTCTTAACAAATATAGAATTTTATACCAAATAAAATTATGGTTATAACCTCTGTCCTTAAATTAAATATTTATCATAAGACCCACAGCAATTTGTGCATTTTAAAGTATCCTTGTGATAAGCTATAATTCCTAAGGTAATATAAACAAAAATTACCATTAGCTCTACCATCATTAACTATAGAAAGATTTAATCTACTGTGCTTGCCATTCTTTATCTAATTCTTTTATCTTTAATGTGATCTATTCCTACCATTATTAATGATTGCTTAAACTCTTCTGAGTTATAAGATCCCTTGTTCATTCATGTCCATCAACATTCCTGCAAGCTGGTTTATTTGCACTTCAACATTATGAAAGTGGCATTTCATGGACTGTACAACTGTATCTACCTGACTTTGTTTTTGCTGTGGTAGCATTTATTCTCAATAATAGTAAGAGTGTCTTCCTTTTGTTTACTGTAGACAACTTTAATATCTTATCTAAATTTTTGGTGAATATTTTGAAAAGAAGACTCAAGTTCTTCCTAAAAAAAATTCATTTCTTTATAAAAGGCCCAGCTTTGTTCTTGGTCAATTAACACTTGCTTTGGAAGTTTTTACATTCTGCAAAAGATTCTTCAAACTTTTCATAAAATTTCTCAAATTTACCTTGAGATTCTTCAATTTTTTTTTATATCCAATTTTATCTTGAGATGCTTAAAACTCAGCTTGAGATTCTGCAAATTTTTTTTATCAAATTTAGCTTGGGATGTTTCAAATTTTTTACAAAATTGATGAAAAAGTGTCATCATGTCAGCTTGACTGCATTCAAACTTACCCAGCAAAATTCTATTCTCACTAGTATCTTCCATAACTATAAAAATTTAGAATTCCTAGATAAACTTAAATAAATGAATATCTATCACAATGTAATATATACTAATGAATTAATGCTTTGTCTTTTAAGCAATTTCTAGTACTTAAGACAAAGATCTCAAGACCTCTGAACCAGCTATTTCATATATATTACCTAAAGAGAGAAAGAGAAATTAATTATTTATCATATAAAATATGCAAGAGCATTAATATTACTTTATTTTAAATTATAGCCTAATTTAATTTTTATTAAAATGGTATGTGAAATTTATTAACTGAGATATATAATCAGCAATATATATAAAACTACGCCCAATTTTAGCCTCGATAAAAGTATCATTAATGTAAGTTACCATCAAACCCTATATATTGTAACTTATAAAAAATGAACAATAAATTACTGTAACTTGCTCTCATCACACATTTGTAACATCAAAAAAATACAATAAATCAGCTCTTATCAAACTTGGGGGGAAATGAGCATTATAATCACTAGTATGCCTTTTAATAAGTTTTGCTTATGTGTATATGGTATATCTGAGCACCACTAGGATATTTAAACCTAGATAAAATTGTATTATATACCTACTTATTCTCTACTGGGTTTGAACCTCAGTTAGTACACTATTTATAACAGTGTGTAGGATTTTCCATTTTATAACCATGTCACATTTGCACTAATATTAAGGAGAAAACATCTTTATTATTCTTTAGTTGTGCAAATAAATTATCAGACAAAATATTATATAAGATTTTAACATCATAAATGCATATTTAACATTCTCTGTGAGTGTTACTAACTCATATTAAATACTATAGATTTATTGGTGGCAATTCACTAAACCTTGAGTGTAATTTGATGATCTTTGATGGTAGTCATTATCTCTTATGATGGTTCACAAATAATAAACAAACACAGTGAGAACCATTATTTCCCTATGGCCATTAAACACATTTATTTAGACTATTGATTAATAAGATGGTGATGATGATAATGATGCTTCCAGCCACAGCTTTACAATTAATTCACAACTTAAATTTTTATCTTTAATCAACCTATAATTATTTACCCAAAATATTATCATATTTAAATTATGACTTAAAGATTGACATTCATCGATGATGATGATGACTAAACTAACTTCACAAGTCAATGATTAACTCTTAAGAAATATATATGCCTCTTTTAATAAAACAAATTAAAATTTATTACTGATCGATCATTAATAATATAGATAGAAAATTTACATAATTAATAATGATGCATTACATTTAAGTAATCATAATAATAATCAAAGGTCTTCCCCCTTTCCCTTAATGAAATGTAAACTCAATGTTAATATCATATAGCGTGCTGAGTGTACATTTATTTCTCTAGCAGGTAAATAAAAATCTTATATCCTAGAAACATTTTAATTTTAAAAATACTGCCCATTACATATAACATACATTTTATATTTATAAGTTTACAGATAATATCAATCAAGAAATAAGTAGAGAAAGATTAGTTAGATCATAGAGATAAAAACATCTAATAAAATCAGCTTCAAATTACCTATCTTATGTTTCACCAATCTAGGTCATTAATCACTTTAAAATCAATCTTTCACAATGCTAAATTTTTATCAATATATGCATTCATGCTCAATAAATATACACATAAGCATAATTATATTACTAGGTGTGTCTATATATGTCAATTCCCATTATGAATAAATCAATACACAATAAACATATTTTATAAAAATAAAATACACATATAAATGGCTACATGTAATGATAATCTAAGAATACATAATATATTAATAGGGTCAATATTTATTATTATGGAAAATCTCTAATAATTAATTCTCATTTTAATATTTAAAGAGAAAAATAAATGGATTTATTAATAAAAAAGAGTTGTTAATAATCACTGATAAAAATATAATTAAAATTGATATTAACAGTTTCTTCTTTTATTCTCGATGTAGAGGCAGTTTCAAAGAGTCCAACAAATTTCATTTTGAAGTCAGCTTGATGAAGGTTTAGAATTTGAAATAATCCACATACCAATATGTAACATGCATAGATTTATCAATTGCAGCTGTTTACTGGAACAGTTCTAGTTTTGGTTTGGGCTTGCAATTCATCTATTTTACTGTGATGATGATGATGATGACATGAAATAAATTGCTTCTTTAGGGACCATTTAGCACTGGAATATTTATTCATTTCTTCTGCTCTGGATATGAATAGTTAATATAAATTTCATCATTTTCTTGGTGCTTTTATTTGAATTCAGCAACAGCATGGTTTACATAAATTTCAGTATTTTACTTTGTGGGTTTCTATTTGAATTCAGCAATAGGCATGAGTGAAATTATAGTCTTAGCAAATGTTGATTTCTCCTCTCATCTTTGGAAATCAGTCATAAGATGTTTTAAGTACTTTTTAGATTTAAACTCCTCTGATGTGCACATGCATTAGTTCTTGAATAGGCCACTGGAACTGGAACAAAATATCTTTCTTACTTCAGCATGTTGATGTAGAAACCTTCAAAAGTAAAAGGATATGTGGTTTCCAAAAGTAATCATATTTATTCTCCCTTCACTGTCTTATGTTTCAGACTATATATGTGCTAGTCTGTCTGATGACATTACATATATTTTTGTTATTAAAACATATGGTCAGTTATAAATTGCATTCCATTAGTGTATCTGTATCAATAATTGACATTTTTTTAAAATTTATTATTTAATATGGTTCAAAAATGATCTGGATCCTGTCATTTTAATAGCTGACCGATTAATGAATCTTTGTTCTTATTCCCCCATATGGACTTTTGACTATGTCAACCTTGACCATTTTATCTCTCTCTCATCAACCCTTGACATTCTTTCAGATAAAATAAGACAAATTGATCTTAAATAATATAACTGTTTTATACAGAAACTATAAAATTATTTAAATAAAACTCTTACCATTCAAAGTATATCTTATCCTTTTTACTAATACAAAGTTAAATAGAGAGAGAAACAACTATTCCTTCCACTCTTCTTCTGAGGCTTTGGGTACTTGTACATGGAGGGTTTAAACTGATGCCATACAGCTTTCCCCTCCTATAAAAGACAATGTGATGATTTTTTTTAATTTTATGCACACACTATTGCAATTTGGTCACAGGCTAAATTGGAATGTGCACAATATATATATATATACTGCAAATAACAGAGATGCAAATTGTGAGCCCTGTAAATTACCAACTATGGTTGAGTTATGCATGTCATTTTTTAGTTAAATAGATTTGTTGATAAGATAATTTTTATGGCATAATTAGGTGAGTATTGTTAGGCAGGTTTCCTATGCACTAAGTAAATATTCCCAATATTTACCATTGTAAATTTAATATGAGAATATATACTGATTATGTGTGAGAAAAAATACATTTTTTATATTTATGCCCATGAAAATCTTCATTTTAATAGATAAATATAAGTGTGTACCAATATACATTTTAGATATATTACATATATCTGGAAATATGTTAATAAATTGCGTATACAGTTTATATATATTGCTTAATCATTCCAATTATGAATATTAATAAATGAATAGATTATCATTCTATTCAGTTAAGGCAAATAAATCAGCAGACAATATTAACCATAAGTTCTAATATCTACTTCACTATATAGCTGAGTATTTTCAGGTGTATATGAGTTTAACATAAGAAACTCGATATGTATAGATAAATACACTGTAGTGAGTGCATAATGTAAGCATATTAAAATGGGTTATATAAGATGAATATTAAAGCAGAAAATCGATACCATTTATAATTAAAAAAATATTACAATACACTATTTTTATATATGTCGCATATTTAATTTTTGTTTTACTTATTTGTGGAATTTAAAGATATAGAGCAAAATATTTATCAAGTAAAAACAATTGGCTGATTAATAATAATATATGATCAACAGTAATATATATATAAATTTAAAATACACTTAATATTTCAAATACATGTAGTAATGAGGTATTTTGATTATGTAATGCAAAGTAATTTGGGTATTTAGAATTTTTTTTTAAAGGAAACTTTTTTATTTAAAAACTTTTTAAAATTTAATTTGAATGCCCTTTAAATATTAATTTCTAGTTTATTTATAGAGAGCTAGTAATAATAAATTATTTATAAGATTTTACCTTTAATTGATGTCAAATTAATTATATGGTCAGGATATGAGATCTCTCTATATATATTATCATGAATGTTACTTTAAGAATAAAATAAAGTTGAAAACTAATTAAAATTATATTTTATGTAGCACTATTAATTATAATATTTTTAAAAATAAATTTTTACTTCATAAATTTACTTAATTGCTAATATTTTAAGTTCTAAACAGGAAAAAGAAAATAGATTGTAAATAAAAATGACGCATTTGAATATTTTGGTTATACATTTATTGGTTTATAATCATTTAATACTTACTACCAAAAAAAACCACTTGTTTGTACTTGTTATCTTCTTAGGGTATTACTAATTAATATCTCATTATTTAGACATGAGTATTAGTGAAATCTTTACAAAATATAATATAGCTTGAAGCTAAATTTAAAATTTATTAGAACAATTTTTTTTTAAAATCTATTTATAGATTAATGCAGTACTTCTCAAACTTTTTGATATGAGGGCCTCATTTCCAGACCCCATCGACTAACAATGGATTCATAAAGTAATATATGTATGTATAGTGTGTTATGAAAATGAAGATAATTTTTTTTACCTTTGACCAAAATCGTAGCATACGTTTATTACATTTATAACAAAATAGCTACATTTTATTATTATTAGGCATATATATATATATTAATAGTTTTATGTTTACATTACATATATAAATATGAAGAAAAAAAACCTGAAACAAAACTTACTAATAATATTCAATAATAACTTTTATTCATTTTTAATAAGAATAATGTTTAATGAGATGAATGTGACTGGATATTATTATAGATATGGTCAAAATTTGGCAAAATATTTGAAATTGCAATTCTTATATTTTTTTTCTAATGTTTCTTCTGATACAGGTGATCTATGTTTATTCTTAATTAGCAAAAGTGATGAAAAATCAGTTTCACATAAATAAGTTGAAACAAAATATTTACTGCTGTCTTAGAAATAGAAGAATACTCTTCTTGTCTGTGAATCCAAAATTCTAATATATCAGAGTTATCAAATTCTTTTTCGAGTGTCTAATCTTGTCTTATTTCTATTAATTGTTCTTCAGATTATCATGGTAAATGTTGAACTTTGTTTTCATTTAAATTGGAAAAATATTTTTTGGAAAAAATCATACAATTCTTAAGGTGATTAATGATGACATTCTATTATCTTCAGATAACAAAATATTATTTTTTTCAATAAATTCATGAAGAGATGGGAACATTTCTGTATTACAATTTTTAAAACTATATAACCATGCAGATAGTTTACTTTGGAAAGCTTGCAGTCATGTATTTAGGCATAATATATTTGTACTTTATCCATGCAAAGAGAAATTCAATTCATTCACTTTTTTGAAAAAATCCATCAAACAAAAAATTTAGAACAACCACTTTTGATCACAAAACAGGGTTGCTAATTTATGGGTTTTATCAATTAGAAATATTCTCAGTTTATCTTTTAATGATAAAACCCTTTTGAGAGCTTTTCCATAAGATGGCCATTTCACTTCTGTGTGATTCAAAAGCATTTCATAATTGGAATACATCTCTTGACATAAAATATGAAAGTTTTGTATTCATAGCATTGTATTTTATGTAATTTATAGCATTTGAAACTTCTGATAGTACTTTACAAAGAGATTCTTTCATTTTTCCAAAAACTAAATCTTCCTTATAAATAATACAATGAATGTGAGGCAGACTTTTTTTGGCCTCTATTACAATCCTGATATTCTGCCAATCATGGCTGCAACATTAAAAGTGCAAATTCCAATACATTTTTTTCCAGTGCATTTTCTATAAAAGAAATTATTTATTTTTCAAATATATCTTTTCCCTTGATTATATCAATATGATTTTTGCAAAATAGAAAATCTTTATAAATTTGAAAATTATGCAGATATCTCGCAAAAACCATTAAATTAGCATTGTTTGTATTGTAAGATAATTCATCAAGCAGAATGGCAAAAAATTGCTTTGTAATGATTTGATATTTAAACCTAGAGCCAAGGCAGATATGTATCTAACATCACTCTTTAGCTCCTTTTTTTTGCTATTAAGTTAATGTAAAGAAAGATAAATATTTTTATTTTTTGTAGTAAGCTGAAAAAATTGAGTAATATGTTGGTATTACAGGACTCTGACTTGATGAATTTTTTTGCTTTTTAATTTTACAATCTAACAAGAAAATTTCTAAACACAGACATCATAAATCTAAGAATTTTCATAGAGAATAAAATGCATTGGTTATTTAGTGGGTTTTGTCTTTTTTAGAGTTAATTTAGCATATTTTATCAAGTCATTTCCATAAAAAAGTTTTTTTTTTATTACAGCCAGCATAAAAGTATCATTAAAAAATCCTTTCTAGCTATATAATTTTTTATACAGATATTTAATATTCAACTGTGGTGAGTTGATGTAGTTATATTTCTTCTCTAATTCAGGCAGGAAAAGTAGATTGTATAATTAAATGGTTATATTGTGATTAGTCTGTCACTTTAATGAGAAAATGTCATCTGATTACCAGGTCATTCTAATAAATTGTTGTATCCATACTGTAACTTGGTTGCTTGAATATCTATTAATCTCTTAAGTAACTAAATATATAATTATTTGTTTTACTTAACTTTTATTTCATCTATTTGATGAATTATTTTGCTATTTTAATTGTTTTTCACTACTTCTTATATTTTGTTTTAATAAATATATCTATTTTAATTTTATTTCTAACATATGTATAATTTATAGTCCACACATTGGTTATTGTAATTTTATCTAAAAATATTTGTTTGACATCAGAACTCAGTTCTAGCAAATATTTTTTTTTATTAGCAACTGTTTATTATTATTGTCATATATAGAGATCACAAATAAGCTCTTAACAAGCTTTGCAGAATATCCCAACCCCAGACTGTTTTCTGCTACTGGCTTCCTCAGTGAGGTGCTAGGATTTGTAATACAAGCTTGTTAAATTAGGTCATGTGATATATGACTTGATTTTTTGGTAATTATTATTGTCAGAATATATATATTTTTTAACAGTATATACATCAAGGTAATCAAATTTATTTCTTCAACATTAAGCAAATTATTAAAATATATATATTTAAAAGTCAAAATACATTTAAATAAAAAAATATAACCTTTTAGCATATTGACTTGCATAAAAATTCTAGTGAAAAAAGTTTTTTCTAAAAAAGAAATCTGTACTGTTTTTTTTTTAAAAAAAAAATCATGTTTTTGAAAGCATGGAAAAAGTCTTAAAATTATTGCTGAAAATTAAAAAAGAAATGCAAAATGCACAAAATTGATTAAATAAATTAAAGCAAAGAAATCTATTATAATGCATTATAATAAATTTCATTGTTTTATCCTTATGATAAGACGCGTATTGAAAAATCTTAGTAAATTATCCTCTAAGAAAAATAATATTCAATTGCAAAGTTTAAGAAAAACCTTTAAGTTTTTTACCCAGACATCCACAAACATAAATATTGCAAAGTTTATTTTAATTCTATTAATACTGAAGTTTACTTAAGTAAGATTTTCATTAACAGATTTTTCTGGTTTTTCTTCATTCCAATCTCAGTATTATTGTTTATAATTGAATTTTAATACATGTGCAACTTCTTGATAGCCGGCATTATAGAAAGTAAATTATTTTCTAGCTTTAATTAACTTCTAAGTCATTATGATTTTTCATTTAAATCAGAAATTTATATTTTTACCTCATATAAAAGTTTCACTAATACCAACTCAAAGATGGAATCATAAATGTTAGCAATCATTACCTGCTCCACAATAACTAAATATATATATATATAAAGAATAAATATTCAGATATCATATCTTAACCTTATAATTTTCATACAAGTGTTAATCTTGCAATGATGAAGCTAAAGTTACTACTAATAAGCTTACTTTAAACATTTTAATAAACTAAATGATGCAAAATTGTAATTGAAGATTATGATAGCACCAAAGCATAGCCTCCCCTTTCTCAATCTCAGGAAACTATCAAATATGTAGCTACTTTTGCTTCAAAATATTTTGTTGCCCTTGATGAATATCCTTAATAATATTAAGCTGCTGCTGATAGTACACTAAACAATTCATAAAAATATGTACTAACTTTTGTAGATAATCTTTCTTATAGATATGCTTAAAGCTTGACTTTTTCATGTTTGAAAAATTTTAACATATTTTTGGTAGAAATAATTTGATAGTAAAAGGAAATATGCCTATGTGTTTAAAAAGGAAGATTTTTAATAATTATGAATCTGAAACCATTCAAAGAAATATGGAGAGATGCATGTTGGGAGTAACAAGAAGAGATTGAAAATGCAACATATGGGTAAGAGAACAAACAAGTGTGACTGACCTCATTGAAAAAATTGAAAGACTGAAGTGAAGTTGGGCTAGACATATTGCTAGAAGAGATAATAGATGGACAATTGAAATTTTAAACAAGATTCCAAGAGATTGTAGAAGACCCAGAAAGAGACCACATATAAAATGGATGGATAAAATAAGAAAGTGTGCAGAGGTGATGTGGAGAAGAGAAGCTAAAAATTGGAGAAGATGGATTGAGCTTGGAGAGACCTTCATCCTACAATGGATTGATAATGGTTGATGATGATGATGATTAATCATCCAGTTGAGATCACTAATTTTATAACTCTAAAAATGTCATTTGAGATATTTTGTAAGATATAAAGAATTATGTTCATGATAAAACAAAAATTTATGACTGAAAATTTTCTCATTAAGCTTTAAGATGTTTTTATATTTTAAAAATTATTGTTTGTAATTATGATCCTGTTTCTTTATATGTTCCAGATTTTTCGTCATTTCAATACTTGTAGCAAAGTTAGTTGTTTTTCCTAAATATTATCAGGCATGATTATATTTTTGTAATATATTAATAGTTAATGGTCTTTTGCCTAAAATCAAAGGAAATTTATTGATATATTGGTTATCAACTATTGTCAAAAATAATTTTACCTATTTGAATGTTCAGAAAAATTATCATGTTATTATTATGAAACAAATTGTCTTGATATTTTTACACAAAATTAGTGTTATTTATTCATTCTCATTTGGTAAAAAGCTTTTTATATTTGACATAAAAAACAGCTTATTGAACACCTTAATAAAAAGGTCAACAAGAAAGAATATTCCAAAGAAACATAATTATTTAATATTTTAATCTTAGCAAAACAAAATTTTTTTAAATTCTTGACTTTCACAATTCACTCATAACATTTTGATGCTTACAATGCTAATATAAAAATTACAATGAAAATTGTATAAAATTATACAGGAAGTTAAGTTAGAAAAATAATTAAAAATAAAATGTTTGATAGTTTGGCAATGTAATCAACAAAAGAATCAAACAAATAAATAAGTAGATAAATAAACATCTTTTTATAAAGAATAAATCTATTTATTTGATGTATAGATGTATTAGAGACAAATATACAAGAAGGGATCTGAAAATAATCATAATTTTGTAATAAAAAATTGATTATTTATTTTTAGTTGTTGCAAATTGAATCCCTTTCAAAGTATAGTCTATTTAATCCAATGCACAGATCTAAATGTGTTTTTCACTTTCTTGAACTAGCCCAGAAACACTTGCAAAGTGATACCTTTTAATGTCTCTGTCATTTTTTTCTTCATGACTTTTAAGTCCATGAAAGAAAAAAAATAGACATTTTTTTATTCAAGAAAAAAAAAAAGAAGTCACATGAAATAACATCGAGTAAATATAGATGATGGATAAGGTTGTTCTTGCTGAATTTAATTAAAAATTGTTTTATACTCGGAGTTTTGTATACTAGCGCATTGTCACAATGCACTTCTCATTTTGCCACAAAATTGAATGTTTAAGTTTTACCACATTATGCACAAGTTTCAAAACTTAGTTTTTAAATGCCTGATTATTATTTTTTCTCATGTGTCATAGCATCAGCCAGGAAGTGAACCCACTAACCTGGGACAACTGCTTGTAAAGCATCTGTCACTGAGCTCTCGATCATCAATGCATTGACAAATGCCTGATTATTAAGAATGAATTTTGAATGAAGAATGATGTTTGCATTCAAAAAAATCATAATCATCTTGAATTTGAACTTCAATTGCCATGCTTTTTTGGGATGTGATGAATTTGACACTTCCGATAAATCATTCATAATTTTTTTTTTCCAGAGCAATTTGCTTGTAAGCTGTTTCATGCATTACAGATGTTTACCCAGCCATTTTCCTTAAAAGAAAACAGAATTTCATGCTGTTCTAACTTTTTAGCCATTACAAAAACTGACAAATACGTGAAACATACTTTAGAAAAAATTTCCTTTATGGCATTACAATTTTACACGAAGACTTCATTTGGCAGATTGATGCAAAAAGATCCCAGCAAAAGGTGTCTAGCAGAAGAAGCCTGTTTTACAGCAGGTGTTCCTATCAGAAAACAATTCTAATTATTTTGAGTCTCCTCTCATATAATAAGCAATAAATAATATCTGGTATTTATTTATTTTATTGTTTAGATCTTTTTAATTTCAGAATTTAAAAGGGCAAGGTATAGGGTTTTTTTTGTATTCATGGTTGTAAGAGAAACAATTTTAATATATAATATACAAAGAAACATGTCAATCTATATAAATTTTGTAGGGTGTGATCACAGAGACCATTGAACTAATATTGCAGCACTTCCTTACAGAGGATAGGAGAGGGATCTGCTTAATTTAGATCAATTAAATAATATATTTTCTGAATATATCAGTTTAGGAATGATTAAACAGTATAAAATATAATAATATACATCATAAATAATTTATATAAAATTCATTTTTGTTAAAGCCCTATGATTAAATAAAAAACAAAACAAAAGAACTTAATATCTTATATATTTCTCATTTATATGAATTAAGAAATATAAAAAATACCAGTTTGTTAAAAAATTTTGTTTTTGAAATCAAAAGGCTAATTAAAGATTTTATTAAAACAGGTGAAATATTAGAGAACATTTAAAAAAACTCTGATCAGATGAGTGGATAAATTTCTGAGTTTTGGAAAATATTTATTTTTCCCAACAGATTAGTAATAATATAAAAGGCTATAAAAACAGTTTATTCATGATATCATTATTTATACTAAGGTATTCATTATGTATTCAGTAAAGTTAGAAAATGTAAGCATTCACATTTCATGTCTATTATGGATAGATAATGCCTTAGACCAAGTAAAGAGGATATCAACAATATTCCCAGGTAGGTTTTAACAGTAAATACCACAATAACAATAGGTAAACATTATCATTTGGTAAAGAAAAGTAAAATATAAATATAAAAAGTATCTTTCACTAAATTCCTTAAATGCAATGATGATAATTTATATTTATAACTTTCTCAGGATGTTCAGATACTAACCACTAGATATGTATCCTCCATTTCTTTTTTCACTTATATAGCACCGATAAATAAACCAATGGCCAACAAGAACTATTAATTAGCTTTTACGTTATAATTTGTAACCTCCTGTACCAAAGCATATGTTAAAATTATCCTAAGCTGTTATGTTATATGCTGATGTGCTTACTTAACATAATCAATAATTAGTGAAAGCATTTCTAACTATGCTGATAAATAATTCACACATGGATCTTTAAATAATTATAGAAAGAAAGTGAACTATATTTTAAATTAAAAAAGGATTTTCATATTAAAGAATTTAATCTACAAAAGTGTAAAAAATGAGTCATTAGATATATAAGGCATCTATCTCTGTTTGTGCATAGTACTTGTAACTACAAAAAATTTCATTATTTAATCAAAAAAGCATAGATTATAATTTTTTCATTTAAAAATTAATCTGCCTTTCCCTCTCTTTTCTTGTAATTTGATACTTTACGAGAAGTCATTCTTGTAATTTTCTGCAAGAGGAGAAAGTAATTTTATGTCAAGTTTGAAAAATAAGGTGGATTGTTTTGTTCACAGTAATACAAATTTTTTTTTACGTTTAAAATTTATGTTGCAGTATGAAATACTATGTGTCAAAATATTTTTTCATTGAATAATAATTTATGGATTACTGGTGAACTACAAAAGAATTAAATAAAATAGAACTATTGCTTAACTACAAGATAAATACCAATTTTAGAAATGTACATATATGAATCTCATAATTTACACCCATATACATCTCTGATGTTTGCATCAATAAAATTTCTAGTTATTAATGAATTTGTTATTATATATATTGCATAATATGTAGTTAAGTGATTAAGAATATTTTAGTATAGCATTCATTATTTTCAATGCTTTATGTTAGCTAAAATCCAGAAGCAATAATAGGAAAGAATTAATGAAATTTCAGAGATTGAATTAATGTCTGTAGACTAGTTCATTATTTTTAACAGCGGTAATGTAAATAACAATATTTACCAGTATTAAGAATAAATAAAAAGCTATTTTTCGATATTATCTTTTTTGAAAACTATTTAAGGGTAGATAATACATCCTAAACACAATTATAGAGTAAGGATTTAATATAATAATTGTAAACAGAATAGAGTTATAACTTTGATCATTACAGTAGTTTAGGATTCATTTATAATATCAGTTGAGGCACCCCAGTGACATTAGAATCTCATAAATTCTGTTATATTTTACTTAAACATCATGTTACTGCTCAAGCATCAGCAATTTCAGATTCTCTAGTCCTGTTGCAATATAAAATAAATTTTAAATGATCTCAAGGAGTTGTAATTCTAAACATACAAAAAAAAATGTACAGATTATCATCTGTAAATTATTTATCTCTCAAAAATTCAGCTATTTTTTTTGTTTTATGTCGGTATATTTCTGCTTTATTACTATTTACTCTCATTGAAAAATTAAAGGTTCATATTTTATGAAAACATATTTTATACTCTCCCAAGATTATATTCTATGCAAAGATTTTATTCAATTGCAGAAACAATTCATATTAATTCCATTATATTCACTGACACAAGATAAAGGGTGGTAGAATCAAGGACCAAAGACCCAAGAATTGAAATTCAGCTTTGTCACAATCCACTTGATTATTCTTTGCTATATCTAATGGATGCAACTCTCTTTGATATCACTTACATATCTTTACTTATTGACATTTAATTCTTAATTTATGCAGAAACAAGTACTTAGAATATTGCAATTTTATCTTCCACAATGAGAAAATATCTTTAAAAAATAAAATGCTTTAAGATTTTGGAATATATAGAGTATATGAGCACAGACTTTCACATGACCCACCTCTCTTCACACTATCTCATAACACTGATACACTTGAACATATATATATATATTGTAACGATCGAAATGAAGTGAAGATCGAATCTAACTGCAATCTGCATTACAGAAGCGCCATCTAGGCATTTGGGCCTAGAAAAATTTATAAAGTAGGCAGATACGTGCTGTTAAGATTCCACTTTATTTAAATATTCAGATCGTTAGCCCAAGTCACTAGCTCAGTGGAACAGCAGAGATTATAAAATATAACTTTATATCTTAAATATAAAAAAAATAAAAGCCACTGCCATAAATTAACACATAAAAATATTTATTAAGCACATATAAAATCATTCTAATTTGAGGAGTAAGTTTAACATTTTAGATTTTTATATTAATCTTTAAATTTACATTTAACTAGATTGCAATAATGAGTTTAATATTTATTTAGTGAGTCGAGTATGAATAGACTATATAGATTGTATTTGCAAAGAAAAATGTTCTATCCCTTATTTCACCTTAGGCCAAAAAGTTCGCAGTCAAACCGGCGCCAATCCATCTGATACATTTATGTATTCAATGTAGCATGAAAATACGACAACACAAAATACTATACTGTCAAGAATGTACATCTGAACAGTAAGTAGAGTTAGAGAAGACATTGTCTCTCCACCAACAGGAATGCTACATCTGTTGGCGAGTAGAACAATAAACAAAAAACTCCATAGGAATGAACTGTGGTCCTTTGCCAACTTACAAACCCATCCATAGGCAAACAGAAGGTATGTGGCGTATATATGCAATCCTGCCTGTAGCGGATCTCATACTACATCTACTAATTACACAAATATATTCAATCCATTGAGCTAATTCAACTACGAAACGAATAACCTAAGATTACCCTCCCTTAAACTATATAAACTTTACAAATCTATACAGTCATTCACGCCCAACTTAAATTTAACATTTATTATGTTTGCACAGATGAATTTTATAAAATTTGTTTTAAAATGTTGAGTATAGATCGGCTGCACAGATTCCATGGTTAAAAACATTCCAAAATAAACATAACCGATCAAAATACAAAGTCATCGATAATGTCAATTGCATAGGGAATACAAAAAAACCCCAATAGCATTCATCATAAGATGCCGCAGTGACATGATGACTTATATATTCCAATCGACTATGAAACAGCAACACAATTAACCATTAACGAATCTATGCAATGTCTATACCCAACTTTAAATTTCATGCATTTAAATAATTTATATGATAAGTATTAATACAAATAAAAAATAATAAAATGGAAATGATGTTTATCAATGCAAAACATATAAATTTAAACATTTTCAATTGATTTTAAACTTAAAAGTCAGATAGAAGTTCATAAGCTTGAACGAAAGTTCTTAATTATTTTTAAATTTTAGAGTTCATGTCAATAGCTTACAGTAGAAGAATCACTGCTCTTGATGTAAATTTCCACGGAGTCTTTATTTAAAAACCTGGTCATATGTTCCGGAGGTAGCATTAGCTGGTTCATTTTGGTATCACAGTCAGTTCATTTTTAAAATAGAGAGAGAGTGTGATATGTACATCCTATGACGACCCTCAAAAACAAGCTGGAAAATCTGTCAGGAAAACTGTATTTCTCCTTTTATAGTATCCACACAGATTCAACCAACAAAACGTCACTAATCCATCCTTTTCATTCAGGTCCGGGATGAGGCTTGGTGCTTCCATTGGTCAAGCTAATTTCTCTTTATTCTCTTATCTAACTTTTCATCTGACCTTTTAATTACACAGCTTTTGGATAATTAATAAACAATCATTTCCATTTACAGATTATAGGAATTAATTAATACCTGTTTTTATTTTAACTTATGTTATTTCTTTATTAAAATATTTCTATATTTAAGTCTTTTATTTTTTTATCAAAAAAATGCGTTCAATACTTTTTTTATTTATAAAAAATTTTTTTTAAAGTTTTGCATCTGTGCGAATATAATATATATGTTATACGTTTAACAAACATTTTAATTTTAGCGTTTAGTTTTTTGTTTTTTTTATTACATTTATTTTTATTTGCGAACTTAAAAGTTTTTATTTCAATTAAATGTAACGACATATTTATATATCGTTACAATATATATTACCCTATATATTACATATATAGACACAGGTATATAATAAGCTTATGTGTTTCAGTTTAAAATTTTGGGTAAAATATATGACTAAGATTTTATTATTTAGTATATTAGCTTCTAAACTGGTAATTCATCAATCAGAAAATCTTTAATTCCAATAAAGTTTCTTTATGTTAAGATTTGAATTTATTTATATTAGTACCTCAATCATTTTTGATTATTTGTTATCAACTTTAAATTTTATCCTATAATTGCAACAGAATGTCCATAGTAAAATTTTTGTGATCAAATTTTGTCACTTATTGAATTGAAATATTAATGCACTCTACTTTTATATTTAAAGTTTTAACTATTAAAAGATTGTCCATGTATGATTACATATATGTATTGTACCATTTATTTATATAGTACAAATATATTGGCAATCGGTAAGATATTTAAAAGCTAAGAAAAAAAAGTAAATTTAGTGATTTTTTAAAAGAAAAACATTTTTAGATTTTTTTTTTCTGATTAGTATAATTTTTTTTTTTTTAAACGTACAATGAAGGTTAAAATTGTCGTTCATATTTTTTTTATGTAATTAAAAATAAAAGTTAAAATTGGGGAGAACAAAAGACACACAAATTACCAATCTAGATAAGCTAAAAGAAAAATATTTTAGCTAATTAAAGATGGCAGAATTATGCTAAAAAAATAAAGACTTTGTAACGTAAATTTTATAAAGAATTTACAAGATTATCAACGTATATTTTTGACAAACCAAAGGTATGCGTAGAAGTCTGAAAACTGGACCTCTAGTATAAAAAGGAAGAGGCCAGTTTGATCAATGTCTTGTTTCATCTGCTTTTCCTATGGTCGGTTCTGGATAACAAAAGAATATATCCAGGATCACCCTATGATGAACTAATTCTGCATGTTGGAGTGAACTGGAGCTTTTGATGACATCATTCCTGAAGATGGACACCAGAAAAGCTTTAGTGACTGACCAGTAGAATAGACCAAGATCAACCAATGGCCGAGCTCATTCTCCCACAATAAAAACTATGCATAGTAATTTACAATCTTCTCACTAAACTTACCAGTAAACTATGATTCATTATTCCCGATTATGACTAAATTGCTGGCAAACCATTCTTAAAAATAAGCTTAAAATAATCCCAATAGAGACTTTAATTTTATTGATCAAGAGACTTGTTTACCCAAGAACTTTTTAATAATTGTTTAACTGTTATTTTTTATTAATGGATCCATATCTGGATTAGTGAGTGTTCTCTTCAGTTTTATTTAATTCGTAATTTATCTTTAACATTTTAATTTGTTAGAATAAAAGTATTTATTTCTAAAATCAACTTTTCATTTGTACATTATTAATAATAGTTATTAATGATTATTATTAAATTTATTAATATTAGTTTAATAAGATTTGAAAATATAATTTACCTTTGCCAATATGTGTTGACTAAGCTCCAGGAATAATGATATTTAGAAAATAATTCTAGTTATGGTAAAATATAATACCGATTCTTTTAAAAACATTTTTCTTTTTAATTTGTGAGACATGATGCGACAGATATCAGCGGATTCTTACATGAATTCTGGTGCCCTGATAAAAAGAAATAAAAGCTGATTTCATTGATGGTGTAAATCGTAATAATTACTAGGTAGAGTTGATCAGGAAATATAGTTATGTTTTTAGAAATAGGAATGAAACTTTCTTTTTTTTGCATAACTTGATCAATTCACACATTATTGCGTATACTGAAAACTAGTCAGATGGAAAATGTTACAGTATATTGTAACATTTGTATTACATGGCATACAATAACATAGTGTGTGTGCACAAATATGTATAAAGTTGAAAGGAAAAGTAGAAATAGACACAGACAAAAATTTTGTAAATATTTTCTACATTTCCCTGGAATAAAATCACATTAAAGAGTTAAATAATTTTGAATTTAAAAAAATATTGTATTATAAATTAAACAGTTAAAAAGATATAAATAAATACTTTTATCAAATTCTGATTTTGAAATTAAAAACAAGCATGCTTCCTAATAATTGTAAAAATCCATTATCTATTCCAGAAATCCTTTTTAAAGTTAAGCTTGTAAATCATATTCTTATAAAATTCAAAGTTGCTTCCAAAAAGATTAGAGAGATATGAAAAAAAAGTTTTTAATTAATGTATTTTTATTACACCACCCTACTATAAAAAGAGTGGATAAAAAGATGAAAGCTGTAGTAGTTGTTTTGAGAAGTTTGTTGCAGGGATAGAAATTGATTTTCTGCAATTGTTGGTTTTTAAAGTTATACAAATAGTTACCATGAAATTATAAATGATTGCAAAGAGAATAAGACCAACAGGTGCTGTACATGTCACTATGAAGGAGTTTTGATTCATACAAAAGCTTGACATGGTTTCTGTGTTCATTAGCCTGCACAAATGTGTTCTAAAAAATAAATGCTTGCTTGAAGTCTATCCAATCCTAGACCAAAGAGAGATTATTGCAGACCAACAAATACCTGGACTACACCTGTCCTAATGATGACACCCATCAGCTTGCTGAAAAATTGGTGTATGTATGGTGTCTATATGCAAACAACCACAGATAAGTGTACCACATTGTAATTATATAACATGCAGTGGTGAGTTATTTCAAATAATTTATGTAAATGACATTTTAAATGAGATAGATATATAGAACAATATTATTTTAAATTTATTAAAGAAATAAACATTTAAAATTTATATTTTAAATTTGAAGACATTATAATTAGTTAAAAGTGATTGATGATAGTGATACATATATATAGAACAATATTATTTTAAATCACTTATGGAAAAAGAGACATTTAAAATCAATATTTTTAAAAAGTAACATAAATTTTTCTTGAATGAAATAAAAGTCACAGATGATTATATATATATATAAAGAAATTGTTTTAAGCAATTACTTACAAATGACATTTTAAAAGTGAAATAAGTAAAATAATTTTTGCCTGAATTAAAAAAAAAGCTAAAGAAAGAATTAAACTTCAAAGTATTTCTAGATCAGAACACCTGCTGGAGTATTTGTTTTAAGAACATTTATAATTGATAAACAGTAATCTGTCAAAGGCTGATATTATTTTCTTTTAAGAAAAGAAAAACACTTTTTTATGAAAAAATTTAATAACTGATTCATATTATTTTATATATATATATGCACTCACATGGGAATATTATATATATTCAATGAGGAATTAATTAGGAAAAAGATATTTTTAATAACATTATTATTTTGTCATATCAAAAATATTATATGATGTAAATGACAGTGTGTGCTTAAATTGCTAACCGCCCACACATATATCTCCCCCCCCACCCCCCCCCCTCCCCCCCCCCCCCCCCCACCCCCCCCCCCCCCCCCAAAACACCCCCCCCACCACAACAACCCCCCTAAAAACAATCCCCCCCCCACCCCTCCCCAAAACCCAAAACCCACCCCCACCCCCCCCACCCCACCCGGACCCCCCCCCGGAAAAAAAAACCCACGCCGTTTCCCCCGCAACTGGGGAATTGGGGTCCGTTGTTAAATCTCATCAATTATGTACTATAAAAAGTAAAATGAGGGTTTTTCTATTATGAAATGACAATTCAAATATGTTAATAAATTATTATACCCACATCTGTGTGATGATATATATGTGCTTTATGTAAACCCTAGTATAAGATATTCAGATTATTAAAATGGGATAATTGAAATTGTGATCACATATTGTATTTTATATGTTGATTGATCAAATGTACTGCACATCTTTGTGCAAATACTAATGTGTGTCATATAGACATGTATAGTAAATTTTAATCATGTATTTTATTTTATGGCAAGTCAAACATGTTCAGAAATTATTCTCACCTATTTGTGTGCATGTATATCAATGAGTGCCATGTAAACACATATGTAGGATTTAATCACATTTAAAATTTTATTAAATGTCAATTGAAATATAGTTATTGTATATTATCCTATGAGCTGGGTGCTGATATGTATATATATATATTTTTTTTTTATCTAAACCATTTATGAGGTATTGTAAATCACAATGTGATAGTTTTTATTTTGGTATATTAATCATTATCAGAAGACTTATATGTGTATACCATATTCTAAAGAGCTTAATATCATTTTTTATTGTTATTAATAAAGTTGTACTCATTGTTAAAATTATTCCAGTGAACTTGATTCTAAATGGTTTTAGAATATTATATGTTGCATCATCTCTTGATCATAGTAACAGTTATAGAGCTTATGTTCTCTGAGTTGGATTCATGCATAACAATCTGATATATAAAAGGGAATGTATGTTAGTGTTTATGGGCATGGAGTGATGATGATGATATTCATATCAGTGATGATGATGACATACAGATTGGCATGAAGAGTATATTCTTTAAAGCATATGCACTACATTTTATTTTAGTTTGGTTTATATTCGAATTTAAATTTATAGTTGGTCAGAACACTGTTGATACTAAATGGCCAGAGCATTGATTATAATCAACATGTTTTAATATCCCAGCATTATTGTTTTTGTTGTATTCTTATGGATTAGCACTTAAGTTTGTGCATTCAACTAATGATTTTAATAATCTGCCCCAATCTGGAAATGGTTAAATAGTTGGTCTGGTCTACAGTAGACTCATTTCAAATCCAGTTCCAAGATTGATTGTTGACTTATTTTGATTGTTAATCATTCATGATAATGAATGACTATTGCTTATGCTTATTTATAATGCTGGTAAATTGTTCTTTAATTACACTTATAGTGACTAGTGAATTGACTGGACTGATCTCCCAGAGAGTTCTCATGATCTCTCATGCTCTTATAATATATAACATTATTATATTTTTTTGATATTAAACATTACTTTAATATCTTACTTGAAATTTATCTTATATATTAAATTTCATTATTTGAATTACTTATTTTATTTGGTTATGATGATTTTCTATCACCATCACCATATCCTTAACTATTAAATTTACCCCATCCCATTATAATATATTGTAACATAATAAAATAAGAATATATTTTTCTTTTAATGCCCCACAGATTCGGTAGCCATTTATAACAAAATGAAAATATGAATGAAGGAAGAACAATTCTAATTTAAGAATGCCCATAAATTAATCAATGAATAACATTCTAACACTTAAGTCAATAAAACAATGATATTAATCTTTGTTGCAAACTTATGAATTTAAATAGCATTTAGAATGAATAGAAAACAAGCAAAAGCATTATTTCAAACACCCTAAAATATGAACATTATTTGCAATTGATTAAAGATAAAGCAATAAAACTAAATATCATCTTATAAATAACAATCTATGCTTATTACATAATCCACTTGTAATATAATAAAAATAACGACAAAAAATTAGACAAATAAATCTTAATATTCTTTATAAATCAAAATACTTTATAATAATACAAATTGATATCAAAAGTCAAATATTATCTTATTTATCTTTAAATGAAATAATTCATGTATGAATTAGATAATAATTTTAATATGCTCTATAAATGTAAAATATCCATGACATCTACATAAATAGATAACTCTACAAATGATTTTCATTACAACCAAATAAAATCAAATGTAATACTAACTTAGCTATACTATTCCTCTAATATTAATATACTCTTATTGATATATAGGGTATATGAGCACAGACTTCCACATGACCCACCATTCTCCACTCTATCTCATAACACTGATACACTTGAACATATATATGTCAAAAAGATAAATAATCACTAATACATGTATTTCATGTTAAATCAGCAATCATCAGTTCATCCCAATTATCATCTCTATACATATATTCAATAAGTGCTCAGATATATATTAAGATAGCCAATCTTCACACTTTAATGCAGTGGTCTTCAACCTTTTCACACCTGCGGACCGGCAAAAATAAGGAGAAGATTTCGTGGACTGGCAGAAGTTTACAGATAAATTTTCTTAATGATTTAACCTGCTTAGCCTTAGATGAGCATAACTCTTATAACTGACCAAAACAGCACACTAGTTATTGTGTATTGTAATGGTATTTTTAAAAAAAGACAATGAAAGTTGAAAAAGTCAAAAGTTTTGATCTTATTTTAATTTTTTTTGGAGGGGGAGGAGTGGGCTGAAAAATATTTTGTCTTCACTGAGACAAAAGATAGAGACCAAAGTTATTTTTTGTTTGTTTTTATTTTTAAAAAAAGATAACAGAAATTGGTTTTAAAAATAAAAGTTTTACTATATTAGTGATATACAAATAAAGCCCCAAAAAATATCGCCTTATAGGCCAAAAAAAAAGTGGATGTATTTTTAAACAAGAAAAAAAAAAAACGAAACCTGAAAAAGTCAAAAGTTTTGATCCTATTTTAATTTGGGGGTGGGGGTGGATTGAGAAATACTTTGTAAAAGTTAGAGACAGAAATTTTTTGGTTGTTTTTTTTAAAAAAGATGATAAAAATTGATTTCAAAAATAAAAGTTAAAGCCAAAAAAGGTCTTATTTTAATTTTTTTGGGAGGAGTGGGTTGAGAAATACTTTGTCTTCACTGAGACAAAAGATAAAGACAAAAGTTATTTTTGGTTTGTTTTTATTTTTAAAAAAAGGTAATAAAAATTGGTTTAAAAATAAAAGTTTTAGTATATCAAAGATATACAAATAAAGGCAAAAAGATATCATAGGCCAAAAAAAAAGTGGCCATATTTTTAAACAAAAAAAAAAACAAAAACTGAAACTTAAAAAAGTCAAACGTTTTGATCTTACTTTATTTTGGGGTGGGGGTATTGAGAAATACTTTGTAAAAGTTAGAGACAGAAGTCATTTTTTGGTTTTATTTTTTAAAAAAGGTAATAAAAATTGATTTCAAAAATAAAAGTTAAAGCCAAAAAAAAAATTGCCATATAGCCAAAAAAAAAAACACTAAAAATGAAATATTAAAAGACGGAGTAGAAAAAATTTAAGAGATCAAAAAAAGTCACTGTATTTTGAAAATTGCAGTCCAGTAATGTTACATTTTATTGTTTCAACACATAAACAACACTGACAAGTGGCCATAATTGGTTATCAAAAGACAAATGGAGTTTGTATAATAAAAAACTTTTTTTTTTTAATTTTGAATTTTTTTAGAAAAATAATAAAAAATTTAATTCTACCCTCCACCCCCCCCATAAACATCTGTGATAAATAGAAAAACAAATAAATTTATGTATGATTGATTAGATTTTGTTTTCGTTCTGTTTTTTTTTTTTTCATCGGGTAAAAATGCAATGAAAAATTAGATAAAAATTGTTTATATTAATTAAAAGTTTAAAATCTTATTATTTGGTTATTGCAAACTTTCTTGTCAGTCTAGCACGGACCGAAAGAAAACTTCTGCAGCCCGGTGCCGGTCTGTGGACTGAGAGTTGAAGACCACTGCTTTAATGGACAGGTTTCAATCCATCCAACACTCCAACCCTTCAACTGTCCATTTAATTGAAAATCTGATAATGGAATGCTCAAATACCATCCTGAGGCCAAGATTCTTGTCACACCCATGTTGACTTAAAGCCAATCTGACCCCTCATGTGCAGGACATAATCCATTAAATACATATACAAGAGATGGGCATACATATCTACTATGTAATAACTAAAATAATAAGCTTGAATTTTAGTTATTACATAGTAGAGATGTATGTCCATCCCTTGTATATACATTAAATGGATTATGTCCTGTAAATGAGAGGTCAGATTGACTTTAGGTCAACATTTCAGTTATTACATAGTAGAGATGTATGTCCATCCATTGTATATGTGTTAAATGAATTATGTTCTGTACATGAGGGGTCAGATTGACTTTAGGTCAACATGGGTGTGACAAGAATCTTGACCTCAGGGTGGCCTTTGAGCATTCCATTATCAGATTTTCAATTGGATGGATGGTTGAAGTGTTGGAGTGTGGAGTGGATTGAAGGCTGTCCATTAAAGTATGAAGATTGGCTACCTTAATATATATCTGAACACTTATTGCATATATGTGTAGAAATGATAATCTGGACCAACTGATGATTGCTGGTTTAGCATGAAATATGTATATTGGTGATTATTTATCGTTTCGACATATATGTGTTCAAGTGTATCAGTGTTATGAGATAAAGTGGAGAGTGGTGGGTCATGTAAAAATCTGTGTTCATATACCCTATATATTACATATATTGATACAGGTATATAATAAGCCTATATTTTCAGTTATAGTCTTATTAACTAAGACAATTATAATAAGATTAAATACTTAATAATGATACAAAATCAATTAACCTAATATATTTTTCCACTTTCACTAACTTAAAATTTTATAAAATAAAACCATCCTATTAAATAACCTTAAGATTTTTAAATGTCTAATCATAACAAAATATAAAATAAATGATAAATTTCTATTTGATGCTTACTCAAACATAATCGACAAATCATATCCAATCACTTCAGCTTAATATAGCTTGGTTATTAAAACTTTAAACTACAACTCTCAAAGCATATGAAAGATTGTTAGTGTTTATATAATCAAATATTAACATTAAAATTTAATATTTAAACTGAATTTACAATTCTCATAGATGAACTTTAAATATAATTAAAGCAGATCACCATAATTTGTAACAGAATAAAATATATCACTTTAGGAGCTCTTACTGGAAAGTCATCCTCCTCTCACCTCTCACAGAATGGCTCTGAAAAGTTGGTTTTGCAGCAGTGAAAGGTGCCTTTTATATTTATTTGGCTCTTTAAACGCCTTATTTTGCTGCTAATGTACTCTTTAATTCACTAAATCTCAGTTTTAGTGTATTTTTAACACAATTTCCCTATGTCTACCTTGTGCTTATCAGCATTTAACTATCTCACCCCCCCCACCATGTTTGGTAGGTGGTTCAACTGTTTTATGGGCCACAAAGGGTGTTATTCCCTCTTAGATTCTTAAATATTTCTCCTACTACAATTTCCCTGTCACTCAGAACTTGTTTATAAAGTTTTTTTTTGTGTTTTGTTCCAGTTATTTAGGCCATTTTTAGCGATCTTTTTTTCCAGACCCCCCCCCTTCCTCTGGGGTAAATAACCGCCTAAAATTACACTCAATTTTCATATTACTCAATTCAAATTATTAATAACAAGTTTTCCAGTGTTTTTTTTTTTTGCTTTTACATCATAATACTACTTAATTTTTCCATTTCAAAATTGTTTTCTTCATATTACTTTTCATTCTTTCAAACGGTTTAAAGATGGCCACTGCCCCTAGTGGAAAAAATGTGCAGAGTCCTAAACTACATGAACTAAAACCTTCAAAAATACCCAAATTTTATCCAAATTGTATTTCAAACAAAACTTAACTAAAAACAGCATCACCAAAGAACTTATTTCAAAGTCTCCATCTTCTGGATTTTCCTCCCTTTCAGGCTGTGGTTTGCTCTATCAAAGGTAAAAAGCAAGTGAAAAAGAACAACATGACTAATCATAATGTCACTCCAGGTACAATGGGGAAAAATAAAATTACTCATCTACAAAGGACACAAATCAGTCTGTTGCATCTAAGCATAACTCAGAAATCTCATTCATCCCTGAAACCTCTAAAGATTTAACTTATAGCAATTCCTCCAAAGTTAATGTCACATAAGGAACTTCCTATCAATCCACCAGGGCAACCAAGCCTATTAACATTGCTCATTACCAAAGACTCTTCTTTGCCTGAACTACACTGTCTTTCCATATCCCCTTCCCATATTGTACTTGAATTTCATTTTGCCATGTAATCATCTCTTTGTAAACCTTTATATCACTAATTATCAGCTCTATAATTAAATAAGATTATGATTTTTATGACAATTTACTGACTTAATATAATATTCACTTTAATCAATAATTATTTTAAAATAAAATATATGAACATTTAATTGCAATTACCTTTAATCATCTTCAGTATTTATCATATTTGTACTTTTATCCATCATGATCTTTTTGAATTCCTAATATAAGTAATATACCTGAAGTTAACTTATAATCAATCAATCAATAAATAAATACTTCAAATTAAATAATAATTATTATGCTATAAAATATAAATTCAAACTTAGGAAGACATAACTCATATTTAGATATATAAATAGATTACTATTTAACCTAAAATTATACTACTATTTTATCAATAAATACTATACATTTTAAATGAAGAAAAAAAATATATAGCAATGATAAATATAATCAAGCAATATGAGTAATAGTTTTTAAATACAGCATTTCCAAAATAGTGTCATAGTTCTAATGACTAATTCGTAAAACACAATCCAATGATGTTTCATTATTCCAGAGCATTTATAAATATCAAGAAAAGCTATAAGATTCAAAGCACATTTTATTGATTCTGATATTTTCCAAGTATCCAAATCTTCTTTCATTTAGCAAATATTTTATCTATATAATGTTATAAATGTTCAAACACTAATTTATATCCAAGATGATGCAATGAAGATATCCTTTCATTTAGCAAGTAATTAATTCATAAAACATTACAAGTAAACAAATGCTAGTTTTATCCATGATAATGCTATGAAAATTGAACCAATTTTTATCTTGTTTATAAATAATACATCAAGCTCATATCATGATATCTGCAGATAAACATAATCTTTGTGTACATTTTTCTATTGATAGCATTTAGACTTCATCACTGAAAAGTAGGTAATATTTGTTTTTTAAAGCAAAAAACATTTCATGATTTTTAAAAATGCTAAGAATTAATTTTCATATTTTCAATAAATTCTCACTTCTCACAAATTTGATGATCCTATCAAGCAACTGATGAACATTATTGCTTTCACCCCATCATTCTATCCATTTTATATTACATGAAGTAACTTAGATTAGTTTCTATTGAAGCCAAGATAAGAGAGAGTTTTTTTCTATTTAGTTCTATTTATAACTTTTCTAATGGACATCAGAGTAACTATAGCAATACCCTTTATTAACGCATTGGTCAATTTTAACTAGCATCTCTCAAATAAAAATTTTATACAAGAATAACAGCAAACAAAATAAATATTTTAGAATTATTACATATGACAAACATTGACATTTCTTAATACAAATACTATTCTTTCACTCTAACATAAATTAAACAGTTGATAATACATTTTCACCATATAACACTGGAAATATATTTTCACATATATACCATTCCATTATATTCTACAAATAAAATAAATATATTTGAGATATTAAACATTTAGTGGTATTGTTTGTAATTTCCTATCACGAATGCAGTATTGAAAAAACATAAGAACAAAACAATAATAATTTTATCCAAACTATATGCCTTATTATTCACATATTTATTTTTAAAATAAATAAAGTCAATTCACAATTTTTTTATATCAAAATTAATAATAAACATTTGTTTCTCCAATATTAAAACAGGCAAAACTCACTATATATATTGCCACACACAACAAGCTAGAGTAATCAATGGATGCCAGAAGGCTTGTGCATAAAATCCCCATCTAGTGCCTACTCATCCAATATCCCCAGACTAGTTTCTGGCTTATGGCCTTCATCAGTGAGAAGCCTTGGATCTGAGAGCACTGCATCTAGATCTTAGGATCTAATGCAACCCTCCAGCAACTACCTTTTATCTCCATTTAACTACAAAACTATGAGTCTTAATTTGAAAACACCATAATGTTTTCAATCCAAGCCCATTAGCTTATATAGTCATATGGGTCTGAACCCAGTTCAGTACCCATACATTTTGGTGGCTTTGGTTCTTTAATAACCACAGCTACCACTATCCTATTAGGCAGGATTGGTTTTAAGCCAATAAACATCACATGACTACCTCTTATGCTTGTGTATAACTGTTGTTAAAACAGGCAAAAATCACTATATATATTGCCACACACAGCAAGCTTGATTAATCAATGGATGCCAGAAGGCCTGTTTTAACAACAGTTATACACAAGCATAAGAGGAGGTAGTCATGTGATGTTTATTGGCTTAAAACCAATCCTGCCTAATAGGATAGTGGTGGCTGTGGTTATTAAAGCACCAAAGACACCAAAATGTGGGCTTGGATTGAAAACATTAAGGTGTTTTCAATTTAAGACTCATAGTTTTGTAGTTAAATGGAGATAAAAGGTGTTTGCTGGAGGGTTGCATTAGATCCTAAGCTCCTCACTGATGAAGGCCATAAGCCAGAAACTAGTCTGGGAATATTGGATGAGTGGGCACTAGATGGGGATTTTATGCAAAGCCTTCTGGCATCCATTTATCACTCTAGCTTGCTGTGTGTGGCAATATATATAGTGAGTTTTTCCTGTTTTAACAAGGTATATACAAGCATAAGAGGAGGTAGTCATGTGATGTTTATTGGTTTGTCCAATATTATATGTTGTCATAGCAACATAGTCCAATGCTGTCTGGGTTAATATATTCACTATTAAAATCAAACCAAATTTTTTTTTTTATAATTGACATTACACCGCATATTGAAATTTATTTCAAATGTCAGTAGGCACAATATATATATATATGGTCATATAAACAATAAACATTTCGCTGCTGTTTATATCAATACACTATCTTCTATTATCAGTTTCATTTTGCAAAAGTGAATTCATTTACACATTCATTTATAGTTATTATAAGAATAATCAAACTGACAAGAGATATTAATTAGAGAGAATTTCCAAGCTTATTTAGTGGTTAACAAATCCTTATTAAATATGGTAAATAAATTAATTTTCCATTGTTAATCAATTGCTAAATAGTTTAATATGTTGTGAGAAAATACCCAATTATTGAATATTATTTTTTATATATTTATTAGTTGTTTATTTTTTCATAATTGTATTAATATGAATAGTAGTTAACTCTTTCTTGGTAAGTTAAATTATTTTCCATATTAAATGAGTCATTGTTAAAGTGAAGTCTACAATAAAAATGGCACGAGTTTATCATTTTCATGATCACATATTATTAGACACAGTATATTAAATATTATGCAGTTATATGTATGATAAGACCTATAGTTGGATTTTTTTTCTAAAAAAAGTAAAATCAAAATATTTTTGTCAGTAAAAGTTTTAATGATTCGTTTCTGTAGTATTTAATAATTAAACTCTATTAATTCATGAAGACCTTTTCTATTTGTAAATACCTTTGATTATTATATTTTTAAAATATCATATAAATATAGATTTGTATAAAAAGAGTATTAGTACTAAATAATAGTACTAATAAAAAGTGTGAAACTTTGAGAAATGATATATATATTAAACATTAATGTTATATATATTAAATATTTTCACAAATTTAGCTATTTCCATTTTTTATATAATAACTACAAGCTGAATATTAGAAATGTCTTGGATATTAAAAAAAGATATGTAATTGTTTAAAGTAAGCTTTAATGTTTTTTGAAGTGAGAAAATTTCATCAGTATGTTAAAATGTATGCCGTTGAAGTGCTTAGTTTTTCTAACAAGATAATGCGCTTTGTCTTTTCCAGACATAATTTCTTGTTAATGGTTAGATTTGACATTACTCTTAATAGGTTCTACAGATTTTTTATTAAAAAAGGTAAAACAGACATAAAATAAATTGTGAATCAAAAAAAATTTTCTGTAAACATTCAGATGTACACACACGCGCCTATGTATATATAAGCATTCCTACATTATATACATATATGTGTGTGTATGTATGAGCTTTATGATGTAAGATAACTAATTATGATTCCACTATCTGCTTTCCTATCTGAATAAAATAAAACTTGGATATTTTTTAGCTTTCATTCAGGCTTAGGATATTTTTGTCAGGTAGTAACTAATGGAAAATCTATTTAACAATTCGATATTTCTTGGTAAATGAATATTGGCAAATAAATAATATCGGTATTTTCAATTTTTGCCATAAAGAGCTGATGGAAAGTACCTATAGTGGATTATTTTTAAGATTGGTTAAAATAGGAGAAGGCACTTTGGAATAATTGTTTGCTGCAAATACCTGCTTTGCTTATGATTTCAGTTCATGTCAAATGAATGAACCTTAGAATTTTTTTATTATCGCAATCATTCTTGAGATGGCCAAATCCACAAATAACCTAGATAAACATATAGTTTAAATTAATAAACACATATCTAACTATCATTAGTTGGAGGGCAAAGACCCCAGACTAAATTGAGTTGATCATTTGAATATTGATATTCTAATTTTTATAACAAAAAATATGACTATAATATAATGTACACTTCAGCATTGACAGAAGATATGCCATGTCTTTCTGAGTTCTAATTCTATAAGTTATTACTATGATAAAAATTATATTTATAACAGGAACAATGATCAACACTAGATGAATAAAAATAATTATCCACATAAACAAGTAGAAATTGGACAATATGAAATGCAAACATGTGATGATAAAACTCTTTAAATTATTTTTAATGTCAAATAAATATAAATGATACTGATAATTTTTATCATAGACTATGTATATAAATATAATTTTTGTTGACTAAGAACTTGGGATAATGTGAGATCTGATTTCATACAAATGAAAATAGAGCCAATAATTTGAAAAATTAAAATATATATATATATATTAGTTAGATAATAAACCTGATTTTGCACAATGCTAGATGATAACTGCCAAAACTTGTTTCCAAACCATGAATTTTCAATATGTTGTCAAGGCAATTTTTATAAGTGAAAACTAGATTCAAATTGTCTTGATTCATGGATTGGATAAGCTTTGCCATGTATATACATATAGTAATGGAATAAATGTGGATAATCCTGTTATTAATGCTTCATGAATTGGATATGCCAAATTTGTACTGGAATAATAACTGGAGCAACTGAAATTAATAAGGCTACACAAATTGAGCAATAATTTTATCTAAGCCCTATATATACTTGGATAAAGTTAAAATGTATTAATAATATTTATTTATTAAATAAATACCAATCTGACTGGATGCCAAAATACTAATAACCAAAACAAACTGCAATTTACTTAAAATTTATAGCAGAATATATTAAAAATAGTTGATACTAGGCTTAATTTACAAAATAACCTTTTATATTATGTACTAAAATTTATAATGGTGTGGAATGATGAAATAAAATCATTTAAACTTAACAATTCCATGTGAAGCTTGTATCAATAATTTATCAATAATTTATTGACTAGCTCTTTATGTTTGAATAATACTAAATAATTCATTTTATTGAATCTTTATAAGATAAAGTATCAATAATATTTTCATAAAATAAATATCAAAATGTAAATATAGAATGATGATTTATTTATATCCAAATAACAAATTGATATCTATGAAAACATTAGATTCACCTTTGATAATTGCTGAATTCCAATAAAGCATAAAATCTATATTATTTTGAGTAACTGCATAGAGACTTTGAATTATTATTGTTATATCATGCAATACTAAATTAAATAAAACTAGTCACTCAGATTAATATATACAACAATAATTTCATTTACAAAACAAATGAAATATATGTAATGAATAAAATAATAAGATATTATTTAATGTATTTAATAATTTGAAATAGATTATCCTATAATGTTCTGTTTGTTTTGCCTATAATATGATCCTAATACACTCACCTATTCACCACAAAGAAAATATATATTTATTATCTTCAATAAGTAATATATACTAAATATACAAAAAAAAGTAATCTATTTTGTTTGCTTATTGATCATTTATATTACAAATAAAATAGTTAATTTATTATAATTGTTATTTTATGAACATACATATTACTTATCCCAAAGAATCAGTTCTTTACCTTATATATATATTTCAAATTTATATTTATGATCATCTATAAACAAATAAAAACAAGTCAGATTAAGTAAAAGTTTACTGTAATTACTTAAATTTTATTTTAAAGGTACTAAAAAAATTTTTGGTTACCTATTTATATATATATCTTTATTTACACATACATACATTAAATGATCTTAAAATATATATCTTTATTTACACATACATACATTAAATGATCTTAAAATAATAACAATACAAGTAACAATTAATAAAACACATTGGCCTGTTGATCAAGTGGTGATAAATATACTATATAAAGTCTATACACAAAATTTCAATAATCCCAATATTTCTTTGTTTAAGTTCATGCAAATAAAAAAATCATGAAATAACAATATTTTCAAATGCACAGTTATCCCAAGAGCCTATTTCTTTTTATAAGAACTTAAAGTTTATCAAAATAGATAATTCCTAGTTGATTATAGCAATGTTTACATTTTAATTAAAACAGCGTAATAAGCATCTATTTTATCTTTCTTAATATGATTATATCATCATCTTATTAAATCCAAATCATCCATTTGATCATAATCTTGGTTAATTATTTATTGGCAGAATAGAAGACATATATATCCATTCAGCAAAACTTTATATGCATTTTATAATTTTTTCTAGAATGCATTTAAAAAAAAATTTATTTATTTCAGCTGTTAAAATTGAAACCCCTTAAAAAACTGTCTTTTAGAGCAAAAATTATTTTTATTTAGTGATGCATTGAATGATTTAAATTAAACATTTAAAAATATATATTGTTTAAATTTTATTTTCTGCAAACACAGTACACCAACTAAAGTGATAAAAAAATGTAGAGAAAGTGTCTTATCATAAATCATGAGCATTTTATGTAATTTGCTTACTGATGTAACATTTAGGTTACTGTCTTAGAAACAGTATCTAATGATTAACTCAATTTTACAACATTTGAACAAAAATATATATTATTTGATTTGATTTGAGTTCATTCAAGTACAGAATACTTTTGAATAAAATGTTTTCTTTAAAATTTAAAAAAAGGATATTTTTAATAAAGATAAAAATACAAAGATTTTACAATTTCTTTTTAAAAAATTTTGTTTGTTTAACATAAAATATTATTATATTTTAAGATATATTTTATATTATTATTTTAAAGCTTATGTGATTTACAATTTATATAATAACCTAAACATACACACGCATATAATCATACACATATATGAAATCATAACTTGTTATTTATTTGTTCAAGTCTATTGTTAAAATATGCAGTAAAATAAAATATTAATGTAAAACCTAATCAAAGTATATATTTTAAATCTGTAACATTTTATGACAAGATATAAAATTTAATGTAATAAAAAATCATGAATATTACTTTGTACACCGATGCATTTTTAATAAACCCAAAATTAAAATAAAAACTTTATTCTCTTAGACAGTTAATGACATATAAACTATGACAATATTTTTTTAATATGATAATACTCTTTTTAAAAATAATCTAGTATATATATAAATATAAAAAATTATATTAATCAAACCTCATATTTAAGGATTCCAAAAGCAATATTATTTCACTCAGGTAAAAGGTCTTGTTCAGGCTCTACTTGTATTGCCAAATATAGTGGTACTAAAATGAATGAAACTTGTACAATGATTATCTAATATTCTACCTAGCTAATATAATAATGCATGAATATATAAAATATAGAGACTCTTGTGGTTTATGTCAATATGGTATGTAATAATTTAATTATTAATGATTGCTGAAAAACATTTTAATTAACAAAAATTAAAATTTATTAATATAAACAATAACAATAATATTTATTGTACCGGGTCAGACCCCTGAAACCACTTACTTATATGTATATATAAGTTTTGGCCGGTTTCAAACTCCTTCATAATACATTTATAATCTTATAAAGGTTACGTGAACGAACCAGCACGTTCGAGCAAAATGGGAGATCTTATTGATAGCTTTAACTATCAACAATGGCCCATCTCGGCTGCTAGATTCAAACCCCTACTATCCAAATACTTTATTTGTTTCGGAGTAAACCCCAGGGCACCAGCTAGTCTGAAGACTAACGTATTCGGGCAGTAGGCTCATAATACAGTGCTCAAAACAATCCCATAAACTAGCCCAGTCTAATTTTAATCAGTAATAAATTATACAAAATTGGTGGTGGAAAGAATTAATAAAAGGTTGGTAAAAAGAATTGACCGACAAATAAAGTTTAAGTTTTAAAGACAATTTATTAACTAACATTAAATCATTTTAAACATTCTATAAATTTAATATAATACACACACATTTTAAATTAACATTTCTAGACTAGTTTAAATATTCTTGTAGATTTTAATAATAGAACACTGGTATTTATCTGATTTAACTAATAACACTGATATAATGATCACGCACATATTAACTCATAATAATAAAGCATTAATAGCATTTGAAACTTAAACACACATATCAATAGTTCATTTTATGTATGATAAAAGTTCATATAATTTGAATCTTGAATATTTACGAATTACAGCGGTGGCTACTACGTATAAATGATAATAAATAAATGTTTACCTAGGATTTTGAATGTAGACATAGAATTTTGTTCTCTTTGGTTGCTGCTTTCGGTGAGGATATTTCCATTACAAATACTTCCAGCCAGCTGGGACGTTTCCTTGATGAGTTTCATTATTCTTCATGATTATTATTATTGGAGACAATTAGATACTGACGGAGATTTTCTAAGATGTTATGCTGACATTATTTCATGGGTAGATCTTGCTGTTTTCATCGGACATCAGGGTGTGGAGAAAAACGTGCGTTCCCAAAATCTTCTCAGCACTGCATCTTGTTTCTGAATACCATTAACTTAACTGATTGAAATTAACTGACTCAATTGATTTGTGAACTCAACTGAACTGTCTCAACTCATTGTCCGATAAAATATTCAGTATTTATACCAACGAAGTGTTTTCTTTTCGATATCCTCCGGCAAATATCTGTTGTCGAAATTCTTTAGCAATTAATCCTTTGACAACGTGTTTTTTGATTGATTGTTTAATTAGTAGTAGCTATTTCAAAATGTGTTGTTTTCATATCTTTAATTAGTAGCGCACCGCTGTGTTTTTTTTTTTTAAATACATTTTTCATTTATTTATAATATTTAATACTGATACATTTTTTTTTACATTCGCATGCACATATATAATTTTACTCTACACATCAAAACTAGTTTTAAGATTATTTTTCTTCTTTAATTTAAATGAAGAGATTTATATATTTTTTTAAAGCTTTTAAATTGTATTTCACTAATAATAATAAACTCTTTACTTCCTTTTTATAAAACCTTCAGTTTAACTTTAAGAAAACCCCCTTCCCACTTTAAATCAATGATTTTTCAACTTTTATTTCAAACTCTTTTGCGAAAGATTTTTTTTGTTTTAATAATTTTTTTACGACAAAATTATTTTATATACATGTGCCAATTTGGCCTTGGCACATTACACCCCCCTCCGTTTTAGAGTAAAATGCATCATTTTTGACCATTTTATCTCTTGCAATTTTAATTCTTGACTCTAAAGATTTACTAATTTATTATTTTAGATAATTCCTACACATGTGTATACGTGCAGCATAATTCTACACCTACTAATATTCTAGATATCGAGTTATTACTGGACTTGCTTACAGGGAATCTATAATAAATAAATCCCTTTTTGCACGCATCATAAGGTGCGGCAGTACCAAGAAAATAACCTAAAAGGATATCTGGATAAATACATTTAAGATACTCATCATAAGGTATCGTATTTACCGAATATTACCAGTGTATGTGCGCGTATATACACATGTATACTTACACACTCTTAATACACCTTAGATTGACTTTATATTTATATTTACCTTTCAATATTATTTTTAAATACACATGAACATTACTTACACTATTTATTTATATTACAATATTATTTATAACCCTTAAGAAACATTATTTAAAATATTTATTTACACTAATCTTATAATATTATTTGTAAATCATTACGAACATCTTTATTTAACATGCGTGTATTCAATAAACAAAAAAAATCTATTAGTTTATCATGAGTCACTTTTTATTATTATTTACTACAGATATATTTATGCTTATTTATTTAACTTGATTTTATCGATTTTATTTTAATTATTTGACCTACTTCAAATTCTTATTTTTCTAGAGTGCATTTTTAGTTTTTATTTTCATCATTAGGTAATAAATGTAATATTAAGAGAAGCCGGCAGCAAAGTATGAGGCAATTCAACACACAGATCGATTTTGTGCTGATTTAAACCAACTTTTAATTTCTTGTGGAAGTCGTGACTACAGCATGGGCATTTTTGTGCACAACGGATCATGAACAGGGACTTTAAGATTGCGAATGGCAGGACTATCTCTACTGCACATTCGACTTACTAAAATATTTATTTTATTTGGTTACTGGGAATTTTTCCTCCAGATTTATTAACTTTTATATGCCAGGACTTTTCTACTGGCGCATCATCATCAGTATTATTTATTTTTCGCACTACCCATCTGTAGAACAAAGTCACCGCAAGAAAAGGCTTAATCCAACAAAAGTCAGGCCTGGAATTTATCTCCTTGCCCAAATACTCGCACACACCTCAATCCTAATTTAATACACTTTTTTTTTTTTAACTTTATTTGATAATGTTTTATTTTCATTAATACTTTCATTATACACTTATTTATTTCATTTTTATTTTTAAAGCGTTATTTTTACTCTCCCTTTTTTTTTTTTTTTTTTAAAAAAAAAACATTTTCATTTTGCTTGTCTATTTTGATTTTACACATTTATTTTGTTTGCGTCATGCTCCACTATGTTCTAGACTTATGAGCTGGGATATCAATATAATCGATAAGACATAATCGAGGGTTTTGACATAAATTGTTTTATAGATGCTTTGACATTTTAAAAACACTAAGATTGTTATTTTATTTTACTAAGACTAACTTTAATCATTTTTTATTATTCAAGCTAACTTTGATACTCATTTTTACATTTTGTTTAAAAAAATTTTTTCATTTTATTTCATTAAACTTTGTTAAACATTTTCCATTATTCCAAGTCCATGGTCATTAATAACTAGGTCAAACCGGCGAATCCGTCAGATTACATATTTTTAATTTTTGTCTGGCGGTTCTTTCTTTCTTTCTACTAACTCACTAATATAAATTATACTCCATATTCTCACATCTCTCTTTCGATTAAAATTTATTTTATCTCTTTCTCTTTCCGTTTTATTTTCTGCCTTGTAAATTAGAAAACCTTTAAGCTTCACAGACCTCCGTATTTTTCCTAACCGTGAATATTTTTTTCTATTCTTTCTCTTCATTTTAAATCTCCGTCTAAAACGAATACGAACGTTTACTTTCACCTTTTTATTTTTATTTTCTATCTTGATTAATTTTATTTCCAAACTACTATGCTTAACGCTATCTTCTGGTTTTTGATCTACATAGGTTTCTACTTTCTCTGTAGCAATGCTATCTGATTCTAATTTAATTTCTATTTCCAAACTACTATATTTACAATTATCTGACTCTACTATCTCTTTCATGACCTCAACTTCCTTATTTTCTTTGACAAAATCTACTTCTACGATCTCTTGATTTTTCTCTACCTTTCCTCTAATTTCTTTTTTTATTTTATTTTGGCCCATTTCGATCTGGTCCTTTAACTTTTCAAGCATTTCAGCTTGCCCTTCCAATTTACTCTTCATTTCATTATTTTGGTTTTTAAGCTCTTCGGTGATTTTTTTATATTCTTCGGCTGTTTCTTTTTGTTTTTCAAACATGCTGGTTAGTAAAGCTATGATTTCTCTTTTTTCCTTGTTGGGAATATTTTCTATATTTTTACCTTGAGTCTCCATTTTGGCTTTATTTTATTTTATTTTATAATTTATAATTTTAAACACTTTTTATCATTATTTTTAATACCGTATTTTATTCACTTTAATAAGTTTACTAATTTCTATTTTATTTATTTCTTTCTAAACTGGAAATACACGCTGACTCCATCCCTCCTTTGTCCATTTTTCTCTACCCGATCTTAATGCTTTAACTCCGCCCAAACACCCAACTGTCTCTAATTTAACATAATGATTTATTTTAACCAATGTAAATAGCATAAATCTCTCTTCATTTAAAGAAAACAAAGTTTTCGGTCAATTCTTTTTTTTTAAAAAAATTAAAACGCTTTAACATACGTAATTTAGCTTTTGTATAGAAAAACTTTTTTTAAACAAGAAACAAAGCATTTATTTACTATTGTTTCTTAGGTCCAGCCCCAAGTTGGGTATAGCCATTTATGTACCGGGTCGAACCGCTGAAACCACCTACTTATACGTATATATAAGTTTTGGCCGGTTTCAAACTCCTTCATAATACATTTATAATCTTATAAAGGTTACGTGAACGAACCAGCACATTCGAGCAAAATGGGAGATCTTATTGATAGCTTTAACTATCAACAATGGCCCATCTCGGCTGCTAGATTCAAACCCCTACTATCCAAATACTTTATTTGTTTTGGGGTAAACCCCAGGGCGCCAGCTAGTCTGAAGACTAACGTATTCGGGCAGTAGGCTCATAATCTAGCGCTCGAAACAATCCCATAAACTAGCCCAGTCTAATTTTAATCAGTAATAAATTATACAAAATTGGTGGTGGAAAGAATTAATAAAAGGTTGGTAAAGAGAATTGACCGACAAATAAAGTTTAAGTTTTAAAGACAATTTATTAACTAACATTAAATCATTTTAAACATTCTATAAATTTAATATAATACACACACATTTTAAATTAACATTTCTAGACTAGTTTAAATATTCTTGTAGATTTTAATAATAGAACACTGGTATTTATCTGATTTAACTAATAACACTGATATAATGATCACGCACATATTAACTCATAATAATAAAGCATTAATAGCATTTGAAACTTAAACACACATATCAATAGTTCATTTTATGTATGATAAGAGTTCATATAATTTGAATCTTGAATATTTACGAATTACAGCGGTGGCTACTACGTATAAATGATAATAAATAAATGTTTACCTAGGATTTTGAATGTAGACATAGAATTTTGTTCTCTTTGGTTGCTGCTTTCGGTGAGGATATTTCCATTACAAATACTTCCAGCCGGCTGGGACGTTTCCTTGATGAGTTTCATTATTCTTCATGATTATTATTATTGGAGACAATTAGATACTGACGGAGATTTTCTAAGATGTTATGCTGACATTATTTCATGGGTAGATCTTGCTGTTTTCATCGGACATCAGGGTGTGGAGAAAAACGTGCGTTCCCAAAATCTTCTCAGCACTGCATCTTGTTTCTGAATACCATTAACTTAACTGATTGAAATTAACTGACTCAATTGATTTGTGAACTCAACTGAACTGTCTCAACTCATTGTCCGATAAAATATTCAGTATTTATACCAACGAAGTGTTTTCTTTTCGATATCCTCCGGCAAATATCTGTTGTCGAAATTCTTTAGCAATTAATCCTTTGACAATGTGTTTTTTGATTGATTGTTTAATTAGTAGTAGCTATTTCAAAACGTGTTGTTTTCATATCTTTAATTAGTAGCGCACCGCTGTGTTTTTTTTTTAAAATACATTTTTCATTTATTTATAATATTTAATACTGATACATTTTTTTTTACATTCGCACGCACATATATAATTTTACTCTACACATCAAAACTAGTTTTAAGATTATTTTTCTTCTTTAATTTAAATGAAGAGATTTATATATATTTTTTAAAGCTTTTAAATTGTATTTCACTAATAATAATAAACTCTTTACTTCCTTTTTATAAAACCTTCAGTTTAACTTTAAGAAAAACCCCTTCCCACTTTAAATCAATGATTTTTCAACTTTTATTTCAAACTCTTTTGCGAAAGATTTTTTTGTTTTAATAATTTTTTTACGACCAAAAATTATTTTATATACATGTGCCAATTTGGCCTTGGCACAATATATATAAGTGTGTGTGTATGTATCTAAAATATTCCTTGTCAAATAGTTTATAACTGAGTTGATTATCATTTTTCTACTATACATATATTATTTTATATATCTATCATGTGTTATAAACAATACACTAAAAAAATAAAAAATAAAAAATTACACTACCATAAATAGCTAAATAAATACTTAAAAATATATTTTGTAAAATTTAATTACTATGTTTAATTTGTTTATTTTTCTTATCATATGTATAATCTTATTAATTTGCATTTATAAAAGTATATAAATGTTTATTAATTATACCCTTTCATTAATATCAACTCTAAATATTTATAAATAACAATCTATTTTATTTTTAAAAATAAATGAAGAAAACCAATAAACATACTTTTTATTTATTTAAGCAAACTAAATTTATCATTAAGAAAAAAAAAGTTTTATTTTTGTTTACTATTTACTTTAACCTTTTTTTTGTTAATGATATAATTTATTGCATAGTAAACAAACATATGTATTTTCAAAACATAAAAATGTAAAATAATATATTACCTGATGAATTTTTTATTTCTACTCTTAAGGAATGACCATCAAATTGTAACTCCATCATAAAACAATGTTTATTATATACACCAAAAATTTTATGATCCACTTATATATTTTATACAAATACTCACGCAAATAATAATAATTTATAGTGCAATTTTTTTTAGATATTCTGCTGAAAATCTCATGACATATTATATTGTGTAGATAGACATCATGTTAAATTGATATTTATTCCAACTTAATAGCGTTCCATTAAAATTATTATTTTGACATTTTTATTTAAAATGAAGTATTCCATAATTGGCATTTGACAGAATACAATACTGTGTTTCTTAGACAATAGCTATAGTAGTTGTCAATTTCTTCAAAATATTCCTACAAAGTATAATGCAGTGCTTAATCTTGATACTTATCACAATGAGATACATTTTAACCATTGTTATTATATTTATTTAAATTCTCAAATGACTTAATGTGTTTTGAGATATTTTAAGTTTTTAGCCCATTATATTCATTTGTAAATTTTAGATAAAATTATTAATATATATAAATACAAGCGATAGCAAGTTTACATATATAAAACTTGTTTTTGTTTTTCATAAATGTACCTTTAAGTTTTCTTGCAATGATATATATTGCAGAAGCTTTGACTATGTGGAGAAACTGAACTGATATCAGACCCATATAGCTATCTGGCTTGATAAGCTGAGTTTGAAGACATTTACATGTCTAAAAAATTCATGCTTGCAAACTGATAAAAACTTGTTGCATAAACACTTAGAGTTAGTGTTTAGGTCTAGTTTCTAACTCCTATCCTTCACTGATGATAGCAAATCAGCTTGAAATCAGCTGATCTGAGGGTGGAGCCAATGAAAGAGACAGTTAATTCTGACTCTGATGTTTATGTAAACAAAAAAAAATACGCTTGTTGGGAGTTCTTGGTAAAGCACCATCTATTGATCATAAACGATAGCAAGTTTACATATATAAAACTTGTTTTTGTTTATATATATATATGCACAACTTTTATGCAGTTTATCTATTGAGACAAAATTGAAAGTGAAGGTCTAATCTAAGATGAGGGGCTTTAAAAGTTTTCTCCTGATGATGTTCTTATATCATTATCCTAGATATTGTTTTTATGACATTTCATTTGGCAACCCTATTGTAACTCATTTTAATTTATCCATATATTCACTCAATAAAAGTTCTTTTCTAACAAACCAATGTTCATGACATGAATTTATTCTTTTTTAAAAAAACTTTACAAAAATAAATATTACAATATGTTTAAAGTAACAAAAATATATATAATTTTACAAATTAAAATATAAACTATGTTTAAAATCATATCTTAAATAAGTCATTTCTTTTATCTAGTTTTATATTTTAATTAACATTTTAAATAATCATTTTAAATAACTTAAATATTTTAAAATAATATATTAAACACATAAAATTTCATGCTTTTTAAAATTATTCCAATAAATATAAAACACACATATATTTGCATACTATAATTTAATAATAATAATTTAACATTCATTTGTTTATGTTTAAATTTACTTTTGAAATATATGCCATAAATAAAATGTTAACAAATAAAGTTCCCCATATGTATTTTATTATTGCTATTATATAAAACTGTTTATATATACTTTTATTAATATCTTTATTATAATATATATATATATATAGTAACCATAAATTTAGCCTTGTGAGTTAAATATAATCTGTAATGTCACAAAAAATGTTTTTAATTGAATAAACTTCATTGTTATTAAGGTATAAAATCTTAACTAAGTGTTCTAATTTATTAATGACACAGTTTATTGAACATATTTAAATATTAATTGCTTAAGAAATATTAATTAGCTTATTAATATTTATTTTAAAAATTTAATAATTTAAAACTAGATAAAAGTCAGTTTAGTGCATTGTTTTAAATTAATGCAGTAAATAAAATTTATATTATTTGTAAAGTATGACTAATTTATGTTAAAGTTTTTATTTTTGCTAGTTTTCAAAATAGGATATATTTAAAATAGTATTTTAAAAATATTAGTTAATATAACGTTTGTTTAAAGTTAGACTTTAAAAACATTAAGATTAATGATAACTAAGTTGAAAGAGGTTTTAAATGAAATAAGTTTATCTAATTAGTTTAGTTTCATTGTTTTTAAAATATTGGTTATATCTAGTATAGTTGTGTGTGCAGATGTTGTGCATGTATTTAGAAAAATTAAAAAGGTTTTGATAGGGATTATTAATAAAAGTATTATGTTCAAATCTAATATATTTTAAAAAGAAAACATTAAACAATGACAATCTTAAGAAACTCTTAAAAGATAAGTGTTTATTTTGAATAAAATACATTGAATTTAATCAAATAAATAATTTTTATTAAAATTAAATAAATGGTTTATTTGATAATTAGAGGGGATAAAAGTTAATTCTTTTTACTGTCTCAGCATTATGTATTTAGAAAGTCTTAATTAGTAAGTTCAAAGTCAAAAACCTATAAATAAACAACCTAGATAATTAGATAAATTAAAAATTTGCTAATGTTTAAAGATCTCACTTAAATTGGATTGTTGAATTATGCCATGTGACATTATTGCAGTAAAATTTAAATGCATAGTTGTTTATAAAAGGAAAAACTGGAAAATTATTCACATCATTATCTTCAAAATTTATTTTTATTATTTTTACTTAATCAGTTCTTAAAAGTTGTTCAGTTCATTTTATTCTAAATTGTTTTCAATTTTAACAATTTAAATGTCTGACTAAGAACTAAGTTATCCTTGTGATGCTGCTTTACTGTACAAGTTTCACCTATTCATTTAGCCACAAATTACTGAAAGATGCAACAATGATATTATTTTTTTAAATAAAATTATAAAGTGTTTGGAATGGAAAAAACTTATTGGGAACCAATAAGGCATCAAAATATTCATATGTTTATTTTATCTTATTATAAACTTTTAGTTAATATGAACTTTTGGCTTAAACATTGCTCTTAATACTTTGACATATTACTTTCAAATTCATTATTGACAATAATTCTAAGTATTAATGAAGTTAATTGTTATATCTTGATAAAGCTCTAACTTTAAAGTAAATAACTTATGCAAGACAATTATTTTTAATTTTATTTGAAATAAGTTTAAGTTTAAAAACCATTATATGTTTATCAAACCAAAGAAATTACAATAATGAATTATTTGAAAAATATTGCCAGTCTTAAAAACAAAATAAATATGATAATATTAATCTGCTTTATATATTTTAATAAACAAAAAGATCAGTTGAATGAATTTCTTTGATACTTTAGAAAAAAACTATCTGTTTTTGTGTTAATACAAATAAAATAATATTTTAACATTATAATTATTCATCCCAAATTCATCTATCTATTTATTTAAAGTGTATTTTATTGCTCTGATAAAGAAGGAAATAATATACATTGACTTGATGCTTTAATATCAACAAAATACATTTTAACTTTAAAAAAATTATCTATTACATATTATTGTCAACCCTATTATACCTGATCTCTGTTCATTTTTTTCTAAATGTATATTTCAATTGTTGACATTGCTGGCAAAAAATTCCTGCTTTGGACTGTTGTGTGTATAATCATTTTATCTACCATAACGAAAGACTGTGTTTGAGTATATTTCATTAAAGAAAATAACAAAAGGACTCCTCAATTAAAAGAATTAATTTCATTTCAAAATCATTTAAATGGGTAAAATAATACAGCATATATTTAGATGTTTTACAAATTAGAAATTATTCTTATTATGTAATTATAATTTATGACTTAGTCTTATCTATAATTATTCTCATTTATATTTTTATAAAATATATTTATAATGGCATATATCACAAAATAGATTTGGTAAGAAATATTTAGGATTTTTTTTTTAATTATTTCAGTATAATAGAATGTATTGCAGCCTTTTATATTTGACATATGATTATGAATGAAAATGTTTTGGAAGTCTGTGCATCAATTTAAATTGCATATAAAATTTTAAACTTTAATATCATTATGAAATCATTATATGTCATTTGATACATATTGTTAGAATGTTAACATACTTATCAATATCTGAATAATAATAATAATAATAATAATAATAATAATAATAATAATTATGATGATGATGATGATTCAAAAGGCACTTTATTAACTCAAAGAAACTTTACATTGTTTGCACTTGTTTTACATTGAATTATTTGGCATTATTACATATATCAAGTTGCTCCAGAAATGGATGTTTCAACTGAAAAAGCATTGTCCATTATTTATTAGTTCATTTATTAATGTATGAGATTACATACATCAGTTCTAAGAGGATTTCAGTTGTGAGAGTTTTATTTCAAGCGAGAATATAGTCTTTTTTTTATATATAAGTGTATAATTTCTTGAATTTCTTCTGATTATAGAGATCTAGTTTAAGTGAGAACATAGTCCTTTGTCTTTATGCTAGTGTGCAATTTCCTTTAATTATAAACTATTGCAGTTGTGTATGGTTTAATTTGGAGTGATTGTTCATTAATTCTTGCATGTCACTATAGTTCATTTTAATGTCTCCCTTTTTTAAAAAATTAAATTGATAACAAGGTTATGTATTGCACTGATAGTGGTTTAACTGAGTGTGTGGTATACTTACAACATTTATGGCTGTTTTAACAGAGACCAAGTTGATGCATATAAAAGTGGACAGGTTATTAGCCTGTCTCTATTTTTAATGCATGCTCATTTGTTTTTAAATGTAGATGGGTGGCATCTAGTGTTTTTTTCCAATCAAGAAAGTGCATCTGATACAGCAGAATGCATATAAGATGAATGCCCCCCCCCACTCTTATGTTGGATACTGATCTCTCCTGGAAAGCAGCAAGTATTTGATTGATCATAGTATCAGGCTTTCTCTATGCATTACACATAATCTGTTATGTTTGGTTTAGATCCACACACTGGTATATGATGTGGTGTAGTGTCTCCTCTGATCAGTGACACAGTCCACAGAAGGGATCAATGAATAGACATAGTCTTTTATGATATAGAAAATGTGTTGTTGGCATGGCAACTAAATTCATTTTGATTATGAAGTCAAAATATTTGGGCTCAATGACCCATTTTTTAAATTCGGTGAGCATTTTTTTGTTGTTAATTTCTAACATAGGAGGGGAAGCATTCACATCAGTTTGAGTGTCAACTAAATCATAGATTTTGCAGTATGAATATTTATATAGAAACTGATCCGGATTATGTACAGTGGTTTTGTATTAATAGATAATGGTAGCAAAGAATAATCTTTTTGGAGGCGGCCTATCTGTTGGAGTGTCCTATTTACTTTTTGGTGAAAGTAAACCCCGTTCACCTTTTAAACTGTTAGTGTTTTTATGATATAAAATATAATTTTTAATACAAAAAAGTCACTAATCTTATTTACTAGTGACAGATATTTTATGAACTTAATTATAGAATTTTTGCTTTTCTTTATTTTATAACAAGGTTCCCTCCCCTCCAACCGAAAGATTATTTTCTTATAAGAATCATTTTACTTTAAATTACTCATTTTTGATATTTTTTGGAAGAGAACTTATTTTTTACTTTATTTTAATAGAAACAGAAGGTCTATATGATTTTTGCTTACCTGCACTAAGATATTTATTATTATTATTATTATTATTATTATTATTATTATTATTATTATTATTATTATTATTATTATTATTATTATTATTATTATTATTATTATTATTATTATATTATTATTATTATTATTATTATTATTATTATTAAATATATTAAATTTAAGCGTAAACAGATAATATTATAATAACATGAAAGCTAAACACTTTCAAACAGATACGCTTTAAAAATGCTTATGTGATAGCCAATCAGATGGAATAATGGCATCACATGGGACTCTAAATTCTAAAACACAAGCCAGAACTATTAGAAAAAGATGGGACCCATCTTAATATATGCCTCAATTATATTTAAATAAGCCAGACTCAAGCATTTTGAACTAAGAGTGTGAAGCTTAAATACCTTCACATTTAATCCACTAAATATTATATATATAAATTAACAACGTAAAATCATCCGATTTACAATGAAGCAATATTTTTAAATCTAATGAAATGATATTAATAAATGTAAATATATTAAATTTAAGCGTAAACAGATAATATTATAATAACGTGAAAGCTAAACACTTTCAAACAGATACGCTTTAAAAATGCTTATGTGACAGCCAATCAGATGCCATTATTCCATCTGATTGGCTGTCACGTAAGCATTTTTAAAGCGTATCTGTTTGAAAGTGTTTAGCTTTCACGTTATTATAATATTATCTGTTTATGCTTAAATTTAATATATTTACATTTATTAATATCATTTCATTAGATTTAAAAATATTGCTTCATTGTAAATCGGATGATTTCGCGTTGTTAATTTATATATATAATATTTAGTGGATTAAATGTGAAGGTATTTAAGCTTCACACTCTTAATTCAAAATGCTTGAGTCTGGCTTATTTAAATATAATTGAGGCATAGATTAAGATGGGTACCATCTTTTTCTAATAGTTCTGGCTTGTGTTTTAGAATTTAGAGTCCCATGTGATGCCATTATTCCATCTGATTGGCTGTCACATAAGCATTTTTAAAGTGTATCTGTTTGAAAGTGTTTAGCTTTCACGTTATTATAATATTATCTGTTTACACTTAAATTTAATATATTTACATTTATTAATATCATTTCATTAGATTTAAAAATATTGCTTCATTGTAAATCAGATGATTTCGCGTTGTTAATTTATATATATAATATTTAGTGGATTAAATGTGAAGGTATTTAAGCTTCACACTCTTAGTTCAAAATGCTTGAGTCTGGCTTATTTAAATATAATTGAGGCATAGATTAAAATGGGTCCCATCTTTTTCTAATAGTTCTGGCTTGTGTTTTAGAATTTATAGTCCCATGTGATGCCATTATTCCATCTGATTGGCTTTCATGTAAGCATTTTTAAAGCGTATCTGTTTGAAAGTGTTTAGCTTTCACGTTATTATTATTATTATTATTATTATTATTATTATTATTATTATTATTATTATTATTATTATTATTATTATTATTATTATTATTATTATTATTATTATTATTATTATTATTATTATTATTATTATCATCATCATCATCATCAAATCCATGCCTTAGGTGGCTATTAATTGGTATGCTGCTTGGAGAGTGGTATCAATTTAGGCATTAATATGTAGATATTTTTATTGCTTTGTATGTGTTAAGCTCTTCCATGAAAGTGAGTGGAGATTTCTTGTTTTGGCACTACCTGCACAAAGTTATCAGGCACTTTCCTATCTACTTTCTGTCATCTACTTTACCTATAATGTTGTATTAGTGTGTATTTTAAATATGTTAAAATATTTTAAGGCCTAATCATCTTTGAAATTATTTTATTAGTTTTATTGCACTTTAAATTTAAGTACATTGGTAGTATTGAGCATATTTATTCCCTCACCTTTCATAGATATTAATAGTATTATACTAATGTATTTATTTTTTCCATAATATTTTGCTATCTTTACAAAATTCATAAGATGTGTGTTTTCATACTGATTTTTAGACATTGTTGGCTATATAAAGTATAGGTATTTATGAGTGTTATTTTGCTCTGCATACATAATCATAAGAAAAAACAACAAAACTCACTATACGTATTGCTACACACAGCAAGCTAGAGTAATCAATGGATGTCAGAAGGCTTGTGTGTAAAATCCCCATCTAGTGCCTACTCATCCAATATCCCCAGACTAGTTTCTGGCTTGTGGCCTTTGTCAGTGAAGAGCCTCAGATCTGAGAGCACTGCACAAGCCTTTTGGCATCCATTGATTACTCTAGCTTGCTGTGTGTGGCAATACGTATAGTGAGTTTTGCCTGTTTTAACAACAGTTATACCCAAGCATAAGAGGTGGTGGTCATGTGATGTTTATTGTCTATAATCGTAAGAAAGATAGTATCAAAATATGAGAACTTCCTCAGTAATATAAATGCTTTTATTATAATTTTTGAAGAAATGTATGTTTCAGATGAGAATATTTTACAGTAAAGTATACCAATATTTCTGTTAGTACATTTTGTTAAATTAAAAGAAATACTTATTGTAAATATTTATTGTATTAAATACTATATTATCTTGTAAATAAATATTTTTGTTATTTATTAAATATGTTTCTGTTTTTATTGCCATTATTACATTCATTTATCCAAAAGATTTAATTCAATAAAGTTTTATTATTCATTATTTTATAAAAGAGTACATTTCAATGGTCACATAAAATTTATTTATCTATTTTGTTTATTACTTATTTTACCCCCATTGTAATAAGATACATACTAGTTGGTAGCATAAATTATTCTTTTTATCTTCAGCATTATTTTATTTTTAGTACTTAGTATAAGTTCATATTTGAAGATAATAGAATTAAATATAATTATAAGTAGTACAAATTAAATATTTAAATATGAAGAAATTTAAAAATATTTAAGAAATATTTTATATGCTAGACACTTGATTTTTGAATAGGTGCATTTTTGTTTGCCTAAGACATACAAATCGGTTTCAAGTATTACATTTTGAACATGATTCAGATTTGAATGAAATTAATATGAAAATAACTGATACACTTTTAAAAACTGCAACAAAGATAGCTGGTAGAAAAAAGCAGCAATTGACCAATAAAATTTCTACTGAGACTAGAGAATTTATGAAGAAAAGAAGGAATATGAAGATATACAAAAATGATGCATTAAAAAGGATTGAATATCTCGAATTTTGTAAAATGTGCGAAAAAGAGTTGAAAATGATATAAGAAAGTATAACTGTGAACTAGCAAGGAAAGCTGTAGAAGAAAATAAAAGTCTCAAGAATGTAAAACAACATTTTGGTATTGGTAGGAAATTTATATCTGCAATAAGAAAAAAGGATGGAATTATTACTAAAAAGAGAGATGACATCATGAAATTGGTAGAAGATTTTTATCAAGAATTATATAGTAATAAAGAACAAGTACCTCCTAAATCTATTACATCTTCCGAATTGCCCAGAATATTAAATGAAGAAGTGAGACATACAATTAAATGTATGAAGAAAGGAAATGCTCCAGGTAATGATGGAATTATAATTGATATATTAAAAGAAGCAGGTGACAAAATAGAATTTTTTTTAGCAAAGTTATATACCAAATGTCTAAATGATAAAGATGTATCAGATGATTGGAAGAATGCAGTAATAATATTAATATTTAAAAAAGGTGATAAAGAAGATATTAAAAATTACAGACCTATCAGCCTTTTATCATTTTTATATAAAAATTTTTACCAAGATAATTACAACTCGCCTACAGAGAACATTAGATTTCCACCAACCAAGAGAACAAGCTGGATTTAAAAGTGGTTTTAGTACAGTAGATCATATCCAGGTATTGAGAGAAGTTATAGAAAGGACAAATAAATATGAGTTGTCATTATGTTTTGGATTTGTAGATTATGAAAAGGCATTTGATTCTATAAACATTTCTTCAGTGATTAAAGCATTGGATCATCAAGGTATAGATCCAGGATATTGTCATATTTTAAAGAATATTTATAAAAATGCAACAGCAACAATTAGATTACATAATGATACTGGGAAAGTCAACATTGAGAAAGGTGTAAGACAAGGTGACTCCATATCTCCAAAACTTTTTACAGCAGTGCTGCAAGAAGTATTTTGTGGATTAAAATGGGAAACTAAAGGAGTGAAAGTAAATGGAGATTATTTAAGTCATTTAGATTTTGCAGATGATGTAGTTGTTTTTGCAAATAATGCTTCAGAGCTTCAGGAAATGTTGCAGGAGTTATCAGATGAAAGTAGGAAAGTAGGACTAAAGATAAATGTTAAAAAGACTAAAGTAATGTTAATCAATTTGCTCAAAATATGAAAATAAAGATTGATTATGATGAATTAAAAGAAGTTAACAGTTACAAATACCTTGGTCAGGTTATTAATACAGATGGAAACATAATAGAGGAAATTAATCATAGAATTAAACTTGGTTGGAGTGATTTTGGTAGAAATAACTTGATACTAAAAGGAAATATGCCTATGTGTTTGAAAAGGAAGGTTTTTAACAAATGTGTTTTACCAGTTCTTACTTATGGATCTGAGACTTGGACACTTAATAGAAGAGCAATACAGAGACTTCAGACCACTCAAAGAAATATGGAGAGATGTATGTTGGGAGTAACAAGAAGAGATCGAAAATGCAATGTATGGGTAAGAGAACAAACAGGTGTTACTGACCTCATTGAAAAAATTAAAAGATTGAAATGGAGTTGGGCTGGACATATTGCTAGAAGAGATGATAACAGATGGACAATTGAAATTTTAAACTGGATTCCAAGAGATTGTAAAAGACCCAGAAAGAGACCACATGTGAGATGGATGGATGAAATAAGAAAGTGTGCAGGGGTGATGTGGAGAAGAGAAGCTAAAGATCGCAGAAGATGGATTAAACTTGGAGAGACCTTCATCCTGCAGTGGATTGATAATGGTAGATGATGATGAAGACAAGATATCCTGTGATAGAGTTATAAGGAGACAAAATATTTATTGTAGAACTTAAATATTACATTTAAAAATGTTAATATATTTATCACAAATCATGTTTCTTGTATCAACTACATGAGTTAACCCTGAGATATAGGCAAAATATAAACTCTGAGATAAGATTTACAATTTTAAGAAGAACTTGAGTTTAACTAATAAAAACCTGAGATCAATTTTAAATATAAGAAGAACCTTGTATTTTAACATTTGTAGTTAGGTGATATTTATCTATAAGAGGACTCAAACTCTGTGGAAAATTCATAGCTATTATGGTGACTGCCCATATGATCTTTGTTCTGACCAGGATCGTACCATTGGGAAATTACAATATATACATCATTAATTTTATTACATTGTCCTAAGAATAGAAAAAAAAATATTAATTTAAAATTTTGCTATGAAATACAATAAAAATATTTTGATACATCCCTTGTTAAAAAATGACTATAGCCATTTTACATTACAATGTATTATTTAAAATCATTTAATAACAAGGTAAACTACTTCAATTACTTTTAAGTAAATTTAGATAATCTTAAAATTAAAACAAAAGAAATAACACTAACAAAATTTTTATATAGATAACATCACCAAGCTTAAATTCAAGTTACAATGGTACAATATATTTAGATATATGCCTTGCATAAGAGTGGTGTAGTGAAAGTTATCAAAACTGTCAACATGGTCAAGGAAGTCAAATGTTGAAATGTTTGTTAAACAACACATATTATCAATTAAGTGAGAATTAAAAGTATATTTGGGCTAGTGGTTTAATGAACAATTAGAAGGAATTATTAATATATTTCCATAAAATGTTTGATATTAAAATTGTGAGTGCATAAAATTTTAATCTTGTCAATTAAACTTTAATAATTTGCAATCTATATTATAATGGGATGGGGAATTAGATGGGTTGTAGGTGGAGTTTAAACCATCATGGATCTTGGAAATTGTTTCTTTATCCTCAAGTTAAAAAATATATAATTTAATATCAAAGGGATGATCATAATAGATCACTGTGAGAAAAATATCCCTCTGGGAGATCATGACTGAGCTTAATCAGCCCAGTTAACTCATTAGAGTAACTATAAGCATAAATAACTATAAATCCACCAATATTACAAATAAGTAAAATTAAGTATAAGTACTATTCATTCATCATCATGAATAATTAACAATCAAAATAAATCAGTCAATCTGGGACTGGATTTAAAATGGGTCTACTGTAGATTAGGCCAACTATTAGCATTTCTGTGGCAATTATTTAACAATTAATTTGGATGCACCAACTTAAGTGCTAATCAATCTGAATATATAATAAAAACAATAATGCTGATATATTAAAACATGCTGATCATCATCAATGTTATGGTCACTTAGTACATTTAATGTACTGGCAAACTATAAACTTAGTTTCCAAGACATGCTAAAGTAAATAAAATGTAGTACATGAACTTTAAAGAATATACTCTTAGTGCCAACCCAGGACTCTTTTCAACTGAATACCCATGCACTAATATAATCTACTTTTATAAATCAGACTGTTATGCACAAAACTAGCTCAGAGAACATAAGTTCTATTACTGTTACTGTGATCAAGAGATGATACAACATATAATATTCTAAAACAATAGAATTAAGTTCACTGGAATAATTTTAACAATGAAATACAAGTTTATTAACAACAAATAAAATTATATTAACATCTTTAGAATATGGCTATACATATATAAGCCTTCAATTTTGATTAATATACAAAATTCAAGATATTATACTGTGATTTACATATATGTTCCAATAGGTTTACATATATATTGTAATGATATATAAATATGTCCGTTACATTAATTTAAAATAAAAACTTAAAAGTTCGCAAATAAAAGTAAAAAACTAAACACTAAAATTAAAATGTTTGTTAAATGTATATACATTCGCACAGATGCCAAACTTTAAAAATTTTTAAAAAAAAACAAAAAAAAACAAATAAATAAGTATTTGAACGTACTTTTTATAAGAAAAAGTACAAGATTTAAAAATAAAAACAGGTATTAATTAATTCTTGTAATCTGTAAATGGAAATGATTGTTTATAAATTGTTTGAAAAGCAAGCTAGCCTTGGGCTCTTGTATAATTAAAATGATCTGATGAAAGATAGATAAGAAAATAAAGAGAAATTAGCTTGACCAATGGAAGCACTAAGCCTTGGCTCGGACCCTAATGAAAGTGATGGATAAGTGACGTTTTGTTGATTGAATCCGTGTGGATAATATAAAAAGGGAAATAGTTTTTTCTGACAGTTCCAGCGTTGTGTGTTTGAGAGTTGTGGTAGGACGCACATACCACACTCTCTATTTAAAAAAGAAAAAGGAAAAGACTGTGATACCTTGAACCAGCTATTGCCATCTCCAGAACATTATCTTCCAATGGAGGCATCGCGGGAATTAAAAGCAGAAACCTGGACTCTTCTACCGTAAGCTATATTGATATGAACTCTAAATTTAAAAATAATTAAGAACTTTCGTTCAAGCTTATGAACTTCTATCTGACTTTTTTAAGTTTAAAATCAAATTAATAATGTTTAATTTTATATGTTTTCCGATTGATAAAAATCATTTCCATTTTTTTTTTACTTATTGTATAAATTGTTTATTGTTTAAATTTTAAATGATGAAATTTAGGTTGGGTATAGACGTTGCATAGATTCGTTAGCGGTTGATTATATTGAAGTTTTCACATTTGATTAGAATATGTAGGTCAACGATGTTAATGCAGGCATCTTATGATGAATGCCATGAGCCTTGTGTATTCCATTTGCAATTGACGTTATCGATGATTTTGTATTTTGATCGATTGTGTTTAATTTGGATGTTTTTGACCGTGGAATCTGTGCAGCCGATCTATACCCAACATTTTAAAAACAAATTTATAAAAATAATCTGTGCGAACGTATTTAAATGTTAAATTTAAGTCAGGCGTGAATGGCTATATAGTTTTGTAAAGTTATATTAAGGGAGGGTAATCTTAGGTTATTCATTTCGTAGTTGAATTGGTTCAATGGATTGGATATATTTGTGTAATTGTAGATGTAGTATGAGATCCGCTATGGGCAGGATTATATATATATGCCACAGACCTTCTGTTTGCCTATGGATGGGTTTGTAAGATGGCAAAGGACCGCAGTCCATTCCTATGGAGTTTTATGTTTATTGTTCTACTTGCCAACAGATGTAACATTCCTGTTGGTGGAGAGACAATGTCTTCTCTAATTCTACTTACTGATCAGATGTACATTCCTGACAGTATAGTATTTTGTGTTGTCGTATTTTCATGCTACATTGAATACATAAGTGTATCAGATGGATTGGTGCCGGTTCGATTGCGAAATTTGTTGCCTAAGGTTAAATCAGGGAAGAATATTTTCTTTTCAAATGCAGATCTATGTAGTCTATTCATCCTCGACTCACTAAATAAATATTAAACTCATGGTGGTAATTTACTTAAATGTAAAACTAAAGATTAATAGAAAAATCTAAAATGGTGAATTTATTCCTTAAAATTTAAATGTTATTTTATATGTGTGTAAATAAATATTTTTATGTGTTAATTTCTGGCAGTGGCTTTTACTCTTTTATATTTAAGATATAAAATTTATATTTTATTATCTCTGCTACTCCACTGAGCTAGTGACTTGGGCTAATGATCTGAATATTTAAATAAAGTGGAATCTTAACAGCGCGTATCTGCCTACTCTATAATTTTTTCTAGGTTTAAATGCCTAGATGGCGCCTTGTAGAGCAGATATCGTAGTTTGCGGTTAGATTCGATCTTCACTTTCATTTCGATCATTATAATATATACACACAGACATTCAGTATACTATAAACGAACATATTTAATTGTCATTTAATAATAAAAGATAACTAAATTTTATGACTTGACATGCATTGATATATATGTACACAGTCATGTGGCATAATAATTTCTGAACATGTTTGACTTGCCATAATATAAAAATACATGATTAACATTTACCCATACATGTTGCTTAATATAAAAACAAAATCCAATTTATTACATTGTGATTTACATATATGGTCCAATATACAGCATCTATATTGTAACAGTCAGAATCATCTATCTTGCTAACACACTGCAGAATTCAAACCCCACACACGAAACTGATTCTAGGAAAGGTTGCCTTCTAGATATACTAAGTTCGAATCTAAAGTCCAAATTTCACAGCGCCATCTACATGATAATGCCTGATGCCACTACTTTGACCGGTGCCTGGTGGTCAGGGAGAAACAAAAGACTCTATACTAAAAGAAGCTTGGGTGGCTAATTAATGTCTATGGATTTACAAAAGAAATGCGGAATATATATATATAGACCAAGACAGTGATAGGAATCAAATAAAATAAGAGATCAAATTTAGTTTTAAATAATTTCACAAAATTTATTCATATAAATTATATAGATAATGCCACTGTCTGCTTATATGAGACAGGGACGCGTATTAAATAATTGTTGGCATTATGTTCCAATAAATAAAAAAAAGGTTTTAAAGCAAAGTGATATATTCTATTCCTCGGGCTAATAGCATAGGAACATGTGTGAGGTGCTTTGAGTAATTATACAAGTTTAAGAAAATATTTGAAATTAAGTGTTATAAAATATTTATTGATTTCGAGAATAGCACGGACAAAAGCTTACTAAGCAACAAAGTGGGAATGTGATCAAGGCATTTATTTGAGAATAATAATAATAGAGTTGCATTGGGAGGTCAGTATTGCTGATAATGAATTTATTAAAGTTGGAGGGTGTGACACATTTAAGTCATGGATGCTTTGTAAAATAAATATAAAATAAAACAATAATGGAATATTTGGAATGATTACGGGGGGAATCTCGCCGCTAACCTGTAGGAAAGTATTTTTTGAACAGCCAAAACTTAGCGACTGGGTGACGATTGCATTTAATTCCCAGGTGAGTCATTTATGGACACACTGTGCCTGGAAACTGCAATAAGCGAAAGGAATGGACTTGGCCATGTAAAGAATCCTTGGAAAAGTAAAACAAAGCGGTCTCAACAACCAATTCACTTACCAGCAATACGAGACTAGTGTATATAAAACATACTGAATGGGTTTTACTTGGATTAAGAGAAATGCCCAATAAAATTCCCCGAAATTCATTTAAAAGAGTCCGCACATTCTCGACGTCAATGAGGAACTTTGTAATTAAAGTAGAACACGGTAATTAAAATAGAAAAATGCATGCTTGCGGGTTTAAAAAGTAAGTATAGATTTATATACGCAATCATGCATTAGGGGACACATTTAATCATTGACCTCGCACATACTCTCATATTAGATTAAAATCAATAACATGTAGATTTTAAACTATGTGATTATATTATATATTAAAGAATAGAATCGCCCTCGAACGAGTGATTTGCAAGATAATAAAATTGGAAAATTATTTAGAAATTTAAAATATGCCTTCATAGTGGCATCTTATTTTCATCAAAGGGAATAATTCACTCGTCAAAGACGATTCTGACACATTATCATAATAAACTAACAGAAAGCTTAATCAATAGAAAATATTAACCCAAGGATAGAGAGCAAAATGTTGAGTATATTTAAACATGTTAAAGAAATACATAATGAAGTTATGTGAAATATCAGAAAACAATTTCAAATAGCTATAGCATGTTAGTTATCACAAGAGCTCTTGGGTTAATTTAGGGTTACCTCTGGAGAAGCATTTTGGGTAGATTGATGGTCGGCAGGTTTTTATATAATTTAACAGCAAATCTGGGAATGTTCATATTTTTGGCAGTGGCAGCAGTTCCGGGGTTCCATGTGTGATAACTTCCGATGGTCTACGGCAGCATATGACCATTCCAGAGAGAAATAGCCTTCTTGTGCTCTACTCTGTCATGTCAAGATTTACAAATTACTACAATAATTTTGGTTAGAAACATTAGACCTCAGAATGATTTCTCTTAGAAACATTAGAATGGAGAACAAAAGAAAACTCTCCTTTTTACATTAGAAATTAACAATAGAACTGCCCTGGAGCATTACAAAAATATATCGGACTTATCAGCTATAATTAAATCTATCTGAATGTCTAAAGGAATTCAACATTAATTAATTTCTTTTGTTAATTTCCCTGTCAACATTCGAATTACAAACTAGATTTAATTAAAAATTACTTTTACTAATTAAAGAAAACCTTAAGTGGACATCTGCTGTTTTTAGATAAACTTATATATCATTAACTAATTAAACTATTGTCCCTCATTTATTTTAACAGAAATATTTGGAATGACTTTTATTAAATTAAACGAAAATTATTTTACTTTTAAATTGCAATATTTGAATCTATTTAGTAAACGAATATTTACTAAATGAATTTTATTTTAAATCAAAATATATTACAACGGTAATATATTTGTAAATAGATTCAAACAAAATAACTTTAACAATTTATAATTTTGATATGTTTTAAAATGCATTATCATAGTGTGTGCGCAATTACGACTTATATAACCTACTTTTAATAAATCAAAATTATGTGAACATATACATAATCCATAATTTTATTTTATTTGGGAATGAGTTATATATATATATATAATATGAGCATTGTGCTTGTGGTTTTAAAATTAGGTGGGATTTTCGGTATATAAGTGTATTGCAGACACACTATGATAGATTGGGGTTCAAACTAAGATATGAGGGTAGGAAATAGGTGAGAAAAGGTGAAACGAAGATCTGCAAAGCAGACCTTACTGTTTCACATTCCCTTAGTGATGGAACAAAAAAAATTGTTAAAAAAAAGATCTTACAACAGGTGTCCACCTATGAAGCCTGCATAAATAAAAAATTTACAAGATAACCCATAATGTACAGGGTATAAATATAATGAAGAAACGAAACTGAATTATATACCCAGATCATATTAATAAATCTACCATCTAGCGAACATTTTCTATTATCCCTCACCCCCTCAACAAAATTTTATTTAAAAAATCTAATAGTTTAACACTGATTTATCCTGTGACATGTCCCTTTCTTTGTTGTTTTTTTTTTTAAAAAACTACTATAATCCTGGGTCTGGTGGGTGATAACTGCCTTTATATTTTAATAAGTGCAGTCTCCAATTATCAGGCTTCTTTACCTTGTCTGGCAGTTCTTTGGCCCAGGGACTGAAATCCAGAGTGGTTGTTAATAACTGTAGCTTTAGGCTGTCACAATTATTTGCCTTATCGGGTGGCGCCTTGGCCCATGGGCTGAAATCCAGTGCCATCATTGTTTTCACTATTTCCTTTATTCGATATATTCTTGCTATATCAGGTGGGATATTTTCCTGGTTTTCTTCAAGTACTTTGATGTTGGTGGTAAGCATGGTTAGCTGGGTTTGCATCTCTAAGTCTCGTATATCGTTTTTTGGGAATATTCTGTCTAAATATAGTTTGGGACATTTTTTTACTTTATGAAATATTTTATTATTGATAAGCTTGGTTAGCTGGGTTGGATGTCCTAAGCCTCGGATATCATTTGCTGGAAGTACTCTTTCCAAATAAAGTTTGAGATATTTTTTAACTTCATGAAACATTTTAATATTGAGCTTGGTTAGCTGAGTTTGATCTCCTAAGTCTCAGATATCATTTAATGGAAGTACTCTTTCCAAAGAAAGTTTGGAACATTTTTTAACTTCATGAAATATTTTAGTGTTGAGCTTGGTTGGCTGAGTTCGAGGTCCCAGGTCTTGTGTATCAGTCTTCTTTGCGGAATCATTTGTCTCAACTTTCTGGTTCAGGAGTTTATCTGCCATCTCTTGCCATCCAGGGAGGAGTCTGTACAGTGCTCTAAGTTCCTCACCTCTCCTTTGGCTTTCTTCTTCCCATCTTTTCGCTCTTTCTTCACCTTGCTTAAACAATTCTATAATAGTCCAGAAATGGACCTCATTAGTATTCATATTTTCCATGGCCTTGATGTTATCATAATCAATGATGATGATGATTTTTTCCCTTTTATTTTATTGCTAACTATTTAATATATTCTAAAAAAAAATTTTTTTAAATACAATGTATAGCACTGATAAAGAAAGCTTTTACACTGTTTTAAGTTGAACTTACTAAAACTAATACGGTTAAAAAAAATACTATTATTATATTTTTCTTGTTTGACTCTCTGCAATGATTATTACGTTTGATATAGGCTATCTCCCTCTCGGTTCTGTTGGCATAATTACTGCTTTTATGTTTATCACTAAAAACCCCAACTACTACCCTTTTACTACTGCAAAAATTTCTTGTTTAAATCTGCTATCTGCTGCCACATACATATATTCTACTGCCCATACATAAAAAAATCTTTTAAATTCTATCTGTCAAAATATTTCGCTAACATATATATTTTTAAACTCAAGCAATTTTTATTTATATATGTTAACATTCGCTAGATCCGGGTGTACTTATTTCGTTCCTTCTTATTTAAAATTAGCATACATATATTTTTATTTACATAATTATTGATCCGATTCACGTCTCATTATTTGGTCTAAGAAAAATTTACACATGTTGGAAAAAAAAAATTATATATAAAAGAATTTAGCCTGGTGACAAAATTTATTTTAGAAGTAACTCCGTTTAATGAAATTACCCTTGGGCGCCATGTCACCAGTTAAAAGGATCCATAGACTGTTAGCTTCCCAAAATGAATTTTAATAACTATTCCATTTAACTACGGGCACTCATTAAAACATTCACATTTTTTTTATTGATTACAACATTTTATTTATTATTGATTTTTTTTTTTTTTAATTCCATACGATAGCCTATTACATATCTAGGTCATTACCGTACAAAATTACTATTATGCTATCTTGCGTGTTGAGCTGATAAAACTTTATTTTGATAGAAAAATACAATATTTGAAATATTCAGAGATCATCACAATATTCACTTGGGACAATATTTAAGTAATTCACACCTTGCATATATAGCGTGACTTAAGTGAAACAATAATACAGATAAATACAGATGGCTCGTATAGCACTATAGGCAAGTTTGGACAAGTTCTGATTATACAGTATAAGTAATTGAATGCCCGAGTCAAACAAAACATGAAATATATACTCAAATAGATAATATAGAGTTTGAAAATATTATATATATCAAAAATATAAAGGATTTGAGTGATTAAATACGAATAAAATACTAAAATTAAGCTACAGGGATGTGGTTGTTTAACTAATTAAGATCTACAGGGATGTGGGTGTTTAAATATTCGAGGCTCTATGTTTGGGCAAGCCATGGACCCGGAAAAAAAATACTACGTAACAGTCAGAATCGTCTATCTCACTAACACACTGCAGAATTCAAACCCCACACATGAAACTGAACATTCTAGGAGGGGTTGCCTTCTAGATATACTAAGTTCAAATCTAAAGTCTAAATTTCACAGTGCCATCTATGTGATAACGCATCTGATGCCACTACTAGTATAACCTTTGACTGGTGCCTGGTGGTCAAGGAGAAACAAAAGACTCTATACTAAAAGAAGCTTGGGTGGCTACTTAACGTCTATGGATTTACAAAAGAAATGCAGAAAATATATATATATAGACCAAGACAGTGATAGGAATCAAATAAAATAAGAGATCAAATTTAGTTTTAAATAATTTCACAAAATTTTTTCATATAAATTATATAGATAACGCCACTGTCTGCTTATATGAGACAGGGACACGTATTAAATAATTGTTGGCATTATGTTCCAATAAATAAAAAAAAGGTTTTAAAGCAAAGTGATATATTCTATTCCTCAGGCTAATAGCATTACGATAATGTGCTTGAAGAGATAGGAACATGTGCGAGGTGCTTTGAGTAATTATATAAGTTTAAGAAAATATTTGAAATTAAGTGTTATAAAATATTTATTGATTTCGAGAATAGCGTGGACAAAAGCTTACTAAGCAACAAAGTGGGAATGTGATCAAAGCATTTATTTGAGAATAATAATAATAGAGTTGCATTGGGAGGTCAGTATTGCTGATAATAAATTTATTAAAGTTGGAGGGTGTGACATGTTTAAGTCACGGATGCTTTGTAAAATAAATATAAAATAAAACAATAATGGAATATTTGGAATGATTACGGAGGGCATCTCGCTGCTAACCCATAGGAAAGTATTTTTTGAACAGCCGAAACTTAGCGACTGGGTGACGATTGCGTTTAATTCCCAGGTGTGTCATTTATGGACGCACTGCCTGGAAACTGCAATAAGCAAAGAGAACGGACTTGGCCGTGTAAAGAATCTTTGGAAAAGTAAAACAAAGTGGTCTCAACAACCAATTCACTTACCAGCAATATGAGACTAGTGTATATAAAACATACTGAATGGGTTTTACTTGGATTAAGAGAAATGCCCAATAAAATTCCCTGAAATTCATTTAAAAGGGTCCGCACATTCTCGACGTCAATGAGGAACTTTGTGATTAAAGTAAAACACGTTAATTAAAATAGGAAAATGCATGCTTGTGGGTTTAAAAAGTAAGTATAGATTTATATACGCAATCATGCATTAGGGGACACATTTAATCATTGACCTCACACATACTCTCATATTAGATTAAAATCAATAACATGTAGATTTTAAACTATGTGATTATATTATATATTAAAGAATAGAATCGCCCTCGACCAAGTGATTTGCAAGATAATAAAATTGAAAAATTATTTAGTAATTTAAAATATGCCTTCATAGCAGCGTCTTATTTTCATCAAAGGGAATAATTCACTCGGTCAAAGACGATTCTGACACATTATCATAATAAAATAACAGAAAGCTTAATCAATAGAAAATATTAATCCAAGGATAGAGAGCAAAATGTTGAGTATATTTAAACACGTTAAAGAAATACATAATGAAGTTATGTGAAATATCAGAAAACAATTTCAAATAGCTATAGCATGTTAGTTATCACAAGAGCTCTTGGGTTAATTTAGGGTTACCTCTGGAGAAGCATTTTGGGTAGATTGATGGTCGGCAGGTTTTTATATAATTTAACAGCAAAATCTGGGAATGTTCATATTTTTGGCAGCGGCAGCAGTTCCGGGGTTCCTTGGGTGATAACTTCCGATGGTCTACGGCAGCATATGACCATTCCGGAGAGAAATAGCCTTCTTGTGCTCTACTCTATCATGTCAAGATTTACAAATTACTACAATAATTTTGGTTAGAAACATTAGACCTCAGAATGATTTCTCTTAGAAACATTAGAATGGAGAACAAAAAAACCCCTCCTTTTTATGTTAGAAATTAACAATAGAACTTCCCTGGAGCGTTACAAAAATATATCGGACTTATCAGCTGTAATTAAATCTATCCAAATGTCTAAAGGAATTCAACATTAATTAATTTCTTTTGTTAATTTCCCTGTTGATATTCGAATTACAAGCTAGATTTAATTAAAAATTACTTTTACTAATTAAAGAAAACCTTAAGTGGACATCTGCTGTTTTTAGATAAACTTATATAACATTAACTAATTAAACTATTGTCCCTCATTTATTTTAACAGAAATATTTGGAATGACTTTTATTAAATTAAACGAAAATTATTTTACTTTTAAATTGCAATATTTGAATCTATTTAGTAAACGAATATTTGCTAAATGAATTTTATTTTAAATCAAAATATATTACGACGGTAATATATTTGTAAATAGATTCAAACAAAATAACTTTAACAATTTATAATTTTGATATGTTTTAAAATGCATTATCATAGTGTGTGCACAATTATGACTTATTTAACCTACTTTTAATAAATCAAAATTATGTGAACATATACATAATCCATAATTTTATTTTATTTGGGAATGAGTTATATATATAATACAAGAATTGTGCTCATGGTTTAAAATTAGGTGGGATTTTCCATATATAAGCATATTGCAGACACACTACGATAGATTGGGGTTCAAACTAAGGTATGAGGGTAGGAAATAGGTGAGAAAAGGTGAAACAAAGATCTGCAAAGCAGATCTTACTGTTTCAATATATATATATATATTTGCACATAGCCACATGGTATAATTTAAAAAATGAACGTATTTGAATTGTCATAAAATAATACAATAAATGGTTAAAATTTACCTATAAGTGTCTATCTGATGTGCATTAGTATTTTCACACAGATGTGCAATACAATTGAAGAGTATATTTCAATAATCATATAAAATACAATAAATGATTAAAATTTAAGTTATCACATTTTTTTGTTGAAAGTATATACAATCCATTCGTTATTTTATTAGTAAGTTTTTCTCTTTATTGATTACAGTTTTTTTTTTTTTTAAAAATCAATTTTTGACAGGTAATTGTTGGTTGATTAATTGTAAATGTCTTTAAAACTAAAATATAGTTTTTAAATGTCTCTCTTTTTTAATAAACAATTTAAAATAATATCATTCTTGATTATTAAAATATCTTTTCACAGTTATTTCCACATTGAAAGTATATAAATTTCACTTATCATCTTTTAAAAAATAAGTATAAAATCATCTTATGAATTAGATCTTTATTTTAGATGTTTAAACATAAATGTTTGGGTAAGAAAAGATAGATGGATTCATTCTATCTTTTCAAAAAGACTTTATCTTGTGTTTGGAATTGAGAGTATTCATTTATAATTTAAATCTTCAAAGCACATATGCAATAGCTTAATAGTTGGTTATTATTAATGTTTAACTTAAGTCAAATTATTTACTTGTACTTTAAAATGTCCTTTTAAAGGAATTGCTTAAAATAACTTATCAGAATTCTTCAACTGATGAATTCTCTTGATGGGACTACTCCAAGATTGTCATCATCAGAAAAAGTATAGTCCAGATAACTGTTGGTTTGCAGTGGTCTCTTTTCTGTCTAGGATTGGAGAGACTTCAAGCAAGCAAGTTGTCTTCTAGAACACCAGGGCTATGAAACATTTGAAGCTGAGTCAGTTTTTCTCGAAATGAATTCAAAGTCCACCATCATGAACTAGTAGTCATTGCTTTAGCCACTGTCCTGTCTTCAATTATTTTATCATTGTTTTCTAACTCTAGAAAACCACTACTAACTTCTCTAGGAAAAAGTAGCTACTTTTCAAAACAACTACTACAGCCCTCTAAATGTTTTATCTACCTTTTTTATAGTAGGGTGGGTGGCAAAAATATTTTAATTAAAAATTGGGTTTTCTTATTTGTCTAATCCTTTTTAAACCAACTTTGAATTTTATCAAAGTATGATCTACAAAGATTTCAAAATAGATAGTATGTTATGTTCAAAAATCTACACAAGCATTATTTAAAAGATTTCAAAAATAGATAATAGAAATTTTTACATGCTTGTTTTAATTTCAAAATCAGAATTCAACAAAAAATATTTATTAGATATTTTTAAATGTTTAATTTATAATAAAATTTTATTTAAAATTATTTAATCCTTTACTATGATTTTAATCCATGGAAATGTAAAAAATATTTACAAAATTTTTATTTGTGTTTATTTCTCTTTTTCCTTTCAACTTTATATCTATTTGTGCACATGTTATAATGTTGTCTGACATGTAACACAACTGTGTATATATCAAATAAATAATAAAGATCCATATGTAAGATATTGTGATATGGACCAACCTGATGAGTATTAGTTCTACACAAAATGTGCATTTGGGCGATTATTTATCTTCACATCTTTGATTATATGTTTCAGGATATTGTGATAAAATAGATATTTGAAATATATAAAATATTTATATGAAGTTAAGTTTATATCTAAAAAATATAGTATATATGTACTTAAAAAATACAATATGAGCTATATATGTCTTCTTCACTTGAACAAAAATTAATGGACTGGACTAAGAGAGAGATTGGTCTGAAATCTGGGTTGGATGGTTGTGATATAATTAAGATAATGTGAAAGATGCATTAAAAAAAGTATAAGTAATTGTTAAAATATATATATATTGTAAGTAAATCATAGATATAATAAAATGTCTTTACTAACAACAAAATGATATATAACAATAGCTGTAACCTTTAGACCAATATTTCTTCCACATCCATTTCCATTTTTTAACCTTTATATATTGTAAGTAAATAAACAATTATTAGACCTTAAAATATAAATATAGTGTCTTGAAAGGGAAATGAAGATGAAATAAATATAAATAAACTCCAAGATGGCAAAATAATATCATAATAAACTCATTTCAGGTATCTGGAATATTTCAAGCCTTAGTTGGGCAGCCCCTGTACCAGAAACAAGTACCAAGTACCACTGTAATGGAAACAATACTACTGTAATGGAATTAAATTATGATTACTAAATAATATAAATATCTCAAAATATATAAATCTAGTAGTAATCTCCATTGTAACTTAAATAAAATATCAAGACATTGTAACTTATGAAATAATATCAAGTGGGTGAGTACATTTAATCAAAATATTTTAAAACAAATCCAACAGTATTTTTACCCACTTTTATCCCTTAGTTTTATTAAATGAATATCTAAGTTAATAATAAGTGAATATGGAGTGAATATGGGTCTATCAGGGCACCACTAGGTTATCTGAACCTAGACAAGGTTATATTCTATACCTATTTCAAATGTACCAGTTTGAACCCATTTGATACCTTATTTATAACAAAATGTAGAATTTATGGATTTTAGAACCATATCACATTTGCATTAATATTAAGGAAAACCCAAAACATCCTTATGCTTTAATTGTGCATATAAAATTCATCAGACAAAAAATATCACTTAGATTTTAATCTTATGAAGTCATTTTAACTTTTTCATAAGTTTTATTAGCTCATATTAAACACTATCAATTTATGGTGGCAATTCACTCATCCTTGAATGATGAGGATGATGGAATGGTGGTTATTACTTTATAATGACTCACAAATGATAACCGAATACAGTGAAAATCACTATTTATCTATGGCCATTAAATCTATATATCTAGATTATTAATTTAAAAGAAGGTGGGGATCAGGATGGTGATACTTCCAACCACAGCTTTAGAACTAATGCCTAACATAAAATTTAGTTTTTATAAATTCATAATTATTTGGCTAACTTTAGTATATCTAGATTAGAACTTCAACAGTTAATATTCAAGAGTGATGATTAATGATCATAATTAATAAAGAATACTCTTAATAAAAATATATGCCTCTTTTAATAAAACAAATTAACATTTATTACTGGATTACTAAAATATACATACTATTTAAAGATATAAATGAAAATTTATATGACTAACAATTATGAGTTATTTATATTGAAATCATAATATTAATATTAAATTCTTCCCCCTTTCCCATTAATGACAGTATCCAATGTTTATCATAGTATAATGTACATCAATTTGGATAAGAAATTACTACAATTTTATATCTACAAGAAAAATATTTCATAAAAACACTCTTTGTGCACACATACTCTTATAACCTTATAAATCTAAACTTAACATATAAAGTAAAATGATTAATTAGAAAAAGTGTTAGTTAGATTGAGAAGTAAAAGATTTACAGAAGCAAGTTTTAAATTACTTATCTCCCCCTTTAAGCTATTGAGATCACTAATCATTATCTCAAAAACCATAATTTAACCTCTTCAATGCTATATTTCTATTACTTTCAACATATATATGACACAATTAAACATGTGCCAAGTATGATTATATTACTGTGTATGTATGTGTTGATTCCCATTATGAATAAAATATTATTTAAAAATATTTAATAAAAAATATTTTACATATTAACAACATTTCATAAATTTAAATTAATATACAATAATATACTTTATAAAATAAAATTCATCAATAAGTGGGTATAATAATTTTAGAATACATAAAATCATTAGTAAAGCCTATAGCTATTATTACTGAAACTCTTTGTTTTACTTGATTTTGGGTTTTAAAAATTCAGAGACAAGAAAATATGAAACTTTTGTTATTAAAATTTTGCTAATAGTCCCTGATATCATAAAAAGGAAAATATAAATTAAAATTCATATTACCAGTTCTTTTATTTTCTTGAGGCTTCCAAGAGTTAAAATTCAGTTTGGTAAATGTCTATAAATCTTGCAGCAAACACATACATCAATCTGTAACATGTGTATATGATCAATTTCTGTGGTTCACTGGAACAGTCTTTTTCTTTTCTTGACTTGAGGCTTGTAATGCTTTTATGGTAATGATGATGATCAAGTTACTTGCTTCAGTAGGAACTACTTGGCACTGCAACTGTTTTTTCTTTTCCTGTTCAGCATAATTCTTTTAATAGATTAAGAATATCTGTTGTTTTCATATTTATAAATTTCTGGGGTTTAAACTCAGTCACTGGCATAACTGAACTAGCATGGTTTAATACTTTTCAGTAGGTTATTCATTTTCATTCAGCTTTCAAATGCAGGTGAATGTTTCTTTTATTTAAAACATGGATGAGTAGTCAGTCACTTCAATTTTTTTTTTCCCAATCAGTCACAAGATGTGGAATACTTTTGATTCCGACATTTTCATATGTGCATTGGTTGATGGCTGGCTGGATGGCCACACAGATAAACCATATATATATATATTTAGCCTGCCATTGACTCTGAAATTCTCCAAACAAAATTTTATATAAAAATGACAGTAATTCAAATTAATATTTTTTTTTTAAATTTAACTTGTCCTTTCCACAGTTTCAATATTTAATCTGTCTTAATTTCTAAGTGATTTTCAACCTATTTATATTACAGTCTGTTAAGGACCAATCAGATAGAAAAACTTGATTTTTATTACTAAAATCATTTGATCAAAACTGATCATCTGCTTCAAATTTACAGTCAGTAAAAAAATCCAGACACCTGATTTTCATGATTAATTTAACCACTCTAATTTAACACTGATCATTTGTTTTAAACTTTGCTGGAACTTTTTTACATCTTTATCCCAAATCTTAGTCTTATACAATTTAATTATCCCTCTAATTATCTTTGACTTTATTCAGCTGTACTACCAACTGAAACCCTTGTGAGTTTAATTATTATATAATATATTTATTTACACATTTTGTAGCTTTTCCCAAAAAACCATAAAATAATTTTAACAGATTTAGCTTTTCAAAAAATAAAAAAAAGATCTTAACATAATTTTTCTTTTAACATATGTGTAGCTGTAAAATTTATCTACGTAATATATATATGCACACACTCTGTCATCCAGAAGACTTGCTTATCTAAAATCTGAATGCTTTTTAGAAACTATAATTTAATATTTAAAATTAAATCATTAGAACTATTAAATTTAAATTATCACCATAGAAAAAAAATAGAAATAGAGAATAAAAATAGCAGAATTTAGCAAGTGTAGATTAATTTTGAAGAAAGTTAATATTCAAAATTATGTAAATGACAAACTGAATAGTTTGTGTCCACAGACAACTGTTTATATGTGTTATAATCTTACCTTTAAAATAACTATGAAATAATTCAAGGTATGAAGTATTCTTTTTGGGTTATCTCAACACAAACAAACAAATCACAAATATTTCCCCACTCTTTTTCTGTCCTAGGCTTGTGGAAACTTGATCCTGTAGGGTTTAAACTTAGGTGCCCTACAGCTTCCTTTCCTATATAAAAAAATGTGATAATGATTTTTCTCTGCATTTTCATTTTATGCATATTACTTAACTTTAGCCACAGGCTAACTTGTAATGGGCACAATATATATAATATATTTGAAATGCACTATAGCTATATTATTTTAGATATTCTCCTCCTTTTAAATAAAGAATGGGCTGCAAAAATTTGGGTTTTTCTTTATTTAAAATAAGAGTGTAGCTGAAACATTATAGATGTGGGTCATTTTAAATATTTAATATAGATTTCAGGTAGCATTATGCATTGTTTCTTTTTTCTATTATATACATCATTAACAAAAACAGTATTAGTTCAAAACACTAATATATGAGATAACAACAATAACTGCAAAACATTTCAAAGCTAATCCCAAAACACAAGTTATTTATGATAATCAAACACTACATATAAATATCAAAATAAAAACAAATTTTCTTCTAATTGCAGCAATCAGACTTAATAATTACTGTAACCTATATATTTAGATGTTTTGGTTAGGGTTAAGAATTTGCAGGCTTCTGTCAATTTGTATCTAGTTACAGTATAAAAAAATGAAAAAAAAAAACATTGTATACTTAAAGCCAGAAGTTTACATATTCAGTGGACAAAATTAAAACATTTATCAAAAATCTTAACTTTTATACATCAATAAAATTCAATAAGATCATAAGGATTTTGACTGTCATATTGGCAAAAATGCTGACTTTTATCTGAAGAAATACCAAAAAATGCATCAGATGATTTATTATTTTAAGATACCTTGTACATATTTCTTTTCATGGGTGTTACAAGAAAATAATCAACACAAATTTCCAATATTTTAAATTGTATCATTCAGATAATAAATTTAAAACATGGAACTGTTCAGCATTTAAAATTTTGAACAATGTGGATTATATACATTTTCCATCCAAAAAGACAATAGTGACATAAATTGTTGTGTATAGATGTGAACTTATAGATAATAAGACAAAAAAAACTATCAGGTATCATATAAAATTAAAAATGATGTCACTGAAGAAAAGAAAGTATTGAATAATAAAATTAACTACGAATAAACAAAAGTACAGTTTAGGAAATATCAAAATTACAAAAATCAAACAATTGAAATCTTTACAACAATTATGTTATCATGATTGGTGAGGAGTATCAAAAAATATCTTTATAAATCTTCTAAGTGAGCAGAATCACTAATCTCAATGGTTGCATCAAAATTTCCAATCCTTTCATGAAGTAAAATTAGAAAACATAATTTTTATCATTGCAAGGTAATACTAAAATTTAAAAAAATGAAATTGAACTTAAAATATAAATTTTTTAAAGGCAAACTGCATCATAAAAGATTTTTGTTAAGCTTTATTTTAATATATCCTTGAAAAAATTGTTTACTAGAGAGATTTATATTAGATATGAAATATAGACCTGTTTGGTGACTATATGTGTAATTAATTACATTTTTCTAAGTTATAATGTTATCTTCAAGGGTTTCTGGATTTGGCCAAAAAAATCTAGAGTCAAAACTTTTTTTTATAGTATTTTGAATACAGAGTATGTGTTTATGTTAAGAAAAACAATACATGGATTGATGTTGAAAAAGAATAAATGCTTCCATGTTTAAATTTAGATTGATAATGTATTATTGCTTTTTATTATAATCCTCTTGGTTTTATTGCTTATATAACATAAAAAGTTTGAGCATCAGAGATGACAGACCTGAGCTGTCATCCATGGATCTTGAGGGCCAGAATCATTTCACTCTTCACTCATTTGAGATTTTCTTAACTACCTAAGTTAGATAAAATATATTTTAAATACAATTTGACTTTTAAGTGAAACTGACATAAAAAAAGCTTTCAATTTACATGTTTTAAACTATGCATTTTTGAAATCTACTTATGGACTCATATTCATAGAACTAAATGTTGAGTATGAGAGTGGGTGTATGCATAAGTTTATTTAAATTTATTCAAATGTATGGAGTGAATTAGAATGCCCACTTTTTTGAGAGGTCAAAGCAGGATTCCTTTTTATTTATGGAATTAGAATTGTTTGTTATATGCCATGCCTCCTTGATATTGTACTTGACATTATTTCTCTCAATGCATGCAAGGCTGGTCAGTGTGAGCTCAAATGTGTGGCTCATTGCATTTTGGTATTCAAGAAATGTGGATTTATTTTCTGGATTACTTCTGGCTCTTTTATAAAATTATTGATGGTATAAAATAGTCCCAACTTTTTGATGAAAAAACTTTATAACTACTTTTAGTCAAAAACGGATTACAATAATGTCCGTTATAATTTATTTATTAATCTCACATGATTATAAATACAATTTTTCTCTTGGTAAACTTTTACATTCAATGATAAGTTTAAAATTAGATAAATATTAGTTAATTCAATTGTTTAAGTGTGGAATGTTAAGCCTCATTTCACAAAATCTACTAGTAGCAGACAACCACAAAAAGTTTTCTATTGATGAGCAAAAGACAAATGTATAAATCAGTCAGTTTCATTAATGTTGCTGTAAATATTTGTGAATTATGCCGGCAATACACAAATATATTTAAGTAACTGTTTATTTTAATAGTTTTATTAAAATAATGTATTATTAATTGTATTTCATGTAAATAATATATTTAAAAGGTTACGCTGTCCCGGGTTCGCTTCCCAGTCAACGCATTTAACATATGAAAACAAAAGAAAAGGTTATTAGTAATTGAATTATATAATATTAAAGTGTTCCAGTCTAATATTGTGTTAAATTGAAGATCTAGTTTTTAATAACAGTTAGTTTTTTTTTCTATCATTTTCCAGAAACCACTCTTTTTTTTATTTAAAAAGTTTTAGATGATACTTTTTTAACAATAGTCATCATTAAAAATAGAATTATGTGCCTGCAATATCACGACAGTTTTCAACCGTGATTTAAATTTTTAATGGAAAAACAATCAGCGATTGCCAGAGGATTACTGAAAGAAAAGCAACCTTTCTATCTCAAGATGGATATTTACACTGATTAGTAGATTAATTTTTAATCCAATAATAGATTCTACTTTAATAATAATACTTCAAGCAACAGCACCATCTTTTTACATAGCATTAATAGACTCCTAGTGTTTCTAATAAAATTTCATTTTAAAATTACTAGCATTCTTAAAAAGTTACTACAAAATCATATAAATACTGCTTTGACAAAAAATACTTATTCAGATACAGATACAATTTTTTTTATAATTTATTCATTCATCTCATTGTCAGCTTTTTTAAATCTCTTATTGAGTTTTATCATCAGTGATTGACAATTGGTTTACTTTCCAATTTTTAGTAATACTACTTATTTTTCAAAATGAAACAATGAATTAAAACAGGAAAAACTCACTATATGTATTGCCACACACAGCAAGCTGGATGCCAGAAAGCTTGTGCATAAAATCCCTATCTAGTGCCTACTCATCCAATATCCCCATACTAGTTTCTGGCTTGTGGCTTTCGTCAGTGAGGAGCCTTGGATCTGAGAGCACTGCACCTAGATCTTAGGATCACTGATGAAGGCCACAAGCCAGAAACTAGTCTGGGGATATTGGATGAGTAGGCACTAGATAGGGATTTTATGCACAAACCTTCTGGCATCCATTGATTACTCTAGCTTGCTGTGTGTGGCTATTATAGTGAGTTTTGCCTGTTTTAAAACAGTTATACACGAGCATAAGAAATGGTGGACATGTGATGTTTATTGGCTTAAAACAATGGCAGCCCTTTTATTTTATTTAATGTTTATTTATGCTTTTTATAGCAAATGTGAAGTATATAAACTGAATTAATGTTAATTAGTTTAGTACAGATATAGATGTAATTTCTTTTTATAGAAAGAAGCCATATTTTTTTATTTTTTTATTTTAATGTGTCAAATGCGTTAACCGCGAAGCGAACCAGGGGCAGCTGCTTGGAAAGCAGCTATGCTAACCATTGTGAAGTTTAAGTTTTACCATTATTCTTTCATATATATATATTGCATTTTATATTGTTTGAATACCACGGTCGCGAATTGTTTGTCAACTTCAATCACATTTCAGTTATAATTTTATAGAGATATTTTTTTTGAGACGGAGGCCGTCATTAAAAAAATCCATCTAATTTGAAGATGTGTTTTATTTATTTCAGAACAATATATATCAAATTTTTATAACTATTTTTTTTCTTTCAACATCGAAATAGAATGTATTTTAGAAAACTTTATGAAGTTAACGAATAAATGTTTAAAATAGTTATTTAATACTATCTATGTTTAAAGTTGTTTGTTAAGCAACATCGAATAAAAGATAAATTTGATTATTAGATGTACATGTTTAATATCAAATTGCTAAACTTTATTACATTTAAACTATAAAATTTATTAAAAGAATATTGCCGAAAACATTACAATTTGATTAAATATTTGTTTTCAACTAAGTCTTATAACTGCTTTATTACTCTGCCTGTAAAACTATTTTATAAATAATAGTTTCATTTACGTTGCTGAATGACGTATTTTTATCAGTTATCGAATTATCATTTTTATTTTTATTTTAAAAGACAAAATATTAATTTTATTCTTAAAATATATTATGGAATATATATATTTTCATGTGTCAAAGCATCGGCCGGGAAGCGAACCCGCAAACCCATGACAACTGCTTGTAAGGCAGCTGTGCCGACTATTCGGCCACCAACGCTTGACTATTTTAAATATATTTTATAGTATTGCTGCCCACCTTTGCGACTTTCAATGTAATTCTATATATATATTTCTTCCTTCTTCTTCTTCAGTAATTTTACTTATTCATATACAACTATATATCTTAATAAATAATTACCATCTGCTTACACCTTCAAGCAAATAATGTTATTATAATAATAAATATTATTTGCTTAAAGGTGTAAGAAGATGGTGATTATTTAATAAGATATATAGTTGTAACTTTCAATGTTTGAATTTATAGGCCATTTCATTATGTATTTCCATTCATTAATCACAATGATAATAGTAATATTGTTATTAGAAATAAGATTATTACAAATCATTCACAGCACATAAAGCAATCCCCCCCCCCCCACCAAAATAACAATATTATTCTGTTCAACAGTTTCATAAAAACTAATGGATGCAGTACTATATAAAGAGACTTAAAATACATACCCAAGAAGAAAAAAAAGATTTATAATGTGCAACAGAGATTCCTTAATTCATAGATTCGTTATGATTTAAGTGAATTGCAGATTCACAACCATATCATCAAAATAAAGAATTGTTTTCTATGTAGTAATATATTTAAGTACGTATGTTAAGAACCATATAAGAAGAAGAATAAACAGCATTATACATCAATTTCAGTGGTGGGATTCAAAAAATTTATCAACTGGTTCAATGCGCTAATGACAATTTTAAATATTAAAAAACAATGTACCGAAGGGTAGTTATTATTTTATGCAGTTACTACTTAACCAGCAACAATAAAAGAGGTCCACAAAACTAGATTATGTTATAAGAAAGAATTTTAAAATATTAATAAAGAATATTAAGTAATATATGACAAAAAACGACAACAAAACTGTTATTCAAGATGTTTCCATAATGTTTCTTGTTGGCAACCTCACTTGCAATTTTTTTCACTTTTATCCAAACATCATTGGTTGAGTGGTTTATTCTTAACCATCTTTTTACTGTAGGAGTAGTATCTCATTCCTTTAGAGGTAGGATGATTAGACTAATGATCATTGGGTTTGATATATTAAAAACAATTAGGTGGCTTTTCTTCTCTGAGCATATTATATTCAACTTTGAAAAGCCTTGTCTGATTCTGCTAAACTTACATCAATTATTCTGCCAATATTTTTAACTCTTTGAACACTTTTAAAAAATGCATAATTCTGGGAATTTTTTGAAATGTTTTCCACAAAATCTTAATAATCATTAATATTAATCTGATAATTTAAAATGTCATTAAACCATGTGCAATTTTTCTTCAGTTGCATTCTATGGAACTAGTATTTGTTTAATATTCCATTAAATCTAATTCCAAAAAATTGAAAAAATGTAATTTGTTCCTATCTTGAAATTGGCTATAAGATGCTTTTAAATGTTCACAGTCCATTAGCTTTTTTTCAAATTTGTTATGATATTTTCTAAAAGTTTTTCCTGGGGAAGCCAAGACATTGATGATTTTCTACAAATTTTATATTTTTGAAAGTTTTTGAAATAATTAAGTTATCAATTTTTTTTCATATGGACATTTTTCTTTTTCAATTATTTGATTTAATAAATATTATCATGAATTTTTTACCCATTATTAAGTCTATATTTCTTGTTAAAAGTGCATTTGAAAAAAGAGAAATTTTGGTTAAAATATCAATCATCAATTCTAAATCAGTTATATAATATATATTTTCATGATGGGCAATCATATCTAAATACTTTTTATTTGAAATAAAAATGATAACATAGCAATGGATAAGGGTAGGACACAGCTAGGGTTTATCTTAAGCTATAGATAACTTATCTGGGTTCCAAAAACTGTCTTTTAAATGAATCTTGTGTTAAAGATTTGCAGAGGTCCCTACTGTTGTTTTTTCAGGCACATAGTCTTAAGGTTATAGCCTGAATATATATTACTCTACTAATATTCATAATTTCAAGTTTTTTGAATATTTTGGAAAGTTTAATTTGGTTCTTATTAGGTTGATGAAAAATGGTATATATTGTATTAATAACTATTCTAAAATGATTTACTTATTTTATTTCTTTTACTGATTCATTTAAAACAAGATGGAGGCAATGATTTACACAGTGCCATGTCATTTTGTTTGAAATCTATTTTGCAATCCTAGTGCTCACTCCAGATTTTCTCCCAAGAATAATATTCATACCATTCGATCAAAATTGTATACACTTTTTTTCTAGATAATTCTTAGTAGGTCCAACATTATTTAAACTTTCCATAACTGAAGAACATATTACTGCATTTTGTTTTCCAATTCAACTGTTTACTGAAAATTGTTGGTGATGTAACTAAATTCTCAACTTTTAAGAAAAGAATAATAACTGGTTTGCAGGATATTTTTGAAGCTTCATCGATAATCAAACATATTTTCATATTATTTTCAATAATTTTATTAAATATTTCCTTAATTTCTTTTCCAATGAATCCAACTACTTTCACAGCAGTTTGAATCCTATACACATTGTTTAAGTCTTTTTAAAAATATTATGAGATTTTGATGAAAAATGCTCTTTCATTTTGTCCTTAAAGAAGTTTGTTGTACCTCTTTATTTTTTCCTGATTCCTCAATCTGAAACATTCATAAACACTTTTCTCTTTTATAAATCACATTTTGCACAATACTCAGAACCTAACTTTTTATTAAAAATCACCAGTTCATCATATTTTTCTTTAAAATTGTTATAAAAAGATCATTTTTAATTTTGGAGTTGTTATTATTTTTTTATTTCAACAATTGATATGCTGCTTCTTTCAAGTTGGTCTGGTTATAAATACGACTGTTTTGTATCATCCAAAGTCTGATGCAACAGATTCTGATTTGGGTTTCTTATTAAAAAAATCTGTCAAACTCTGTTTCCTTTTCATGCTTTTAAGGGCTATTGAAAAAAATAATGTTTTATTTTAATATATTATAAAGCAGGAGTGGAGATGCACTTATATATTTGAATATTTTTATTGGTTGCATTCACATGTGGTCCTATCATAAACTTTTATAAATGTGCTTATGTAATTGATAAACATCAGTCAAAAATACATTTTCTTCATTTTATTAGTACTAAACAAAGATTTCTTGCTAAATTAATAAATGGTGTAGGTTACGTAAATGCAATAGAATAACATGTATGACAAACCGATCAGTCATGAGAAAGTTGTGTTAAAAATGTCTTAATTACCACATGAATAATGGCAGAAAGATTTCAACATGGAAGAATGTTCTTCCATACTTCCAAAATGAGTGATAATATAAACCTTTATATTTCTATTAGTTTGCATTGTTAATCTATATTTCTATTGGTTTGCATTGAGTTCCAGCTTTCTATTGTCTTTATTGATCAGTGAACTCCAGTACACTCATAATATTGTGTGAATTTAGGGTATAGTGTAAAGCTGAAATAAATGACAGTGCTATCCCCTGGTTATTTTGTACTTATTTTCTTTATGTTATATGTTTTTTTATTGAAGTGTTATATTTCATCAAAGGTAATAACGAGTTTTATGAAATCAATAAGTAAACATTATAAACATAGTTCTGTCTAATTTTATTCATCTGTAGATGGAATGAACATTACTGGGGATGCTTAGAATATACTGTTTCATAAAAGACCCTTAAAGAAGAGTAAGGCATGTAAATGTGTAATTTTGACATTGGTCCACTGCCCATGTGGCCACCTTAGAGAGAACCCCAATCACAAGTGTTATTTTAACAAACAGTTTAATGAACTCAACAAAAAATTAATATCAATTTTGCTGAACCAGTGTGAAGTGGCTGAATCTCACTAAAGATCAATGTCTTTTCTAAATGTTACATGTTAAACTTTTATTGAAATATGAAGCAATATTTTTTCTTAATATACATAAATTATTATATATGTGGCTTTGGCTAAATTAAATAGCTAAGCCTACTAATATATGGAGTATCTGAATTAAGTTCAGGCCCATATGATTTTTTCAGTTGGAGAGCTGACTTTAAAGACATGTAGATGTCTAAAAGTTTCAGATCTTCTTCTAACAATTAACTTTTAGATAAATGCTTTGCTTGAGTTGGTTTTTTAAATCTAATGTCCCAACTCCTCACTGAAGAGACCCATAGGTCGAAACCGGTCTGGGGATGGGGACAATTCAAGATAAAAATGATTTGAATGTCTTCTCTTGTAGTAGCATTTATCATTAAAAAAAAAAAAAGCTTGTTTAGAGCTATTAGCACACTCTTAATTTTACATATTTATATATATAATAAAATAAACTAGTTTTTAAAATAAAATATATATTTTCATTTAGAAGAAACAAATTTATTTTTCATTTGAAAATGCAATATTAATAATTCTGGTTACTTTCAAAGCTTCTAATCACCTTCAACATTTATCATATTCATATTATAACTAGTACTACTATTTCAGTTAAAAATAATAATAATAACATAAAGATGTAGAAAAAAGAGAAAAAAAGTGGAGGAGGAGAAAGGAAAAAATTTGACGTATTGAAGAACTTAAAAGAAGAGCATTTTCAAAGGCAAGAAGTTGATAATAGTAATACATTTATATATATATTTCCCCCTGAATTTGACTCTTGAAGAATGAATTAGAAAATTAATTTCATCACATAAGTGCAAAAAACAAAAGAGTAAGCCAAAAAAATTCAAATAGAAACAAATCATCAAAATTGGTCAATTTGTAGGAGTTTAAATTAATTATCACCAAACTCCTTTTGTTTACAAACTGCTAATGTAACTAATGGAAAAAAACTAGAAAAATTGAGAAATTATAACAGAAGTTCAAAGAGAAAAATAAGAATTGTAATAATAAATTTGGTCATTTACTGAAATACCAAATGCACTGGAAAACAAAAACAACAACAAAACAATTGATAAACAAACAAACCAAATTTTTTACAGAATATACATCACTATTCAAGACCCACCAACCTCAGAAAAAAATACCACATGAACCTAGTATTCTTTAGAATTTAGTGGTACTGTAATTATAATATATAACAAGCTAAACATTATCTGACTTTCTGTGTTTATTTTCAATGTTTCAATTAGAAGCAATATTTTTCTTCTATTTAGTATTATCTCCTGAAGCTTGGATAATCAGTGAATAGCTAAATTTAGTGTATTATCTAAATCTAAGACAAATTATTGGTTATTATATTTTTTAATGAGAATGTATTTTTTTAATGAAAACAATTGAATTTGAACTTTTATATTTAGCAAGCATCTTTATTTATTAATATTTAAGCTTGTAATGTGAGTTTTGAAAGTCAATAAATATGTAAGGTTTTATTTGGTAAATATGTTACTGGAAAAGTGTAAAAAGTAGGTATTATATAGAATGCACAGGCATTCTATATAGTAGATGTCATTTTTAGGCAAAATATAAACTTTCATTTTTATTTTCCTTTTTTATATACTTTCCCTAGACATATAGATATCCTAAGCATTATAAAGAATGTCAAATAGTTTTTCAGCAAAGTATAAAAAAGTCTTTATTAAAAAAATCCATAAGAAAATGTAAGAAATACAAAATATAAGATAGGATTTTTTTTATATTTAACACGTATAAATGATAGAACAAAAAAAACTAAAAAATTATTTTTTTAAAATTAAATAATAAATATTTACCTATTATGTTGAATTTTTATATTATGATGGAGTTTTACTTTCTTAATTTCAAGTATGATATGATTATTATACCTTACTGATAAGCCTTCTGATGAAAAACATAATAAGTTAGCGTATGACAATGTTTATAAACTTATAAATTTATGATAGAAAAAGATATGTTATTTGCTGGTGAAAAATTGATTACTTTTGAGATCTTAAAAAAATAAAGAAAACAATTCTTTATGTCTAATCTATTTATTTCTGTTAATGCAGCTGATATTATCATGTTTATTCACATGATATTTGGATTCAGATACTGTCTAATAGCATGCATCAGTCAAAATGATGTGTTTATTGGTTTTTATTTCCAAGTTTAAGATCAAAAAGTAGTTGCACTTTTTCTTAAGATGCTTTAAATTTTTTAAATGAAACCCTAGTTGAGTTTACACAGGCTGAATGGAGACTTGAGTACTTGTACACATCAAGGCAGATTCTCTTTCATACTTACAATTTTTACAATAAATTACAGCTGTGAGTTTTGAAAAATAGAATTATTATCAACTAAAGCAATAAACGTTAAATTAAAGGCCCTGGTTAGAAACATAATTTGTTATTCCATGATGGTTTTCATTTTGCTACCTTCAATTATAGATTACATTTAAGTAAATGATGAATGAAATAAAGAAAATATCTATCCAACAATAGGTAGGACATTATAAAATTTTGTGAAGCTAGAAGATTCAAAATCATTTTTTAAAAATGAAAATTAAAGGTTTCACGATAGTCAGAAATATTAAACGATGCATAAAAAAATATGACGGTGATATATTGGATCCATGCTTTTTACGTCCATGTTTAACTTTTAAAATTTATTCAGCATTGCTGTATTTAAAAATGAACATATATTTACGTTATCACACCTTACATAATTCATATTAATATATATTATAATTTTTTAAAAAATATGTTATTTGAAATGCATTAAACTATTTTACGCTTGAACAAAAATATACAATCTTTTCCTTTTTTCTTAAAGCTTATAAAATTAATCTTCCAAACTGTATAATTATTTTGATTGTTAGTTGGTTATATTACTTGTATTCTGATTGAGGCAAATTGAATATATCCAATTTTTCTAGCCGAATACATTTATTTCCGATAAATTACGTGAAAAATTTAATATAATAAGTAATCATATATATTTAAAAATATAATAATCAAAAAGAAAATAGCAATTGCTTTTTTTTTTTTTTTAACAAAACCGTTTCTTAATTATAATGCAAACTTTTTCGCAGAAAGTAATTATTAGTTTTGTCAAGCTTCATGTTTTTTTTATTTTCTAACATTTTTTTTTCTCTTTTAATATTTCCACTTAAAAAAAAAAAACTTTCATTATATTTCGTATGTAAAAAAAAAATAATTAGAAACTTTTGCTTTTAAAAACGAAATAATTTAAAAGCAATTTATTTTATATAATGTTATGCAGTACGTGTTTAAAAACTTCGTCTTCTCGGCTTTTAGAATTAAAATGCAATAGGCTGATGATTATACAATCCTTCCCAATTCCAAACGGAATCGACAAAATGTATTTAATGTTTCGAGCGCAACAAATAAAGGGTTTGGTTTAATAATTAATATTTAAAAAGAAATAGAGTTCTTTATTAGTCATTAGTGAAAGAAAAATATTCAACAATTTTTAGAATATGTGAATATCAACTTAAGAATATGAGACAATGAAGTATTTTGGCAATTTTTTAAAAACAAGGATGGACTTACTTTTTGGGGTGCAGTGTTTACCCTACTGGGTTGCTATTGGGTATAACAAGTTAAAAGATAGAAGTTAAAAGTAGTAAAACATTTACAGCAACTAAATTATTTGTATATAGAGAAGCATTAGAAAAAAATTCAGTATGCTTATAAATTTTTAAAAATAAAGGGTAAGATCTTAAGATCGATCAATATCTTCTTCAGGTTGATCAAAACGTTAATGAAAGATTGAAATCATTCAACTCTCATCACCTGGCAATTTTTAAAGTTAGTAAATAGTATGTTTATATTTTATTACTATTATTATTCCATAAATGAACTTGGAGATATATTTGTCTTGCAGTGGGACTGTTTTACATTTTGTTATATGTATACACAAAGAGTAATTTTATTAACAATATTTTTAAAATATCAGAGAGAAAAAGTAAAAAAAAAAATTTCATTTATTAAGTTGTAACCTCCAGGATACATGCCCATATGCATTGGATAATTTAAACTATATAAAATAGGCCATAACTTTATTTTGTTACAGAGTTAAAAAACATTTTCCTATATTATGAAGTACCTAAAATATCTTAAGACATGCAGTATCTCCCTATTTTCATGTTAGTGAAAAAAGTAGACATAGAAAAATTATATATGATGATAAGACTGAACATTTTATGATAATAAATAATGTAGCTAACTAATGAAAATGTATTATACTAATCTTCAAATTTAACAATAGAAACATTCATTGCCACTATATATATTCACCATTAGTTATTATATTGTTAAAGGAATTATCATATTATCCCAAATTTGTAATTTCACTATGTGCTATTATAAGAATAAAAATATTTAAAATAGATGCAAAATAAATAGATAATATATTTGTATGTCATGATTAAAAACTATAAATACTATACTTAATAATCACAATAATCAATGAAAAATTTATGTGGAAGTTACTGAAAACCACCAGCTAACTATATGTAAGTTAATACAACTCCCTCAATTAATGAAAAAATACAGTCTGACTTCACTTTTACTTTAGTTTGGATCATATGTAACCATTAAATTTATTAATATGTCACAATGTAGACTTTAATTCTATGAATTACATTATTTTAATAAATTGAATAATTATATATGATCCAAGTTAAAGAATACCTGAACTCATTTTTTACTTTTTTTATTGACAGAGTTGTATTAATTTGCATATAGCTCACTGGGTTTTTCAGTAATTTCCACATAAATTTTTTATACATTTGAGCTATCAAAATTAATAACAATCAATTAGCTAACTTCAAAGGCAATACAAAAATAAAAAATAAAAAACCCATGAATAAATGAACAATCATTTAATGTTTCTTGATTACTTGAGTTAACAATAGATTACTTTGTTAAAGAGAAAGTAAATGCCGATTTATTATTATAATTAAAGAAAAAACTCATTTACATTGTAAAATATAATATTTGTCTAAATCGCATGTTAATAAATTGGAAATAATAATTGAAAGTTTGCTAATCTTTCACATGCACTAAGACAGCCAATCAGATTTTAAACAGCTGTCTTAAGAATGATCAGGTTTCGACACACGACAGAGATTTTGAAAAGAAAAGGATGATACCAACCTTTTCTCAACTTAACTTTTTAAATATATAAGCCAGTCTTAAGCATCTTGGCCTGAAAGCTTGAATATATAAACATATACACTTATCATTCATTGTCGCTGATAAATTATATTAACATCTAGAAAATTGCGGTTTAGTAAATCTAAGATTTCGCTCTGTAATATCTTAAATTAATAACACAATGAATGATAAGTGTATATGTTTATATATTCAAGCTTTCAGGCCAAGATGCTTAAGACTGGATTATATATTTAAAAAGTTAAGTTGAGAAAATGTTGGTATTATCCTTTTCTTGTCAAAATCTCTGTCATGTGTCGAAGCCTGATCATTCTTAAGACAGCTGTTTAAAATCTGATTGGCTGTCTTAGCGCATGTGAAAGATTAGCAAACTTTCAATTATTATTATAAAATATATATAAATCTAAATGAGAAAAGAAGATTAATCCAATCTATTCATAATTCATCTGGAAAATAAAATGTCATGATTGGGAGTTTAGAACTGTGTAAATATAAAAATGATAGGTATGATATTATATGATATCATGCTATGTAAATAAAATACTATCTTCAAATTATAAAATTAAAAATAAAGAAATGTCATAAAAATAAAAATAATGCTATTTTAATAACAATAGAGAGTAAATATATGTCTTACACATTTTTCAGGCAACAACTGAAAATAAATTAAATATTTTTGAAATTTTATCCATATTGTCAAATCCTAAATTGTCTATTAAATGACAAAAAAGATCAAATTAATTAGAGATAAAAAAATAATATTGTAAATTAAGTTATAGACAGTAAAGATATATTCCATAAAGAAGTTTAATAAGCATAAATTCCTGTATGAAAAGTAAATCCAAATAAAATGACTGAATTACTAATATCTTAAATATTTAAAAGACATCATCTTACTGCAGCAATAAATTAATTCTAATTAGAACAGAATTTTTTACTTAAGAAAGAAATGACAAGAAAAAAATATTAAAAATACTTTTTATTAACAAGAAAAACAATGTAATATGTGAATATAAATATTAAATTATATGGTAATAGGGTATTACATGACAACTTAGATTGTATGAATTTGTATCATAAACATTATGCAATGAAAAACTAATAAAAATGTATTACTATTAGAAAATTATGCAGTTGTTTTTATTTATGTAACTTCCATTATTTATAAGTATACATTAGACTATTTTCAGCTTCAAGTTTTAATTGTTAGATGTTTTTAGAAAAAATTCAAATTTTATTTAAACACTCCACTTAGCTGTCAATAAAAACACATAGGTTATTATGTAACATGTTTCAGATTGTATTTCATAATCTCTTCTTTAGATGTTTTTTGCATGACTACTAACAGTATTTATGACCTTCAGATTTATGCATACTGAAATTTGAGACAACACTTTAATAAACCAATCTATTATGTCAAGGGAAACAGATAGTAAAAATTTATAAATATTTTTTTTCTTAAGAGAAAGTTTAATTAGTGGTTTCCAATCACTATAAATTATCAAATCTATAGATTGGCTTGAAGAATTTTTTCATTTTTTTTTTTTACTTTTAACTTTCTGTTCAATATTCTTTCTTTTCACACTTGAATATATATTCTTTGACAAAGGCATGGGTTTCCACTTTAGAGACACCTCCCCCCCATTTATAACCATTACTTTCTGCCTTTTTAATTATCTTTCAATAGAATAGCACGATACACCACTATACCTTTTTCCATATTCACATGGAACTGTCTCAGACATTGTGAAATAGCTTATGAATGTAGAAAAATATATATCAGTGAAACAAGGTATTGATTGAAAATGATTAAAAGATATCATGCTAATGATTAAATATAAAAAAAATAAATGTATCTAAAGTAATAGTCCAGATATGTACTAATGAATATGTGTTTAATTAGAAAAATATAAGAATATTGGATAGAGAGGAAAAATAATTTTTAAGAATTTTTAAAAAGCTTTTTTTAGCATATAGCATCATAATTCAACATAAGGTGATAATCCATAATGCTGAAAGATTCTCATTAAAAAATGTATATATGAGTAGGACTCACATAAGTAGTATATAATGATTTCTACCTAATGTTGCCCTTGATAGAATAAATTAGTCAATTAAATTGTTAACTTAATTTCAATATTCAGTATTCATGAATCTAAATTTCACTGGTTTAATGCCATTGTTCTCATTATCAGGACAGAAGCACCTGAAAAAGAGAGAAGACTCAAAGTATTGTGTTATATATTAACCTATGATTTATTTCAAAAAATTGAATGTATTTGAAAAGTTTAAATAATTTTTGAATTTTTCTAAAATCATTTAACACTTTTATTTATTTAGCATTCGGATTTTTTTAGATAACTATTAACAAAATATCATAAGTGAACATGTGGAGATTCCAATCAAAGATAGCTTCAGTACTGGCTTTATTAAACATTTCAATTCATCACTGTTGCCATAGATTTGACAATCATTAAATGTGTGATTCACAGTTGATGTTTGTTCATATTTACATAAATTAGTGGTTATTTTAAATTTCATATGTGAAGTAGTTAAATGAAAGAGTATAGGTTATCCTGAATCTGTTGATGAATCTCCAGTGATGTATAAAAAAATCAGATGACTTGACTGTTAGTGCTACACTATAATAAAACAAATTTGTTTGGAAACTCATAAAAATCTCAATTGTAACACCATTATACTTTGTAGTACTTTTTTGAACATCCAAAAAATGAAAATTAATTTGAAATGAATCTTATGCAATGAAACTATATCATGAATTGTTGATAAGAGCAATCTGCTTAAGTTTTTCATGCTATTTCCATGAAGTAACTTTTCTTCTGATATTTGATAAGATAATATGTAAAAAACAACAACAGAAAGTCAATGCAAGAGTAGACTTGAAAATACCAGTAATATATAACAAGTAAAGCTAAATGATGAAAATAGTTCAACATATAATTACACATAAAATGCTATCATCACACACTTTCCTATAAATATCAATCCTGAATATTGATTTAAAATTATTACGTATGTTATAATAGTCAGATGTAATTAACAAGGAGATAACATAAACCTTTATGAAGCATAGAAATAATTAATTTGAAATGATGAATTATGGGATTTGAAGTTGCAAAGAATTACATTAAAATTAATTGAATGCAACTTTTTGTAATTTATTATTTAATAATTTTAAAGTTAAATTATATTGTAGTTTATTATATTTATTATCTACATATGTATTAATACAATTTTTTTTACAGAGAAATTATAAATGTTTGTGATTATTTGGTATGAAAATGCTGTGTATAAAAACTATTGATTTACTAAATGGCTAAAAAAGATATTGGACTGCTGTGGTTATTTGATATGCCATATCTAAGTGATTGGAAAAAATTTTCATTAAATTACATGTTAGCATTCAAATTGCAGCGGCCTTGCAAGTAAGTAGTTGGTTGCAGACGGTTGTGGGTTCGCGTCCCGACCGATGCTATGACATACGAAAAAAATAATAATAAAATAAAACAATTTATTTAAAAAAAAAATTAAATTAAAAAACAACATTTTTGCATTATCACAAACATATTTTCTGTTATTTTAAATTGTACAATTTCTTTTTTTTTATAAAGAAAAAAATATTAATTACAAATTATGTACAAGTATTAACATATGTAAAGTGGAAAGTTTTTTTATGTAACATAAGATATATGGCTTATAAAATATAGTTATTATGACTAGTGTCTAAAGGCAGGTATAATGATTCAATTTAAAATATACTTTATAATATGTAATATAGGGAGTGTACCAATAATGCTAACAAGTTCTTAATTGATAAGTGCAATAAGAGAAAATATTTAAAATCTCTATCTAGAACATTCCCATCCCCAGACCAATTGAGCTTTTGGCTCACCTCAGTGAGGAACTAGAATATTAGATCTAAAATATGAATGTAAAAACCAGCACTTATTTAATATGTAACATTTAAATAGAAACTCTGAAATTTTCTGACATGAAAAGGTCTTTAACTCCAGCTGTCTAACTTAAATGGGAATGTTCTAGAGATTTTAAATATTTTCTCTTACCACACTTATCAATTAAGAGCTCGTTTGAGCTATTGGTCTGCTCCCTATATTACATATTTTTAAATACAAGCTCATAAAAGCAATATCATGCTATATATGACTTGCTTTATTGATTATAAAATTTGTTAAGCACATACCCATTACATAAAGTAATATATATTAAGATCATGCACCTGAAAAAATGACAGTAAGGACTTCTACAAATCTTAACACAAGATTTATTTAAAGACAAGAGCAGCCTTAATATATATTGCTTTATTGATTATTGTAACTTCACCTTTAAGGCCTTGGCAATGCTAAGGCTATTAAAATATGGTAGAACTGAATTTGGTTCAGTCCCATATAGCTATTTAAATTAAATAATTGGAGTTAAAGACATTTTCTACTTAAATGTTATGATTTAAATAAGTTTTGGGTTTTGAGTTGATATTTTAGATCTAGTGTCTGAATATTCTAGCTCCTCACTGACATGAGCCAAAAGCTCAAAACCATTTGGTCCGGGATGGAAATGTTTTAGATAGAGATTTTAAATATTTTTTCTTACTGCAAATATCAATTAAGAGCTTGTTTGAGCTATTGGTATACTTCCTATATTACATATTTGTAAATACAAGCTCATGAAAGCAATGTCACACTATATATGACTTGCTTTATTGATTATAATTTTGCCTTTAAGGCTTTGGCAATGCTAAGGTTATTAAAATATGGTAGATCTGAATTTGGTTCAGTCCCATATAGCTATTTAAGTTAGATAGTTGAGTTAAAAATATTTTCATGTCTGAAAATTTCAGAGTTTCAACTTAAATGTTACACATTAAATAAGTGCTAGGTTTTGAGTTGATATTTTAGATCTAGTGTCTGAATATTCTAGCTCCTCAGTGAGGTGAGCCAAAAGCTCGAAACCAATCAGTCTGGGAATGGGGATGTTCTAGATAGAGATTTTAAATATTCTCTCTTACTGCATTTATCAATTAAGAGCTTGTTTGAGCTATTGGTACACTCCTTATATTACATATTTGTAAATACAAGCTCATAAAAGCAATGAAAGCCATATATGACTTGCTTTATTGATAATTAAGTATAATTTATATCATTTTAAAATAGTGAACAACTAAGAAAAATAATGGTCTGCCAAATTTTTCTCATAGTATTTCTGGGTATATATTTTAGGACATATAAATATATATTATACTACTCTTTATTATTATTTTTGAATATTTTATTTTTTGTTATTGAAGATTACAGAACTATGGCATTTTATGGATTAAATTTTTTGATATTTTTCTCAAGCAATTTTTTTAGATTAATATTTTTTTTAAGTCTTTATTCTTAATTCACTGTTTAAAAAATTGTAAAAAGTTCTTTATCTTTTAAATGCAGACTTTTTATTCATGTTAGAAAAAAATTTAATTATTTATTTGAATTTTTTAAATAATCTCTAGTCATGATGGTCAATTTTTACCTAAATGTGTAGTTAATTAAAATTGATATCATATTTCATTAACTTAAATGATAGTTAAACTAGAATCATTCTTTACTGCAATAATAATATTCTTTTCTAAATATGATTGGCCTGAGAACTGTATAAAATTAATTGTCTTGGAATGGCAGTTCACAAAAACCATAATTCATGAATTATCAAACTATTATTTTTATTGTTTGAAAATATCATTATTAATAATATTGTGACCAATATTATTGCCAAAAAATATAAATTTAATAATAGAAATGTTTTGTAAGTTTGTAGGTTATCAATTTTTTTTTGTTAGATCGAATAGTCTTTTAGATTCAGAAAATTATTGAATTGAATGCTGATGAAAAGAAAACTGTATATATATATATATTTTTCCATGAGTATTTGTTTTCTATATTTAGCATAAATCAGAGCAGCAATGACTTTTAAAAATTAAAATGTCTAAAAAATAGATGATTATTGTTTTCTATTTCAGTAGTAAATCAAAGCAAAACTCTCCATACTGTAGTGCCATCTTGTGCCAACAATAGCAATCAATGGATGCCAAAAGGCTCGTGCATAAAATCCCTAGCTAGTGCCTACTCATCCAATATCCCCAGACTAGTTTCTGGCTTGTGGCCTTCATCAGTGAGGAGCCTTGGATCTGAGAGCACTGCACCTAGATCTTAGGATCTAATGTAACCCTCCAGCAGCCACCTTTTAACTCTACTTAACTACAAAACTATGAGAATGAAATTGAAAACACAATAATATTTTCAATCTAAGCTCAATAGCTTATATAGTCATATGGGTCTGAACTCAATTTAGCACCCATACATTTTGGTGTCATTGGCTCTTTAATAACCATAGCCACCACTATCCTATTGGGCAGGATTGGTGTTAAACCTTTAAACATCACATGATCACTGTCTCATACTAGCACATAAGGCCACAAGCCAGAAACTAGTCTGGGGATATTGGATGAGTAAGCACTAGATAGGGATTTTATGCACAAGCCTTCTGGCATCCATTGATTGCTATTGTTGGCACAAGATGGTCACTACTGTATGGAGAGTTTTGCTTTGTTTAATAACAATTATGTGATAGTATGAGATAGTGATCATGTGATGTTTAGTAAATTTGATGCTAAAATGGCAAATGTTAAAAATATTTAAAAGAATCATTAAGTACAGACATCGTGGACTAGATAACAAAAGGCATTATCAATATATTTTAATCATAAGGATAGCTGTTTTAGTTCTTAAAAAATAGTATTCTATTTTCTAAACTTTCCATAAAAATTTAAATCAATGATAGAGTATTTGGTGAGCCCATTCCTAATCATAATGCTTATTTATACATCAGACCACTGAAAAAAAAAATTGTTAAACAATGTTCATTCCGACTCACAACAAAATCAAGTAATTGAATCTTTTTTAAAACTTTAGTAGCTTCATTCACAAGACATAATAATAAAGAGATAAATAATAATTATGTTTGCTAGTATGAATAAATCTAATTTATCACTCACATATTAGCACATCAAACAGACAAAACATGGTCAATATTATTAAAACATAAATTCAGCAAAAATTAACTTGTTACCAGTAACATAAATAAAAAGTACAAATTAAATAGGATCAATGCTATTTTAAAAAGATTCTGGTGGAAAAAAATACCATTTAATAAAAACTTAACAAATGATCTTTTAGAATAAACCTAAAAGAGAAATGTGTACAAATTCAAGAAGAATAAATTCTTACACTTTAGGAAAAAGATACTTAAACCATTAAGCATCACATGATCACCATCTCTTATACTAGCACATAATTGTTTATAAACAAGGCAAAACTCTCCATACAATAGTGCCACACTGTGCCAACCAGAGTAATCAATGGATACCAGAAGGCTTATGCATAAAATCCCTATCTAATGCCTACTCGTAGGCATTAGATAGGGATTTTATGCATAAGCTGGCATCCATTGATTTACTCTGGTTGGCACAGTGTGGCACTACTGTATGGAGAATTTTGCCTTGTTTAGAAACAGGTATTTCTGATGAAGGTGTGTTGTGATTGCATGGAGATGATTTTTAAATTATTTTTTTAAATAAAACTATTTTATTTATTATCAACATGTAAATTCTTTATCAAGGTAATTAATTTTAACTAAATTGAGGCTTGAAATATTTGCTTAATTTTTTATATATAATATTTATAGCAAATTTAAATTATTTTTAGTATAATAATTATTAAAAATATTTTTAAAATGATAAAATGTAGATAGTATTTTAAATATTAAAAATGTTGAAATTATTTTAAATTCAGGGTATCTTAGTAAATGAGTATATACAAGTATATAAACAAATTTGTAAAGATTTTAGTGAGTAATTTATATTGACTAGTATTTTTATTAAGGCTTTTAATTCTACTATTGTATCCATATATTTTATAGCTTATTAATAATTTGATTTGTGGTTTGTGTTTGACTGCATTAATAGGAGACTGTTAAATTATATTTCTGAAATAAATAAATATAGTAAATATAAATAGCCCTATAATTTTAATAACTTCTATGAAAGCAAAGGAGCTGACTGCAGTGTTGGATTGGGAGGGGGGACAATTTATGACTTAACAAAAAATTTCATTTCTTATACTGTATTTCTTGATTGCTTGAGCATTAGTAAAGAGATTTTGATTGAAAGTATGTTTTAGATCAGCGTTTCCCAACCTGTGGTACGCGTACCATTGGTGGTACGCGAGTTGCTGGTTGGTGGTACACGAAAAATAATCAATAATGGCGGACATAAAAAATAAAAAAAATTAAATCATAAAAATATATAGAAACGTTTTTTCCTATAATTCATAAAAATTATTTTAATGAATAATATTATATAATAAAGTTGTTAATATGAACAGTCGATGATCGAAAATCCAACAATTGATATCCTTTTTTTTTTTTTTTTGGAGTGCACTTTTAAATTTAGCCGTTAGCCACCAGTAACTTGAGATGTCACCGCCACTGTTGTGATAGTGCTGCACTCTCATTCACTTCACCGCATGGCTTACAAGTGACAGGTTATTGTTTGTGATTGTATCATCTTTGTTTATTAAAATTCATTGATCCCTATATAACCTGCTTATTCGAACTTAGACAAGAAGCACAGGTTTTTCCTTTTGATCTCTCTTCGAAATTGTATGATTTTGATTGGCTTCAGGTGCTTGCATATTTATCTGATATTTTTTGCAAATAAATGAACTTAAATTTGACACTTCAGAATAACTCGATAACGATCTTTAATGTTAATGATAAAATTGAAAGTATGATTAAGAAATTAGATTTTTGGAAACAGTGTATTGAAAACAATCAACCGGAAGAATTTGAAACTCTACATATTTTTTTGTTTGAAAATAAGGTTAGTCTGTCTTAAGATATACAGAAAATATAATAGCACATTTAACAGGATTAAAATTGTCTTTCATGGAATATTTTCCAAAACCCGAAAACACAAATGATAAGTGGATTTCAAATCCCTTCTATGAAGAAAATTTAGAAAAAGATACATCATTATTAATAAAAGAGAAAGAAAATTTAATTAAATTATCGACACAATCTAATTAATTTTGGTTAAACATTAAAGAATATGAACAGTTTTCTGAGAAAGCTCTTAAATTATTATTACCATTTACTAGTATGGAATTAGTAGAAAGAGCTTTTTCTTCATATATTTTTTTTAAAAAAAAGTATTGAAACAGATTGAATGCAACTGTAGACTTAAGGGTATATCTTGCATCTTCTGAACCAAATTTCAAAAAATTATGTTTTCGAAACAAGCACAAGGATCTCATTAAATTTATTTTATAAAAACATTTGATTATGATAAAAAAATATATTAATTGGGTTTTATAATTTTGTGTTTTTATTAAAACCATTTACTAATAAATGAAATATGACAAAATAGTAGATAAATATGATACTTTGAACAAACACATACATATATGTTACAGTGAGTTTATAATTTCAGTGAGTTTATAATCCAGCATGACGTTTAGGTATGTTACAATGTAATTTGTCTCATTATGTGATATGAATACATGGTCACCCTATAATATGTATAATGCAAATAAAATAACACACTCGCAATAACAAATTTCACAAAATACAATCATTTTTATGAAGTGGTACAATTTAGCATGATGTACTACCAAGTGGTACGCGAGCCAAAAAAGGTTGGGAAACGCTGTTTTAGATGATGAAATTATGTTTTTAAATTATTTGTGAACCTGATCTACTTAATAGCTTTTTATGCATTTATAACTGATATTTCATGGAAGAGATTGTGAAGTGATATAATAATACTGTAAAAGAATGAATTTAAATGTGCTAGTAACTTTCAACTGATAATAATTAATTTCTATGTATTTTTTTGACAAAAAAATCACAAAAATTGAAATAAATTAATCTACAAGTAAGAGAGTTATGATAGTAAGAACTAAAACTAAAAATGTTAAAAAGTAATTACAAACTAATTAAAAATTATTGATATATATATATAAAGAGATCCAAAAATAAAAATTGAAACATTTGATAAGTCTGATAGTGAACTGAGTAATATTTCAATTATATTGAAGAGCAGGTCATTAAAAAATGTTCAAATAATAAAGTCTATTATTAGAGACAGGGAATATTGTAAAATAAGATTGCATTTTTTTCTTTTGGATTTCTCTTTTTTTTTTTTTTAAATTTGCAATTTTTATTTTTTTGCTTCTGATGCAAATATCATAAGTTTGTTTCAATTCTTTATATTAGATGCTTAGAACTTTCCTCTTTAAAAAGTTTCCACATCTTGAATTTTATTTGCTTTCTTAAAAAGTTTTTCATATGTGTAATAAGACTTTTACTTTTTGTTTGAGTCTTAACTTAACAGTTATTATCTCCCGTTAAGATAAATAACTAATCATGCTACTCTGATTTACTATTCATCTCTGCTGCGTTACTATTTCATCTTTTATTTATAATAAATTCTATTTATACTTTTGGGATTTGTTTTTTTATGATATATTATGTCTTTTCTCAAATCATTTATTATTATTATTATTATTATTATTATTATTATTATTATTATTATTATTATTATTATTATTATTATTATTATTATTATTATTATTATTATTATTATTATTATTATTATTATTATTATTATTATTATTATTATTATTATTATTATTATTATTATTATTATTATTATTATTATTATTATTATTATTATTATTATTATTATTATTATTATTATTATTATTAAAGTGTCATAGCATCGGGGACGCGAACCCGCAACCCAGGCAACTGCCTGCAAGTGCAAAGCAGTCGCGTGACCTCTCTACCACCAATGTAAGACTATTATCATTATTATTATTATTATTATTTAAGCGTCATAGCATCGGCCAGGACACGAACCCGCAACCCAGGCAACTGCCTGCAAGTGCAAAGCAGTCGCGCTGACCTCTCGACCACCAATGCAAGACTATTATTATTATTATTATTATCATCATCATCATTTTATTATTATTATTATTATTATTTTATACCAACAATGTGTCATTTAATGTGTATTTTTACAATTAATGTGATTTGTCTTCTTTTAAAAGTGATCTCCAGTTGAAAGTTAAAAAATAAAAGGTTACTAATAAAGTTGCAGCTTTGGTATTATAATCCAGATATATATCAACATTTTTCATCTTAAATAGTTTACTACTGATTGAATCTTGGCTTCAGGGTAGCCTTTTAATGTTCCATCATCAGATTTTCAATTGAATAGACGGTTGAAGAATTGGAGTGAGGAGTGGATTGAAGCCTGTTCATTAAAGTAGGAAGATTGGCTATCTTAATATATATCTGAGCACTTATTGATTGTTGGTTTAGCATGAAATACATATATTGGTGATTATTTATCTTTTTGACATATATGTGTTCAAGTGTACTAGTGTTATGAGATAGAGTGGAGAGTGGTTGGTTGTATGAAAGTCTGTAGTCACATACCCTATATATTACATATATTTATATAGGTATATAATAAGCCTGTATTTCAGTTAGTTACTGCTTGATTGATAACTTTACAGTCTTTAAAATTGAAAGCCATGGTTTATTTTGGTTTAATATATTTAATAACATAAAAAAGAATGAAAATTTACAAAAATACATATATATCCTCCATGCTCAAACAAACTAATTAAATTCAATTATAAAATATAAATATCTGGAAACAACTTGATGCTTTTATGATCTTAAACTTAAAGTTATATGCTTAGCATGATGGATTATGCATACTGTCCAGAAGCCTGTTAATATTTATATATCATCATACCATCCATGAAGACATATAGACTTTGCAACTTTAATCTTGCATTTATTGAAATCACTTAATGCAATATCAAATTCAAGATAAATTCACCACTTTTTATTATTTTGTGTGTCATAACTCTGATGAAATGATTCGTTGTGTTCCTCAATAATATCATATATGTTGGTTCTAAAAATATTCAATTTCAAATACAATTTGAAAAGTTTTTTTGCTAATGTTTGGATAAAGTTTCTTCTAATTACATTACAATTGTCACATTTGTATTAAAAATACAGACAACAAAACAAAATGCTTTCCAGATGTGTTCTTCCATTTTCTATTTATCCACCTTTTTAAAATCTAATCTTAGCATCTAATAAATTTGCAAATATCAAACTTAGTAACAAAGTATTCTATTGCAGAATAAAAAATATTTTATGTTTTGTGATAATTTCTATTATAACACCCACCGATATATCTATAAAACCGCCATTGTTGGCTTTAACCCGAAGCTTCGAATAAAGATATTTGTGAGCATGGTTTGATCCCATCTCACGTGCCAATCTTACCCGTAGATAAGAATTATCTCCTCGAAAACGTACATAAGGGTTCTGGTATGTATATCTGATATGGTAGCGCACTGAGCCAGCTCAATCTCAGGGTTTGGGGACGATAGTCTAACTAGAGAACAAAGCTACAACCAAACTAACGATGTCTTACATGTCTATTATTATATGCGATAGCCTATTGGATAAAATCCATTAATCTAACCCGGATCTTATCAGGGTTTATTCTATTCAACCATACCCATTACCAATAAATCCCATTTGTACCTGCATATAAATATTACTATTCAAGTACCCAGCCCATTTATTCTGATCCACACACATATATATATCATTCATACACGCATCAAAATAGTGCAAATATATATATCAGAGCTGTTTATTTAATGTTGTCATATATTTAAATTTTAAAAGAGACTTAATATAGCAATTAACATTGAGGTAACACTAGTTTCTTTATTAAGATACATTCACTGAACACATATTTTGTGCCACATCACTTTACCTTAGTTCACGCGATCAAAGACAAGTCCGCATTGATACCTTGCCAAGAAAACTAATCTGGTGGATATAACGGATGACAAATAGTTCCAATGGGGTAGGTCGAGTAGCATATCTCAGAGGTGGAGTAGTTGATTCACTCTCTTTGCAAAAAGGTCCAAATCTTCAAAGATCTTTCATCACCATTTCTTCGATGAAACAAAATTTCTTTATTTATTAATGCAGTTCGTAAGTCTGCTTCAGGTGAGTTTCACGACGAGTGTCCACTGGGCCGATTAACGAAACCCGCACCATAGAATTACCCCGACATTTTTGGAAAGAAAAAAATATTAAAACTTCTTAAGAAATATTTTACACGTCCTCCTAATCTGGAGTTCAAGCCGCGTCTCCCCTTTCTTTTTTTTTATATATCCACTCGAGCACAACAAAAAGTTCTTTTGTTTTCACCTTTAACTTTTCAAAAATCTCTCTGCGTATCCGTACGCCACTGACCAGTTCTTCCATTGTTCTTCAAAAAAAATACCCACCTGACCAGCCTTCAGACTTCCCGACACCAGTTATTAACTAAACTGCCTACAGCAATTATCTCATTTCTATTTCGGTCCTCATATGTTCAAGGGATTACTCAACAAAAGAAAACACGTGTCACCGACAATATTAATAAAACTCAAAAAAAAAAAACTTACGGATAAAATATCTACGAATAATTAATTACGCTTTATACAGCTCTACATATATAATTGATTGTAACCATCACCGATACTACATACGTATATTGTACACTCGCACATACACTATATTTACATATACCTACACACATAACTTTCACACTCCTTGTAACAGGGTTCGAATGACCATTTACATATATATTTTTTTATTTTTGTTTATACAGAGTCGCTCCACATTAACACTAGCAATTAGTCATATATCACATACGCGCGTATTCGAACCCGTTTGTTACACTATGTTGATCTAAAAATAGAAGCATTTTTTCTATAAAATAAAGTCTAATTATATTTTGTTAATAAAGTTTTAGCAGAGCTCTGGCTGATCTCTTTTGTTTATAGTATTTGCAATTTGTCCTTTTGCCTTTTAATTAAATAAAATGGTGTATATATTAAAAATTCTATACAGTTTTTTTTCTCATGTGTCATAGCATCAGCTGGGAAGCGAATCCGCTAACCCGGGACAACTGCTTGTAAAGCAGCCATCGCTGATCTCTCGACCACCAATGCTTGACAAATTCTATGCAGTTGTAATCAAATTTCATGAAATTTGCAACAATGTCATTTATTATAACCAACATGTTTTATAATTATAAAGACATTTGTCTGTCATGATTTGTGATTACAGCAAATAATTTATTGTATAATATATAGCAAAAGTTTCCATACTATTTCTAAATTGATTAAATCATATTAAATGTGAAATTATAATTTTAATTCCAAATCTGATCTCAAACTGTTAATAAATCAACTCCTTATTAATAAAAATATAAATATCATTACTCATGAGCTTAATTCCATTTCTTATAAATTATTTTATTAGATATTGATATTTTATTTTTATTGATAATTCTGAACTTGAAAAAAGGTAGCTTTTAATCATTTTTGAATATTCATCACCAATTTTTAGTTATAGTGACCTATTTCTTCTTTTTTAAAAAAATCAGATAATAGCAAATAGTTATTGGGTTTATCATATTATAAAATCAAACTTTTATTGCAGCTGATATAAGAAATAATGAGGAATTGTCTTAGGCTACAAAAAGAATCTGAATGTAAGTTTAATATGTTATATTTGTGTAGATCATGGAGCAAAAGGTCAAGCTAGCAGCTTTTAGCAGGAGGAAGCCTATCTGTTGGTTGTACTGTTTCAACAATCTGAGCATAACCATAGTTCTGAATAAGATTATAAACAAGTGAGTGTGATTTTTGGAAATAGATTGCTGGAATCAAGTGGAAAGACATACCATTTGACTTCCTATGTTGTTGCATCTTGGAAATACTAATGCAAGCCAAACAGCCCTTCCAGAACAGCTTTGCACACATTGCATTGATTTTCCTGATAAATGATTTAGTAACTGTGATTATAGGTAAGTAGCAAGCAATTTTCAACATGATTTTTATATTAAGTAAGGCAACCTTTCCTTGTAGGAAAAGATATACCTTGCAGAGGGTCTTGGTGATCTGTCCAGTTGATTGGATTATTGTCTGTTGTATTTCTTTGGACATAGCAGATTGTGATTTATGCATTGAGAATCCCATGGATTTTTGTGGATTGGCTAGGTAATCAGATGTAATTCACACAGGACACATTTAAGAGCAAAGCCACAGCTCTGGGAAGCAAATCAACTAATTAATGCACAGGTCAGCATTATAAGGCCAAAACTAGGTCTTTCCAATCAAAAACTAGTTGTGCTATTGAAATTCTAGGCATTAGAACCAAAATTCTTGGATTATCTGATTAAAATAATTTTAGAGGCAATGTCTACAAATTGGTTCCTCAACTGTACAAGGCAAATCAATAATATTGATCCATTGTGCCCTAACTATTTCAGACAAGATGAAATGTTTAATCATATCATTTACTCTTGCACCAGTATTGGAAAAATTAAAATGATTATATATCAAAATTCAAAAGTGTACTATTACCGAATTATCTCCATTAAGGACTGCTTGCTTTCTAAAGACATTCCAACTATCAGACTGTCAATATTCTTGACATATTCTGTTTGGTTGTCCAGATGCAAAAGACAATTTACTCGTCCACAGCCAGATGTGGATATTTTTTTTTCAAGCAATTAAAAACTAAAGGACAGAGATAGAACTCTTGCTACAAAACTCTTGTATGAGGAGACTTGGAAACTGTTTCAGTTTCCAAGTTCAGATCCACTTACCTGTGATATGATGTATATATGTGTCTAATTATTACCATACATGTCACGATATTATTTTGAGTTAACTGTAGATTGTTTGCTAAAGTTTTAAATGTAACCCACTCTTTTTTTTTTACCTACTTTATCTGTAAACATATATTAGCCCTAATAAACTTATTTTGAAGAAGAACATAAGTTTAATAAATAGTAGAAAATTTCATATCAATGGATATCTTGTAATATGGAAATAATGTGATATTTATAAACATATCAGAATAATACAAAAGACATTTTACCTTTGGTTAGATGCTACATCAACTTTTAAAATGATTAACAGTATTATAAGAATAAAAAACAAATAAATACATATAGTGAATTTTGGGGGGGGATATTCAGAAGTTAACATCATACTTGAATTCATCATATACTGTACAAATGAATCAAAATAAATATATCTTTATTATTAATATTAATAACATAAATATTTACAATTTATACAAGTAGTTAAAAAATGATAACCAAAACACAAAGAAATTTAAATATTTCACTGATAAGACAAAAAGGCTCCAGGCCATTAAACAGTTAATTCCAACTCAAGGAGGTTGATCTGTAACACTGTAATAGAAGGAGACCCTTAAGACCTCAAGCAAATGCAACTCAAAAAGGTGAAGCATGTAACAAAATGTTTGATTAGCCTAAGAATTCTAATTTTTACTCAAAACAAATGTTTATCTGATAATCTTACATAGAGTTATTCCGGGTCCACCCAAGATTAGAGTCATCATCTTCCTAGCCAAGTATCTCTGACATTGATTGAAATAAGTTTCCCAATCACTGTGTTTTCTGAGCCAGTTGAATTTCTTATTGTTGAATATCATAGTACATCTTATATACCATATTGTCTTAAGGGTATGCACAGTTACCATTGCATTATGGGGGTTAAATTTCTTAAAGTATTGACTAAATAGAAGTTTTAAGTTGAAATATATTTTTATTAATGTAATAATAATTGATAAATTTACTGCAGAATTTTTTTAAAAAAAAACAACTTTATTTTTAGATTATTTTATTGTTAATGAATCTATTTTAGATGACAAAAACATAATAATTGGGCAGAATTATTTTAAATTTAATATAATAGTCAAAATTTAACATATATTAAACTTTAATTACTTTCCACCATTAACATTTAAATAGAAATGACATAAATATTTCAATGTGATAATTGAGTTTTTAAATATTTCAGAACTTCAAATTTAATTTTGAAATTTGCAGCAACTTCTTTTCCCCACAGTGATGCTACAAATTAAATATAAAATCAAATGTGGCAGTCTACTTTCAAAAGAGAAATATAAGATTATTTTAATTTAGAAAAATGCATTGTGTAATCCTTATTTTCAGTAGCATTTAAATTATTTTTCTTTTTTTAAAAACTACATTTACTTGTTAACTTTATTTTAAATTATATGCGTGTTTTTAATAATAAACAAATATTATATATAAGCTTAGTTACTTATTTAAAATAGAGATCTGATGATTAAATTCTATAAGGCTAAATAAAATCAAAATATAACATTGATATATTACTGATATTATTCCATATAATTTATGATCATAAAATAAATTTATCGGCTATATATAAGTAGAAAGGTAAAATATTATGTAATTAACCCATTGTAGGACAAATGATTTTGCATCAATTTCTCACACAGAAACAGTGAAAAAAAAAGAAAACATCATGCTTGCTAATTGCTCAATGTAAGATTTTAAGTTTTTTTATTCTTGTTTTACCTTCTATCTATAAATAGCTAGATACTCTTAAATATTGGTAGTTATCTGGATTGGCTATAAACTATCTATTACATTCTTTAGATTCAAATGAGACCATAAGCAAGGCAGATTGATGTAACTACCATCATATAATGAGATCCTTGACTGTATATTTATATGATATATTTTTGGATTTATCTGTGCATGAATTTTATTATAAATATACTAATGTTTCGACTTTATCATCCAAGCCATCAACTTGGTGGTGATTTCAAGCCAAAACACTGGCATATTTATAATAAAGAACATAAACAGATGAACCTAAAAATTATTTCATTTATATCTTTAACCCACTAAAATCTCCATAACACATATATAAATATATATTGAAATCAAAATATTAGTAACCATACTAATCTGATTTTGCTTTTTTCTTCACTTGTAAATAAATGGGTGTTGATTTACTAACAAATAATACTTTGACTGGGTTAGATACTGTTAATCAGTTCTGTGAAACAATCGTGCTTGTATAAAAATCATTAGGTCTCCTATATGTGTGTTAAAAGTTTTTATGTTACTGGCCATCATCGATATAAAGCAAGAGTAGAACGATAAATTCAAAAAGCAAAAGTTTCTTAAATAGAAGTCTGCCATTTCATGTGTTCAAATATTATATGACCTCCTAAAAAATAATCATTTAATTACAAATTGTTATTATATACTTTTATTATTTTACATTTAAAAAATATTATTTTTATTAATTAATTTTCAACTTTTTAAAAATCATTATTGTTTTATTTAATTAATGCAGATTTACTAGTAGATTCAGCAAGGTTAAAAAACAGAATAATTGAAATGTGGTTTTGCTTTCTGTATAAAAAATAATATTGTTAATCAAATTGATTTAATACTAAAAATTAAGATAACATCAATTCTTATAGCATTTATTTAGGAAAAATTTGACTACAGTGAATTGTTTGCTTGAGAGTGGGTAAATATGCTGTTTGTGATAACTTAAAGCAGCAAATTTAAATTGTTTAGTTTCACTGACTGAATTTATGAGTAATATAGATATTTTGGTACTTGAGTATTAACTAAGCTATGACATACTACACTGAAGGCATACTATTTTAATCTTACGATCTTTAAGATAATGTCTCCTAGTGATTTGTGAACAAACTTAATCGATAAAGTTTGCCCGCAGATCACGTGGAGAAGTCACCTTGAAGATCACAAGATTAAAATAGTATGCCTTCGGGGTAGCACATCATAGGATAGTTAATAGCAAAGGAGACATCCAATATCACCATGTTGGTCATTGCGAAATAATAAACTAATAATTTACTACGATAAAAAATTATCAAAAATGAAATATTATAAATAATCATTACAATTTTTTAACGCTATTTAAATAATCATTTGACCCTGAAAATGATAAAAAAAAAAAGATCAAAAATGAAATATTATAATCATTACAATTTTTAATGATATTTAAATAATCATTTGACCATGAAAACGATAAAAAATTATCAAAAATGGAATATTATAAATAATCATCTACAATTTTTTAGGGATATTTAAGTAATCATTCGACCCCCCCCCAAACAAAAAAAAAAGAACTAATCATATATATTTTCAGACTAGAAACCATTGCGAAATAATAACTGATAATTTACTACGATAAAAAATTATCAAAAATGAATATTATAAATAATCATTATTACAATTTTTTAACACTATTTTTTAATTTTCAGTCCAAAAATGAGACACATTTATTGTTCAAGAACAGTAGTAATAATTTACTCCGATAAAAAATGCAATAATAAGTAATAATAATTTTATTACAGTAACATATTATCAAAAATAAATATTATAATCGCAAGATTAGAATAGTATGTCTTTGGGGTAGTATGTTATAGCTTAGTTAATACCAAAGAAGAAGATGTCGAACATCACCATGTTGACCATTGCGAAATAATAACTATTAATAAACTACGATAAAAAGTTTAGCAAAAATGAATATTATAAATAATCATTATAATTTTTTAGAACGATATTTAACTAATCATTTGACCCTGAAACAAAGAAATGAACTAATCATTATAATTTTTTTTCCACACTAAAGCATGCGGGCCCCGCCAATTTTTAGTCCAAAAATGAGACACATTTATTTTCAGAACAGCAGTAATAATTTACTCCAATAATAAATGGACTAATAAGTAATATTTTATTACAGTAAAATATTATCAAAAATAAGTATTATAAATAATCTTTATAATTTTTAATGGTATTTAACTAATTATTTACATTAAAAAAAGGCAAATCATTCTCAATTATTAACTACAAATAACTACCTTTATAAGATAGTGCAATACTGAAATTCAATCACTTCTTCTTTGGAGAAATGGTAAGTCCCTTTTCTTGGTTTTTGCACAGACATTTTGGTTAATTAGTCATAAATGGTAATCAGTAATACAATTACATAAATTAGTAAATAAAATTTGATAAATTAGTAATAAAATTTGATAAAATTAGTAAGTAAAATCAGCAATAGTTCAATGATCAAAATATAAAATAACCAATCAAAAATATTCAATTCTTACAATGCAGATCAGACACTGTAAAAAAATGTGTCTCACTTGGTCAACGTAAGCAGATAAAAGACAGATATTTACCCAGAATTCACCCAAGTATTTTAAAATCTCAAAAGTGACCACAAAACACCTTAACCACTTCTATCAATTAGTCATGCCAATGTTTCAGTTGCCATGATATTGTTTTGGTTCTTCATCAATGATATCTACTGGTGGGTTGTGTAGTACATCATAGCTTAGTTAATACTCAAGTACCGATATTTTTATGCAGACTATTTGATAAATAAAATCATTATCTTAGAAAAAGAATTATTATCAATGACACATTTTATTCCAAAGGACAAATTTACTCTAGGGGTAAAATAATTATTAAAAAAAAAAGAAAGAGAGAGAATTTAATATAATTTTCAAAACCCAAAATTCATGAAAATATTTATTTATACTTTAAATTAAGAAATAAAAAACAAAAAGTTATTCCAAGAAGAAAAATATATTTATCAAATGCTTTTACTTCATTAGATTTATTATCTTTCTATTTTATATTTTTCTCGGTTCTGATTAAAGTTGGAAGTTAGTTGTTCATAAAAAAATTCTATATAAGTTTTTTTTAAAAAATATTTAAAATCCCAAGCTGAGAGATTATGAGAAAGACTTCAAAACTCAGGATAAGTAAAAATATATTCAAAAAAATGGATTTGTTCACTTTAAACATTTAGGATGTATATTGCTATATACTTTTATCTGGATGGTAAATTAATGAAAAACCCATCAATTTATTAGTAATTTGTAACTTTATTCTTATTACCATGATGAATAAAAAATTGCATATCTGAAAAGATGTTCCATGAAATTGAATGCTGGATATAAAAAAATAAATGACAATATAAAATATGGGTAAAAAATACCTAGTATTAAATATAAAGTGAAACATAATGAACAAAAAAACAACCATTATTAAATATAAACTGTATATTAAAAACATAGATCAATTAATATCTACTATGAAATATAGATCAAATACAAAATGGAAAAAGGATTAAATTTAAATATTCACATTAATATTAATGAAGTTTGTTAAAACTTGTTATTTAGTTTTTATTATAACTTGATGCTGTACAATTTTTGACCATTAATTATATATTTATATAATAGAGGAATTCACAATGTGAATATATGTATATATAATGATAGACATGATCACTTTCAAACAGTAAATGTTTATACAATTAATAATATTCTCCACCCTAGTACTCAACACTAGTGTAACAAGAAAATTAATTATTTCCATATTAGTTTTTTTCATATATATATATATAATAAAGAAGATTGTTCTGAAGATGTGAGACAGAGTGTGTGAAATACTGTTTTTATTAAAAATTCCTTATTTTTTAAATTTAACTACTAAACATCATATGATCACCATTTTTTATCCTTGCTCATAATTGTTATTAAAACAGGCAAAACTCTCCATACAGTAGTGCCACTCGGTGCAAGCCAGAGTAATCAATGGATGCCAGAAGGCTTGTGTACTGTATGGAGAGTTTTGCCTGTTTTAATAACAGTTATAAGCAAGCATAAGAAATGATGATCATGTGATGGTTAGTGGTTTAAGATTAATCCTGCCTAAAAGGATAGTGGTGGCTATGGTTATTATAGAACCAAAGATACCAAAATGTGTGGGTAGTGAACTGAGTTCAGACCTGTATGACTATATAAGCTAATGAGCTTGGATTGAAAATATTATTGTGTTTTCAATTTTATTCTCATAGTTTTGCAGTTAAATATAGATAAAATGTGGCTGCTGGAGGGTTGCATTAGATTCTAAGATTTAGGTGCAGTGCTCTCAGATCCAAGACTCCTCACTGACAAAAGTCACAAGCTAGAAACTAGTCTGGGGATATTGGATGAGTAGGTGCTAGATAGGAATTTTATGCACAAGCCTTCTAACATCCATTGATTACTCTGGCTTGCACTGAGTGGTACTACTGTATGAAGAGTTTTGCCTATTTTAAATTTAACTTTGTAATAAACATCAAATGATCTACATATGTAATAAAACAATTATCATGTTAAACAGTATCACTTTCAAACAGCAAACTGGGTACAATTAATATTACACATTTCCCACCCTAGTGCATGACAATACTGCAACAAAAATATGAAATCATTTAACTGTTGATTCTCTTTATATTTGAAAAACCACCAAACACCATATGCACACCATTTCCTATGCTCATACAAGCTTTTATTAGCTGTAGTAAACTCTTTATATAGTAGTACCACCTGGTGCAAGCATTTATGGGAAGGTTTGTGTTTAAAATCCCCATCTAGTGTCTATTCATCCAATATTTCCAGACTAGTGTGACTTTCATCAGTGATGAGTTTTGATCTGAAAATACTGTATATAGATCTAAGGATCTAATGCAACTCCAGCAGCCATTTTTTATCGATTTAATTAGAATATTGCATTATATCCTTAAATCTAGGTGCAGTGCTCTCAGATTCAAAGTTCTTCTCTGATGAAAATCACAATCTAGAAACTAGATACACAATTAGTTAACCAATTTTTTTTTGTTAATTTATCAAAACTTAAATTTTAAAAAAAGCAAATTAATTCATATCCATTTTAATAAAAGAAAATCTCCTTTCTTCCATTTTAAATTAAAAGCTTTTAATTTTGTTTAACAGAGTATTCATTTTGTTTTAATTTTGGTTACTTCAGAAAAATTAGAAATATAATGTACAAACTTACTCAAGCATAGTTATTGAAGCAATAAGTAAACAACAGGTGTTCAGAAGAATGAATTCATTAAGGGAGGGATTAGTAAAAATAAAACTTTTTGTAAAATTAAGGTAAGCTAATTAAATATTATTGTCATCAAAAGTTTATTTAATTTCCTTGAAATCTTATTTAGAGAAATTTCTCAAAAACTTATAATCAAAGAATCTTCTGTAAGTCTTTTGTTTAGATTTAATATAAAAACCTCGTAAAACATGTTTTAGGAGTCTTCAAGTCAGTCAATGCTAGAAACTATGTCCAGAAATTCAAAAAGAACTGCATAGAATAGTGGGGTAAACCACTGATCTTTCCAATGAGTCATTTCCTGAGTATGTTCCAGTGCCCTAACATGAAGTCTATTTAGCTTGTTATTACTAGGAAACCAATCATTTACTTGTAATTTTAAGAATAACCTGCTTAGCAATATAGAAGAAACACATCATCCACTCATTGTAACTTTATTAAAGAGTCCCAAAAGAATGCAGGGCTCAAAAATATTTTTGCTATAATGTAAGTTTTTCTTGATTATTAACTAAATTATTAAATAGATATCAAATACTCTGTAAACTAAGAAGCTCTACCTGCAACATAAAATGTTTCAAAAGGGCCCTAATGAATACATTCAAAATACTCTGCAAATAAAGGTGTTCCACAATTTAAAGCTTTGTCTGATAAAAATATACTGAAAGAATTCTGCAATAGTTAATAATCTCTAGAGAAACTATAAGACTTTATAAACAGTGATGTTTAAGCCCCAGATTTCTATATGTAAGTGATTGATTATTTAGGACTATTATCAGATTTTTGTCATGGGTAAAATATCAGAAACTTATTAATTTATTGTATACATTTTTTCACTATATTGCACATGCAATTTTCTGTTGTTATAATTAATAATGATGTCCTTAACTAGTCCCCTTTATTTTCTGAATACTTTATATGTGTATTACTAAGAAGTAGGGCAATGTTTGTGTGACTATATATTCTAAATAATAGTAACCTGGGCAAACTTCCTTGACTTATATAAAGATCAGAATAAAATTATTTACTATTTAAATGTCGCACTCCCCTCATCACACTATTCATTTTAGTTTATTTTAAGTAGTTTTGCTTATTATTATGTATTCATTTATAAAGTTAAGCATTTTAGAGGTACAGTTAAAATCAAGTTAATAATATATATAAAATGAACTCACAGGAATGAAAAAAAGCAATCGCAGTATATATACATACATGATAATAATCTATTAAAATACGTTTTGCATGATAATATGGATAGCAATGATATGATTTTTCAATTTTTAAAAAAAAATTATACCAAGTGCTGACAAATGTAATTTTAATAAATTACATTTAATTGCTATATATATATATATATCAAACTGTATCTACAACATTAAACAGAATGTATGAATTTAGGTTAATAATCTTTGAATAAATCCAGGGGCTATCTAAATGGGTTATTAATTGTAAAATTATTGTAAATTCTAAATTATAGTTGATGAAGGGATTTCCCAGGATGTGTAATAGGTTCCCATTTATATATATGTCATGTGATCACTTCTATGACATTTGAGAATATAGTTCCATGTTTGTGACATAAATCTATGAAGTTCCTCCTGATTTATCCAAATTTTTCCTAAGAGAAAAGTTGATTAGTGGTCCCATATATTATGTATAGTCACACTAGGTTGGCTTATGGAATTTTTTTACCATTGTCAGTTTTTTTTTAATTTTTTTTCTGTGTCCCTTTTCTTCTCTATCCAATATTTTTGTATTTTCCCAATTGAAAATATGTTCATTGGCACATAGACACATCTATTTTTTCTCTTCTTATCATCAGTTTGTGTTCTTGCAAGCACTTTTCAATAAGACAACTGGTTTCACCAATATAAGTTTTTCCACATTTACATGGTATTTCATAGATGCAGTTTTTTAGCATTTCAAGTTTAGGCTTTGTAGATGTTGGAATTCCTTCCTTATAGTGTGGTATGGCTGTTCTGATGTTATACAGATCGCAGATTTTTTTAAATTTGTCTGCTATTTTGGAATGTATGGATACCCTACAATACCAATAATTGTCTTTTCTCTTGAAAGTTCTTTTTGTTGTCTATTTAACATTTTGTTAATAGCAATTAATGAATAACCATTTTTCATAAGAGTTTGTTCTATATAGATTCTTTTCTTTTCCCAAATCACTGCTTTCTGAACAGTCTTTTTATGCTCTGTTCCATAGTGATAGTATAACTCCATGTTTTATGTTTCTGGTGTAATTTTATGTATAGGCTAGGTATTTTCCTGTATGTGTAGGTTTGCAGTAAACTGTAGTTTTTATTTTGCCATGAGGGAATCTTGCCAAAACAATCTAAGCATGCCTATTTTTGTTCTTGTTCTGATTCTATTGTGAATTTAACTGAAGAGGATATGTTGTTGATGTGTTTATAGAAAGTTTGTAACAGTGCTTTAGCATGCAGCAATACAACAAATGTATCATCCACATAGTGAAGATAAACTTTAAGTGGATATAGAGTAGTTTTTATGGCTAAGGTTTCAAGTTCTTCTATGTAAATATTGCTGATCAGGGAATACAATAGTGAGCCCATAGCAATTCCTTGATTTTGTTGGAAGAATTCTGTGTTATATTAAAAGTATGTTGTTTTTATTCAGAATGTTAATACTTTCCATTACACTATCAATATGAAGAGGTGTTCTGGTTTGTAAACTATTATCACCATTTAATCTTTTCCTTACAATAGATATTGCTTTCTTCACATGGTACATTTATGAATAAACTTTCCACATCAAAGCTTATCGGTAAATCAGTTCTTTCAATTTTCATGTTCTTGATTAATTCTACAAAGTGTCTAGAATCCCTGACAATGGACTGGTCTTGTATAAACAAAGAAGTTAGAACTTTGAGAAGAAATCTTGCCAAATTTTGGCAAGGTGAATCTCTAGAACTAACAATAGAGTTTAATGGAATATGATCCTTATGGATTTTATGTAGACTATAAAAATGAGGAATTTTGCTGAAATATGATGTTATTTTACTTTTTTCTGAATCAGTGGAATACTTGCAATGCTTTCTGAATAATGCTTGTAACTATGTTTCTGTTCTCGATATTGGATTTTTTGCCACTTTTCTATATTGGCCTGCTGTGAGGAGATCTTGTATTTTGTTGTCATAATCAGCCATATCCTTTCCAACTATTGCATTGCCCTTGTCAGCAGGGAGAATAATTATATATTTATCTACTTTGAGAGATTTAATTGTTTTCCTCTCAACCATAGGATATGTTAGACTTCAATTTTTGTTGTTTGTCAAGTGTTCTTTTTATTCTCCAGAATAATTCTGCTGCTTCTTCTAAAGGCAATTTTTGAATGACTTCCTGAGTGATTGCCATTATATCTAATAAAGGGATATTAGACAGTGTATGGCCATGTTTAATCCTCTTTCAAGAACAGACATTTCAGTATTTGTTAGATGTTTAGCACTAAGATCTTTAACAGATAAAGTTGATACATTGCTTTATACATTATGATTTTTGATATGCTCATGTAGGTTAGCAAGTTCCTTCTTTTGGCATTATGTAGAAAATAATTTTCTTACTGCTTTAGAAACTCTCATGTAGTCTTCATCAGTAAGTTTGTTTTTTTAGAAAACATTCTACATTATTAATGAAATGCATTGTTTGATATATAGAAAACCTTTGAGTATTTATTATTTCTCTTAACAAAGCTTCCCTTGCTCTGAGTAATTTTCTCAGCTTCCTGGGAGTGAATTGGAAGTTTTAGTAGCAAACATTTAGGAATTCTTCCTTCAGATTTATATTTACATAAGAAACTTAAATGATTTTCTACTTTGGACAGCTTTAGACATAATTTTTCATAATGTCTGTTTGATGTAGTATCAAATCCATACCAAATACTTAATGTTTTCCTGAAAGTTTGTGATGATGGAGTTGTAACTGTATTTTTATATTGGACTATTTCCATTATCTAATATGTATATAGAATGTCTTTAGAAAAATTTAATTTTATTTCAATATTTCAAATACATTCAACTGTTCATAATAGCACATCAAACAGCTTAGTATATGCATAACATTTTAAGAGGTATTATTCTCCCATCTTCTTCAGGGGTTGCTGGCCTGACCAGTGACTACTAGCATAGAATTTGAACCTGGACCCTTGAGTACTGAATTTTAAGGTATCACTCTAACCAACTGAGCCATCCTTCCAAAGGCAAAGTCTGTGGATATTTTGTATATTTATCTATGAGGTTCCTCCTGATTTCTCCACTTTTTTCTCTAAGAGCAAAGTTGATTAGTAGTTTTCATACATTATGTATAGTCACACTAGGTTGACTTATGGGATTTTTTGCCATTGTCATGTGAGCAGCTTCTTTAAATTTTCTTCTTTCTCTTTTTTCTTCTCTAGCCAATAATTTTGTATTTTCCCAATTGAACATATGTTTATTGCACATACATCATCTACTATCTTAGACACATCTGTTTTTTCTTTTCTAATCAGTTTGTGTTCTTGCAAGCATTTTTCAATGGGTATTTTATAGATGCAGATTTTTCTTTTCAGCATTTTATGTTTAGGCTTTATAGATGTTAGAATTCCTCCTAGTGTGGAATGGCTCTGGAAAGCTGTTCTGATGTTATACTGATTGCTCACATGACAATGGCAAAAAATTCCATAAACCAACCTAGTGTGACTATACATAATGTATGGAAACCACTAATCAACTTTGCCCTTAGGAAAAAGTGGAGAAATCAAGAGGAACCTCATAGATAAGTATATAAAATTTTTACAAGCTGTTGCCTTTGACAGGATGGTTCAGTTGGTTAGAGCATTATCTTAAAATTCAATACTCAAAAATTTATGGGTCCAGGTTTGAATCTTAGTCAGGTCAGAAACACCTGTAGAAGAGGGGAGTATAATACCTCTGGAAACATTGTGCATATGCTAACCTGTTCAATGTGTTATTACTAACAGTTGAATGTATTTGGAATATTTAAAATAAAGTTAAATTTTTTCAAAGACATTCAATAGTCCAATATAAAAATACAAGTAGTTGACATGTTTCTTTTACACTGCTAAAACAGGTTATTCTTAAAATGACAAGTTAATGACATTTCCTAATAATAATGAGAGGGATATACCATGCTGGAGCACTGATACACACTTAGAAAATGTCTGATTGGGGATATCAGCAGTTTATTCCCCTATTTTATGCATTAATCTTACACGCTTTTCAGATATAGTTTTCAGTGGTGACTGCCTTGAAGACTCCTAGGATTTTATACTAAATCTAAGCAAAATATTTCCAGAAGATTTTTAAATAAAAGTTTCTAAAAAAATTTTAAATTAAGATTTCAAGGAAATTAATTAAATTATTGCTGATAATAACATTCAATTAGCACTCTTATGTTTACTAAAATTTCTTATTTTTAGTAAAAAAATGTGGATGCATATTTTTACTTACATACATATTTTATTTTTAATCATTTACAAGGATGAAAAAATTACAGATATTGTTTTCTTAAATAATCAAAATTAAAACAAAAGAAATACGTTGCTAAACAAAATTAAATGCTTTTACTTTAAAATGAAACAGAAAGAGAAGATTTATTTTTACTAAAACTGATATGAATTGATTTCTGTTTTTTAATTTAAATTGCAATAAATTAACACACAAAAAACGATGTAACATTCAAAATGTGCAGCTGAGTTAATATTCCCAAGTCATAGGAAACACTCATCTCATATGTGTGCAATATATGTAATACAATATATAAAAGATTATCATGAACAAAAAAAAGCCTAAAATCATAACCTACCACTCCAGGAGTTGATGTTCCCAGACATTTTTCTCTTATATTCCTCTAGGTCAGTGAAATACAAGAGAATCTAAATTAAATTATTAAAACTGTAAATACATATTACAGAAAATAATACAAAATGCAAAGATAATGAATATACTACTCTTTTATTAATATGATAACAAACAACAGACAAAAAAGAAAATGAAATTATAAATGCATTTCACATATACATAGAAGGGTGAAAGATGACCTTTATTTTGCATTTAAAATGATTATGGTACATCACTTGGGATTTGAACAGAGGGTAATTGACCACTCTCTTAGGTATCTCTAGTACAAGAATTATTTAAATGATGTGTGTGACAGTAGAGTGAGTGTCAATTTTAAATAGCACATGCGTGAAAAGTAGTTTCTTTCTACATTATTTCATGTGTATTAATAAATCAGTTATTAATTATTACATATATATATATATTATTTGCCTTTAAAATATTGGATAAAAAATAAATGGAAGAATAATTAATACAATTTTATAATATTAATTAAACAAATTTACTTTCATTATTATATTATTGGAATTATTTTAATCATGTATTATGACAGTGATTTAAATTTTCCAAATGTTGACTTTTCTGAGAAAATGTAAATAAAAACATATAACATTATTCATAAGGCAAAATAATAAAATGGATGACAAATTTTATAAAAAGAAATATAAAAATTCAAATGCAGAAACATTTATCAATGATAAATGGATTTAAAATGCAAAGGAGTGTTTGCGATCACAGTCTTTCTTGATTCCAAAAATCTAAAACGTCATAGCATATTTTTTTAAAAATCAGTTAATATTGTTTATTGTACAATATGATATGAGAATATTTGATCATCTTGTGAATAAAGATATATAAATTCAGATAAGTGTATTGTTGATATATCTATTTTATTGTTTTATTTAGCTACTAGCTGTACCCTAGGTTTTTCTCACAGTAATAGAATAAAATAATATAATGCAAATTGCAGCTGCTTTTGTGTTTTCTATTATTTATGTATTATTTAAATGAAATAATAGTTATTGAGTTATTAATAGTAATGTGGGAAAAAAATAATTTTTTATGATCAGTTATATTACTGAATACTCAACTTTTAGAATTTTGATTTAAATGTATTTCTTACATGATTGATTGATTATTAAACATACACTCTGATATATATAATATATCCTGATGTCAAAATCCAAAAATATATATTAAAGTTGCTTAATTACAAACAATAATCATTTATAAATAATAATTAGTTTCATGGAATTTGATTGTGGCATGCTATTTAGAAGTTATAATATATTTAAATAAACCTTTTTTTTTTTTGTTTTAGTATTAATAATTTTTGTTCTATTGATTATAATGATGTTTTTCTAATTTGAATAACAGCATGTAATATTTATTTATGCATAGTAATTAGCTGCAAGAGATACAGTTCCTGATATTCTATTTGTAATACACATCTACTTGTTTTTCAATATATATATTGTAGCCTTTGTTTTTGACCAGAGCTCCATTAATTTTTAAGTTGAGTTATTTATGACAGTATTTATTAAAATTTTCCTCATCAAATGTATTTTATGGTAAGATATAAGCTATTTATACGGTGCTAAGTTCAAATCAAAATAAAAGTTCGAATAGGTTTACGTAAATTACTTAGCACATGACCAAAATTAATTCATAAAGCCTTATAAACAGAGATTATTTTATTTTAGTGTCAATTTAGTAAAGCTTTATTAAATTAGAAACAGTCTTAGTTGAGAAATTTATCTGTTAAAAATATTTTACAAATTATTATTAATAGTTTAAAGATGGAAAAAGAAAGGGGAGGGAGTTAGAATTTATAAAGTTAACTTCATGAAAGTGACGAGTAAACAATCATATTTGATAACAGTAAATTATAACGCTATAATTTAATAAAGGTAAATTATCTAAGAAAAATGATCAAGAATCAATCAAAGTATTAAGCAATCAGTTCAAATAGAATTTTATATGTGTGTATAAGTGCATATGTGTAAAATATATTAGAAATTTTAATTGTAGAATTAATTAATAATCAATAAAAATAGTGTGGGATCTTGATGGAAAGCTTTTTAAAGAATTATTATTTTGTTTCAATATCTCATTCATAGCAGCCAATTTCCATTCAAAATCATGGGTTTAAAGTTAGGATGCTATGCACTATTTATTTTTTATTAAAAACGTCCATTTTTATTCCTTTCAGAGGGATTTCCACGAGCAGGAAAATTTTTAACAAAACCACGTGATATTTGTAAAATTGTGAATAAATAATTTGTAAAACAATAGCAATCAACCAGTTAAAATTTAGATATAATTAGATTGGCAAGTCAATCATTCAGGAATTGAAGGAGGGGATCCAGACGGTATTAAAACTCAACCCGTCCTTAAGGAGGGGCTTTCTTCATTATCAGTCTATCTAGAGGAACCTTGTCAGGTTAAATTATCAAATTTTTAATACTAAAATTTTAAGTCTTATTATTTTTTTTTTCTGGTTCTTTTTCTGAATGAGAAACTTCGTCAAAAAAAAAAAAATTAATATTGTAAGAAATGATCAGTGAGTAAAGATTTATATTATGCATGTAATTGTTTCTCCTAAAGTTAACCAATTACATCATTTCTTTCCATACAACTGTAATCAATTTTGGCAATCGGCAGACAATGAAGCTTAAACCGCAGAGAAAATTTTGCTTAAAGAAAATCGAGAAAACACTGTATTTTATGAATCTTTATTTCAAACTTGTACTTATTAAAATGAATGGATCTGATTATTTGTATTATCAAAAGTTTTGAAAGAATATAATTTTTAATTTTATTAAAAATAAGTATGGAACTGAATTCCAATGCTAATCTTATATGTTAAATCCCATTTGAAATACTTAACAGTATCATTGTGAATTAAAGTAACTATTTGTCAATGAAAAATAAATGACTAATAAAGGAAAAGAAATATAATTAGTAACTAAATAAAGATGCTAAAACAATCTATGACAAAATTAAAGGATATTTTGAGAATTCATGGAGAAATATGTGGATAAATGGACTTTTCTCAGTGAAGCTACATTAAACCAATGTATGCGTCTAAACAGAAAGCTGGGTATCTTCCACTATGAAATGTAATCTAATGCAAAGAATCTAAAATGAATAAAGAATTTAATATGAAATGAAAAATTATTGCATTCAATTGTAAGGATTACCAATATCTAAAAGTGATTTCATAAAAAACAAAGACCTTGAATTAATGTTTTACGCATTTAAAAAGAAAAGTGGATTATGTGCTAAAATTTCTAACAGAAATAAAAAACCTCGAGGATTAATTCACTAAAAGTTATTAAAGTTTCCCAATGAATTATGTCATTCAATATGTGTGCATACAAACAAAATAAAACAAAACACAAAACTAAATGAGATTTGCAGCTACAGCAATATGTAAGAAAGATCTGGAGGACAATTCAGGAGGACTGTTTAAGTATAATTTTATTACTTGTTATTATTATTTTTATAATATTAAATTTAAAGAGATTAGCAAAAGAGTTAATCATATGCCTAAGTTTGAATTTAACTTATATTAAAGTTTTTCTTAGTTGAGTTAGTATAAAATTGTTGAAATATACCTTATTCAAATATTAAATTGATGCTTTACCCGTAATGAAAAGAAGGAGAGATATAAGTAAGAATGTTTATTATACGAAGTGTTTTTAAAAGATCAGGTATTATTATTAAATATTTATGCATATAGATATTATATTTTAAGATGGAATGCATGTTGTGATAAAATGTAATAACTATATTCCAAAAGTGCAGAAAGATGATTTTGCAAATAATGTACATTTCTTATTTTTATTATTATTATCGTAAAAGAAGTTAGATATAAGCTGATTGATGCTTAGAGAATTATTGGCGCATGTGTCAGTGCAATACTTCATGGAGGTAGTTTAAGTGTAAAATTTTATATGTGTACAAATTAGTGTGAGATCCTTGTACTTGTGGTTGGTCAAAGAATTACCACTTAGCTAGTGAAATTGTAGCTTAGCTCGCTCACTAAGATATTTAATAAAATTTTATGAAGTGTTTAGATGTAGTGGATGAGTTTCTCACTTTGTTTTTTCTACACCATAAGATGATTTATTTACTGATAGCCAGAGTGTGTTAGGCATACCCATGTATCCCTGTATGACTAGCAATGAATCCTAGCATACCTTAGCCTCAATGAAAATGTATTTTCTCTTATCTAGGTCTTTGCCAACCCTCATGTTAATGCTGACTTCATTTCCCTATGGGTATACATTATTTAAAGTACAGAAAAGTATAAGTTATGAATGTTGTTTACAGGGTCATAAAATTAATTTGATGTTTCTTGATGAGTGTGGATTAAATGTGTAATATGTTGTACTGAGACATTGCATTATTTAAATGCTTTATTTCACTAATAAGAACCAAGAATAATGATCAAGTTAAATATTGAATTTAAGAATTAAGACATGGGAAGTAGCAATAGTAAGCAGTGCATATCCAAAGTTCTACTTACATTCAGCTGAGAACTTCACTGGAATGGTAAGCCAACTGAAGTATTATTATTGTAGGGACATTAGTATATGATTTGTATGCATGTAAGAGAATGATCGATCTAAGTACTGATTCTTAAACACTTTAATAGTAGTTTAATTAACATGAGGATAAGCAATGCATAAAATATCTCCAATTTAAAGCATATAGTTGAGGCATATTACGTTGAATTAATTAATGTAAATTACTAGCTTTTTATTATAGAAAAAATTATCTTCATAAATAATATATTTAATTGTAAAATAAATCCTTTATTTGAAATCATAAAAATATATGGATGAAGTTAATATTTATTATATCTCAATATTAAAAATTGTCAAGTAAATAGTATAATCATTTTTTTTATTTTATAGCAATTGTAAATCCCAGTTCATTAAGAATTAAATAATATTGGTTTATTTTATAATGTAGAAAGATCAGTTATTTATTTGTGTAATTTTTTATACGGTTGAAGAACAGGGGAATGCTTTGAGGAACCTTGTAAATAATATAGATTTTTTTAAAAATTTTTATTATCTTTGTTAATAAAATTGTTGTTTTAAAATAAATTTTTGTCTATGTCTCACTGTTTTGTGGTCTAATAAATTCTAGAAATCCCAATCATGCACCCATACACTATCAATTAAATTTGAAGTATGATTTACTTTATTATATTATACCAGGTAAAATTTATTTAAAAGATTATTTTATAAAATTATTTGAACACTGCAGAATTCAAATCACAATCACAGAATGTTAGTAGAATAATTCAGCACATTTGGATTAAAGATTTATAATATGCGATAGGGTGGGTGGATATAAAATCCTTTATCCATCCGCTGTATTCAAATACTTTCCCAGATGAACTTGTTAATATTTTTTTTAATTATCAAAGTGTTTATAATATGTTATTTTCAAAATTTATATTTAAACTTAATCTTAATTATTGGAAATTTAGAGTAAGTGGACATTGGCTATGTTAGAGTCAGCCAAGGTCAACTATGGATGTAATCACTGGGATAGTATTTATTTATCACCAATAATTCGTAACAGTGTATAGATTTTCATGCCTTACTATTCTAAAGCCCTGAGGAAAGATTATCACAGGGGAAAAGAGAGATAGCAAGATGGAAAATTTTAGAATGAAGTGAAATAGTAGTACAGATGACCTATGAATGCGAGTGTGATGGAAGGATGGATCGGGAGGATGATGATGGGCATAAAAATAGTTTAATTCTTTAAAATTTTAATTGTGACTTTGATGGTAAATGGATAGGAGTGTGCTGAGAGATGTAAAATACAGTAGAGAGTCGAGCTTAAATTTTCCTCCTTTGCAATTAATGTAAGAATTTATGAGATTATTAGTATTATTTGAAATAGCGCTCTAAGTGTTTTTAGTCATTCAGTAATTATTTATTAACCCATTCATTAGATATTATTGTAAATTATTAAATAAATTATTGATAAATAATGATTGGCATAAGTAAGTTTCATTAAGGTTACAATTTGGCGCTCTGGCAATTATTATAAATATGCTATCCCATTGCCATTGATCCTGAGGATGGCTAATTCTGAAATGCAGGTCGGTCTCTATCTTTTTCTCCATCTCACTGCGCATTTTGTTAGGTTATAATATATATATAGTGGAACCATAAAAAAGACCACCAGTTGCAATCTGTGGCAATAATGTGGAAAAATTGTGGTTGAGATGCAATGCAGTCAATAATGTGGAAAAGAAAGTGCGACTACTATTCCTCACTTGACTTAAAATTTGCAATGCATACAAGTTTTTATATGCATCCACATAAGCTAAAACTATTCTATACTTTAATAATTGATTTACATTTAATAAAATAATAAATACATTTTAAGGGTTTTTATGTGTACTCTTAATTTTATTCTATTTAATAATAAAAATCCATACATGTATATTGTTTCTTACTATAAGAACTAACTAAGAGTAACTTAATCTTTGTGTTTTCCTGAAAGTTTGTGATGATGGTGTTCTAATTGTATTTTTATATTGGACTATTTCCATAATCTAATATCCGTATTGAATGTGTTTAGAAAAATTTAACTTGATTTAAATATTCCAAATACATTCAACTGTGAGTAATAGCACATCAAACAGGTTAGTATATGTACAATGTTTTAAGGGGTATTATTCTCCCCTCTTCTTCAGGTGTTTCTGGCCTGACCAGTGATAGTACTAGGATGGGATTCAAACCTGTGTCCTTAGATTCTTGATTATTGAATTTTAAGGTAATGCTCTAACCAAATGAGCCACCCTGCCAAAGGCAACATTCAGTAGAAATTTTATATACTAACCTATGAGGTTCCTCCTGATTTCTCCACTTTTTCATAAGAGAAAAGTAGATTAGTGGTTTCCATACATTATATATAATCACACTAGGTTGGCTTATGGGATTTTTTGCCATTGTAATGTAAGCAGCTTCTTTAAATTTTCTTCTTTGTACCTTTTCTTTTCTATCCAATATTTTTGTATTTTCCCAGTTGAACATATATGTTCATTGGTACATACATGATCTGCTACCTTAGACACATCTCTTTTCTCTTTTCTAATCATCAGTTTATGTTCTACTGACTGTTGCCTTTGGCAGGATGGTCAGTTGGTTAGAGCATTACCTTAAAATTCAATGATCAAGAATCTAAGGACCCAGGTCCAGTTCCCATGCTAATACTGTCACTGGTTAGGCTAGAAACCCCAAAAGAAGAGGGGAGAATAATACCTCTCAAAATGTTCTAAAGACATTCAATATGCATATTAGATGATATAAATAGTCCAATATAAAGATATAACTTAATCTTTGTTTTAAAACTGAAGTCAGCAATTTAAACATAAAGTTGATTAATGATTTATCTCAGGGTTATATAAAGTAAAAGAAATGCATGGATATAAAGTGTGTATTTGCATTTTAGGATATGAAAATATAAAAGGGATTTTATGCACATCATCTTACTTAATACTTTATGTTTAAGATCACATCAATAGAATGATGATGTATGTAGTCTAAATACATTTTGTGTGTAATCTAATATCTCAAATATGACCTTTTTTATAACTTGAATGTGCAGTGAGGATGTTACTTTAATAGTGACCAGAGAAAAATATTAAAAATGAACAATGACTTTATTACACAATACAAAAGAAAATTATATAAAATACCTAATAAATATTACCATTTGTTTCCTAAATCTATTTTAAATTTGGGATATGAAAAGTGTGTTATGTATGAAAACATTAGCATTAAATAGAAATAGATTGTTTATTATTAAAAAAAAATTGTTAATTTAAATACTGGAGAAGAATAACTATCATCGTGACAATTAATAATAGATGCTGTATGTGGTTCTGATAAGTTTGTTTCATTAATTAATCAATTATTAATCAATCCCCATTAATAATACTGGAGAAATTTTCTTTTAAGAAAAGCAAGGACAAATAATTGTTTAGTATACCTCGATGATATTTACCACATTGGCTTATTTATTTTGCCTCAAGATCTTTTACTGGATTCATTTGCAGGTTTAAATGTTAGGAGTGTTTCTTCACTAACAAAATATAACTATATCATTAGGATGCCTTGTTACATATTATATAACAGTGAACAATTAATACTAACACGTAAGAGTGATGCATAAAATATTCCTTATAGATTTACTCATCTAAATAAGGATGATTAACTTTGAAATTGAAACTTAAGAACCCATAAAACATATAATAATTGCAGTATAGCATAATTTTATATAAGTTTAATAGTTACTTATACTTATCTAATCTAAACCTAAGATAAATCATATTTAATCCCATTCAATAACACTAATAATAATATTAAATACAATATTACCTGTACATGGTGTAACTTTATTATATTAATAATAATAATATTAACTTACTAAGAAAGAAACAATTATGAAAAAATATGTTAAATATTTCTGCAATGGTTGTGCTGATTTAAAATTTATCCCAATGAAATATTAACATTTGAAAAATACTTTAGAGTTCTTGGGAATTTTCAAAGACTTGAAAAATGACAGCATCACAGATGATGTAAAGCATAAATAATTTTATTTTGTAGCATAATTCTTTCTGGAACAAAACATAAAGATTAATAAATTTCACTTAGCATACTTGTTAATCTAAGGTAATCTATATTTAACACAATCCATTTTTAAGATTGCTTATAACTTTGACATTTATCATATTTAAGACTTGCCTTGATAATCCATAATTTATGAGTGGCATTTTAATATTTAGCTTTCTTAATCTATTATACATTAAATGTTATTTAAATATTTAGTATTGATAATCCATAGTGCAATTTCTTAAACCTTGGATACAAATTTATAATTTATTCCATGCAACGATTCAGTTTATTTGAACAGATGCTATATTTTTATCCAAAGGATTAGCATTTATTACCTCTTTAATTTGAGATATATAGTTACTCTATTCACCTACAGATTTTAATCCACGTTGGTTCTAATGATGTATCTGCTCAAGGGAAAAATTTATTATTCATAACTAAGCAATTCTCATTAATTTTTGAATCAAAGCACAGTGTTTCTTCAAGTGATCAGTTTACAGAGGCATATTTGATTTGAAAAATTCTTTAAATTTTTTTTTCATAATTAAAAATTAGATAAGTTTACACTCTTGAGATATATATGCATATTTCTTGAAATAAAATAACAATCATTTTACCACATTTTTGAAAATAAACATCAGCAACTTATTTAAAATTAATAAATATAATTTTTGAAATGATATCAGCTATTTACCATTAGGTGATGATCTATTATTGAAGTTATGAGACAGCATTTCATAGTCAATTAAACCTTTTTTACTAACAGTTGACTGTAATAACTGAGACTTCTTGAAATAAAGAATTAATTAATTAATGGTGGTTTTTGATTTATTTGTTCTTATCCATCTTTCTCCTAACAAAGACAACTGCCTAGCTGTTTATCTAATTGATCATCATGTAGATGGCAAACAAAATAGCTATTTAAAAAATTTGAACTCCCAAATGCAATAAAAATTTGATAAGACTGTCTGGATTTTCCAAACTTCAGCTTTCATACCTGTTATCACATGATGTTTGGATTATAGAATATTCTCTACTATACATTGGGATTTCTTTTTTTGTCTGTCAAATATTGGAAGACATGCACACAAATAATAAAAATACAAAAGCTATTTTTTCTATACATGAATAAAAATGTAATCTAAATATAATTTGCTTTAACTCAAATACTTAAGTATAGTAATTTTAAATTTATAATTGTATTTTTTATTTCTGTATAAAATTGTTTGTTTTATGTGTTTGAGCAGTACTGTCTGTTTATGCCATTAAATACATTTAATCCTTAAGAAGAAGAATGACAAAATATACGTGTATATATTTTACAGAAGCATTTATAATAAAACTTGCTTGGAAAGACATTCAAAAATACTTCATGAAATTATATTTTTGCTCATAAACATTAATATGAGAGACTATTAAACTTGATATTGATTATATAAGATTCCATACAGTCAATGATGATGATGAATATATTTGCTTAACTATAAAAATTAAAGCCAATACATTTTTTAGTTTTTTAAATATAATAATCAATTTACAGTGATATTATAAGGTTACAATATATATTGAATAGAATCATTCATTTCTAATTTAACTAATAAATATCATCATGCAGATGTATAGAAAGGAAAGATAAGACATTTAATATCCTGTCATCTGAAGATGTCCTTGTTTCTGATTAAAATACTGTACATTTATGAGCTAGTTGTCAGTTTTCTTTATGCATATCATATAATACTAAATAATCCATGCAATTTACTACTATTATACAATGCTCTATTTACCACCCTCTTTTACAGTTTACTATTTTGATTTCCCTAGCAATCTTCTTCAGAACTTTATATCTCCTAACTTCAACTGCTAAATTCATGGGTGATTTAGTATTATATGATATACATTTGACAATGCAATAAAAAAAATTAGTTATTATTTTCTTTATGCATTGATATAAGTGCATAACTATTTATTTATTTTCATGCTTGTGTGTAGTTTGATTAGTAAACTTAATCAACAAATATTATTGTTGACAATATCAACAATTAATATGTGTGTCCAAGTAAAAAAGTGACTGGTACTCTCTCCAAACTTTGCTTCTTTCAGTCAATGCATGTGTTGTGCAATAAAATAGTTTAGTTATTCATTACAAAAATTGTAAGATATTAGCTTGTATTGTATATATAAAAAATGATACAAATATATTTTAAGGATTCTTTAAAATATTGTATTGAGTAATTTTTAATATTTTTTTACAAACAAGGCAAAACTCTCCATACAGTAGTGCCACACTGTGCCAACCAAATTAATTAATGGATGCCAGAAAGCTTGTGCATAAAATCCCTATCTAATACCTACTCATCCAATATCCCCAGTCTAGTTTCTGGCTTGTGGCCTTCATCAGTGAGGAGCTTTGGATCTGAGAGCACTGCACCTAGATCTTAGGATCTAATGCAACCCTCCAGCAATCACCTTTTATATCTACTTAACTATAAAACTATGAGAATGAAATTGAAAAATACAAAAATATTTCCAATCTAAGCTCAATAGCTTATATAGTTATATGGTGATCATGTGATGCTTAATCGTTTAAGAGGTGATCATGTGAATATTTTTTTGAAATAATTTATAGGGCTTTTAATAAAACGTTAATAATTTATTATGCACACTTCTATTATTTTTAAAAGAAAATAATTTATTGAATTAGATAATTTTTAACATTGTTTAAAATAATTTATAAAACTCTGTAAAAAAAATCTTTTTTTAAAATTATTTTAATCAACATTTTTTTCAAATATAAATAATTTGAGGCTACCATTCATGTTTATATTTATTGATTTATTGTTTAAATTGAATTAAGTATCATAATAAATAAATAAATAAAATAACTTATCTAGTATATAGATAAATAAAGTATAGATAAAAAATACTTTTCAATACTGTAGAAAAGTTATCCCCTTTTTTTAATTATTGTAAGTTGACAATTTTTTTAAAAGATGAATATACCTTTCCAGCTATTTTTTTTTTATTTTTTATATTTAGCCTATCTTTTATTATCATATATATATATTGTAATCTTACAAAGGGTGACCAATAAAGCATATATCTAAACACAAGTCTAAATCAGTACAAGAACTCTAATGCATTAAATAAAGATATAAATAAAGACAGTCTTCTTATAGGCTAAGTGCACAATGATTAAATAAGTCATAGGCTAATCACACAGTAATTAATATATTATTTTACAAAATGTTGATATACCGATAGTTGATTGATAATTCATTGTTACATTCTACAAATAATAATAATGAATAGTGATAATCATCTCAGGTTTTTAAATATTAAATAATTCAGTTATAAAGAATACTAACTTTGTTTTGGTGGGGGGGGGGGGGGGGGGGGCCTTCCCTTGCAGGGGGAGGCGGCGGGGGGGGGGGCGCGCCCCCCCCAAGGCTATGACAAAAAAAAAAAAAAAAGAATACTAACTTTGCAATGATAATCTAAAATAATAAAATAATTTAGGTTCTTTTAACTAACTAGCAGCAATAATAGCAACCTGGACTTATTTTTTAACATTTTATCAACACTTTCTTCTTTTATAATGAAATACATATTTATATAGAAATGGGTTTTAACATAATATTGGGTAGCAAAGATTAACTCTTATTTTGATTCTTATATCAATGGCTAAACAAAGTTAAGTTATCTTAAAATCTAAACAAACTAATAATCAGCCTTTTAAGCTAATGGACATGCACTTTGTGGATCTTAACAATAAATGAATACTCTCATTTTTCAATACAAGATAAAGTCTTTATGAAAGAACAATTCAGAAACATTACGCTATATAAAATAAATATCTCATTTACATATGTTTAATTTCATTTAAGAATGATGTATCTAAATTCTAGTAAATTTCGCAGGCGTCATTCATTCAGACATAGCAAAAATAATTTAAAGTGATTGTTTAATATCTTCATGCTCTCATTTCCAGTACTTAAGATTTGCCCATACTTAAACATTTGGGTTGAAAGAATAGGTATTTATTCTATTCTTTCACAAAAATTTATTTTGTATTGGTAAATGAGAGCATTCATTTATTGTTAAGATCCACAAAGCACATGTGCATTAGCTTAAAAGGCTGATTATTAGTTTATTACAATTCAGAAACATGGTGCTATATAAAATAAATATCTTAAAATCTAAAATAATTATCCAATAACAGCAAAGCTAAAGTGATGCAGTAGATCAAAGGGCATTTTGTTGTACCAAAGATATCATTATGTAATCTAACAACAAGAGCATCAATAAAGTAGTCTTATATAAATTTAATTGCATGTATAATGGATTGCATGAATTGCATCAATTTGACCATTTTGAAATAATATATACTCTTAGATACACTTTAAATACTTTAATTATTTAAATGGATTTTCTGACATATGGATGTGACAAATGGCAATGGACACAGAAACATGATTAAAGAATAAAATACATATTTATTACAAAGACTAAATATATATTTTTTTAGTTTACAATTTAACAAAAATAAATTAGTTACTGCTACTATTTACAATAAAAATAAATTAAAGAAACCTTTACATCACCTAATACATAAGTGAGAATATTATTCAAATAAACAAATAAATAAATAAAGAGAAACTTTATACAATTTGAATTTAATAATCAGCAATACATAATAATGTTAATTAGCACATCTGAAGGTACTGATATTATAACTGTAACTAGAAATATAATTTCTTAATATATAATTTATAATTTAAACAATATAATATAAAGACATATATTGTATTAGTCTTAGTTAAACAAAGCAGGTGAAGTAGAGGAATACAAACTCAATATTTTACTTAACACACAGTCATTTGAAAATATATCATAAGGAGTAGGGGATTATAATCACACAAATGCCTTTGACAATACACAAATTGAAATACCTAAATATTTATGGGTGATGGTGATGAGAAAACAAACATACACTAAAGTGGGCAAAGTAAAATTGGCTCAATGATAAAGGCCTAATAAATAATATTTAAATAAAATAAGGAATTACCATCATAGTTGCCATAGTATATATATGACTATAAGCAGAAATACTAATAATGAAAATCAAGGCATTGAGATAACAATTAGATGACAGAACATACCCTATCTCATATTAATAATGCATGTAGCAAAAGTAGAATCAAAAGACCATTACAAACATATGCATGAAAAATAAATAATTAATTTTAAATTTATGATAATAATAGTAGGAATTATACACCAATCCAAGGCAAAATATACAATTTTCTTATCATTTATAAAACATACATAAATCCTCTACTGCGATCTCCCAAAATATTATAAATATAAATACAATCACTTATACTCATCAACTTTAAATACATGGTTATGACTGTTAGACATATCTGAAAAAATAAAATAAAACGTGATTGACAAATATTAAATGTGCTTATGCACATAATATTTCAAACATTACAATAGCAAATATAAAAGACAAAAAAATTCTAAGCAATCTTCCCTTTTTCTCCTGAATAAAATGATTTTCCTTAATCACAAGTTTGATCTCTTTACTGTCTGTTCATACTATTTCTTATTTAAAAACACATTTTAAGAATGATTCAAAATGATCACATATATATTCTCACTAAGAGATTGGAGATTTTGCATAATAATGAGTTTGCAGTTGATAAAACAATACAGCAGGATGGCTATTTTTTATTGAAATATTAAAAAAACATTATATTGACTTTATAATGGGAGGAGCTTTATATCAGCACATCATAATTTGCAAAAATTAAAGTGATTCTTTAATTTAAAACCAAACAAACTGGATATATCTTGCAATGAAAATATATATTAAAGTTGCATCCAAATAAAAGGGTTCTAATACTTTACATAGGCAACTATAATCATGATAGATAATTTATAAATGCATAATATAAATGAATTATATTAAATAGGTAGCAAATACATATAAAAATGGCTATATAAGTATAACAAGTTCATTGTAAACTAATATGTATATCTAAATGTAATTATTTTCCAAGATAAGTTACCATAAAGTAAAGCATATAATTGAATACAGGTATAAATAAAGATATAATAATTATGAATCCTTAATTCTATAAGTACCTTGGCCATGGATTAATCAAGTAAAATCAATATAGTTCATGACACAATGCTGCAATACATTTCTAATTTCAGATAAAATACAATAAGATTGGGTAAAATTGAATAAGTTTGCAGGATAATAAGACATCATTGAAGTTTAAGCTCCTGCCTCTACAGAAAAATTGTTTTCTTTTCCTTCATTTGTAAAAATTTAGGAAGATTAAAGTAAAATTACACAACTTGAGAAGATGTTAATTGCTCAGCTGTTTCCTTTTATTAGCATATATTGTCTTGTTCTCCAAAACTTAATTAACTTGGTTATAGAATTCAGCAAGCAAAATAATATTAGTATGATCAACTTATAGTGATGATGACAAAGTGATTATTATGCTTTCAAAACTGCCTTTTTTTTGTAGTCACATGATCTCCATTCTTATGCTTGCTTATAACTGTTATTAAAACAGGCAAAAACTCACTATATATATTGCCACACAGCAAATTAGAGTAATCAATGGGTGACAGAAGGCTTGTGCATAAAATCCTCATCTAGTGCCTACTCATCCAATATCCCCAGACTAGTTTCTGGCTTGTGGCCTTTGTTAGTGAGGAGCCTTGGATCAGAAAATACTGCACCTAAATAGTAGGATCTAATGCAACCACCAACTCGCTTCCAATTTCTTTGGGTGTTTCAAATATAGCTTTATTTAAAAAAGCTAAACTTCTTTTATTTAAACCTAAACATATTGACTTTATTATCAAGCTTAACTTATTTTCTCTTCATACATTTTTTTCCTTATTACATCAGGAGACTTTTGCAATATTTTATCATGTTGTCAACTGTGTGGGTTATACGATGAGACAATTTCACATATACTCTATGTTTGTTCCACATTAAAATCCATTAGAGATTTTATTGTATCTAATGTCTCCTTAGACTTCAAGGATGCTTTATCAATCTTGAATGCATTAAAAGTTGGTTCCTTTGCAGCGATTAGATTGTCTATTTTTCTTTCATTCTCCACTTAGCTAATAAGATGTAAATTAATTTTGGGATATTCACATAATTCGGCTTTATCAGTTTTCATTGATTTTCTTCATCAAGCAAAGATTAGAGATTCAAAGCTTTCTCCATATTCTTTCATGGGTTAAGGTTGCTTTCCATCTTAATAATTTTATGTTTAAAACTTTAGTATTTAACACTTTTTGAATTTTTTCATAAATACTATCAAAGTTTTTTTCCCCAGTCATTTATTTATTGTATACATGAATTATCCTATTTGTAATCTTTTTTGATTAATAATTTTTTTTAAAAAAAAAGTGATTTTAAATGTTTTTTTAAATATAATTATTTGTTAATTAAGACATTTGAAATTAAAGTGATCTAACTTTGAATAGTGACAAAAAAAAGAAAAAAAAATACTTTTTTACTTATTTGTTTTAATAGGAGTTTAACAACAGATAAATTTATGAAAGTTAGGCTTCTCAAAATCAGTGTTTGGGTAGATAGCAATCTTGGTATTGACATATTCTTAAATAAATAAGAATGTAATTATATAGCTTTAAATACATAAAATAGAGAATTAAGTTAATAGAGATAACACTAGCTAACCATTTAGAATTACAATAAAAAAAAATTTAGATAATAGATTGTACTTATATTTATTTTATAGGCAAAATAAATGGTCACAATATATATTAGTATTTTAGTTAATCAATAAAGATTAATATCTTTAAAATCAGACAAGTACTCAATAGAATAATACCAGCCATACTTTTACAATAAATTTTTTTTTTAGATAATAGATTGTACCTGTATTTATTTTCTAGGCAAAATAAATAGTCACAATATATATTAGTATTTTAGCCAAATACCAATGCTATTTTAAAATTTACTTTCTCAAGAGATACTTCAATATATTTAAAACTTGTTTTATCATGTGAAAATATATTTAAAGAGAAATGGTAAATGTTTATTAAATTCAATAGTATTTCTCTTACTGTACCTGTGGCATTTTAAAATTGACTTTTTCATATGTTAGAAATATTTAAACTGACATCCTAAAAGTTTATCAATTTCATAGTAAATCTTTCTCAAATTCAGTAGTATTTTTCTTTTGGTATCTATGCCACTTTAAATTTTATGTTAAATTAGATATATATTTAAACTGAAATTATAAAAGTTCATTATTATAACTGATCTAAATTGTCATTAGTCTAATGGAAATTAAATAAGTGGTTACAAACATTATTTAATTAATTTAAAATATATTTGTAAAATCAAATTTTACTTTGCTTTATCAAAACCGTGTTACTTTTTGTTTCTAACTGCAATCTTTTAATGAGTGCTACTCTCTTTTATTATTTTAAGATGTCATTTGATAACATTTATGAAGTACATTTTTCATGCATTTTTATATTGCAGATTACAATTTAAAAAAAAAACAAGTACCATAAAGCAAAAATTTATAGGCTTGTAAAATTCTATACAAAAATCAAGAAAGAAAACCACACAGGATTTAGCATGATTAGTGAAATATTTGTTGAGATATAAAACCATTAACAACAACCAATCTTTCACATCTATATAATAATATAGATATGGACAGAGATGCCCGGTTTGCTTGAAATTGCTTTTTATATTTCAGGCACATAGTTTTAATAAATATTCTTAAAATTGGAAATACTACAAATGCTGATGAGATATCTGGAAAAGTTTTGAAAAGAATGATCACACATTTAACTTTAAAGGTCTTAAAATGTTTTAGGAATGTAAACATCATGAATTTGTGCCATATGATCTTTAATTTGCTTTTATTGTTTCAATTGTTTTTAAAAAAAAGATAGGAAAAACTGCAGTCATTATCATGAGATATCATTGTTATCCACCATAGCAAAATTATTGTCAAATCTTTTATTTTATTGGATGTATGCTTTCTAGTCATAAAAGAAAGGTTATCAGATACATAATATGGTTTGAGAAAAACAAGAACAATCTAAACTTAATATTTTTCAAGCAATTGTTTTTAAAATGTCATTAGTAAAGTACAATTTATATTCATTGAAAATATGCATTTAGTTGAAATATTTAACTCAGTTTATAATAATGTTTTGTGGAAATATTTATTAATATTACATTATTAATTGCACATAAAATGAGGAAAACCACTTCAAGTATTGTTTTGAATTAAAATCTATGGTGATATGTGGCTATGTAATAGATTAGACTTTGTTTTCACTTTATAATACAATGATTTTTGCAACAGTTTATTTGGAATTCAAGAAGAACATAATCAAGATTTGATAGTAAATTTCTTAATTTGAACTAGTTGAAAAGTCTAATAGAAACCTTACCTTATTAATACCCATGTTACAGTAAACTAATAATTATTATATTAGACTATAGAAAACATTAATCCCATTATGATTTTTTTTTTCAAACATGAATACGGTGTCCATTTTCCTTTTCAATTGCTAATCATTTAATTCTTCGGTAAAAACACAATTATATAGAAATTAATCAAAACCCCACAATGCTAATAACATATTTTGCTAGAAAACTTTTTAAAAAACAAATAATTAAATATTTTTTAAAACAGTGATGTGTAGTGATATGGCTACTCCTTTATTGAAGTTGAATCTCTCAGCCACTATGCCCAGAAAAACGTGTTATCTATCTTACTTCCCTTTTCCATTCCCAACTCTATAAGTTTTTCCCCATGTTCTTCTCTATCCTGCTCCATCCCATTTTCACAAAATTATCTTTATTCACTTCTTGGCCTTTATATCTAGATCCCTCGTATCTTTTTCCAAACCCAGCATAAAAACAAAGAACCCACATTTCTGAGATAATTACTTGGTTTATATTTATTCTTGCACAACTTCATTATTTGTTCCCTTTCTGCTTGTAAGCATTTATATTCAATTAGCAAATGCCTAATATTTTCCATGCTGTCCTTACATAATTTGCAAACTATTTCACACAAGTTTCTCCATTTATGTGTATATTCATTTGTTGCTAATGATCCTGTTTGAAGCTTAAACAGTAGACTACTCTTCTTACTATGATCATAAATTAACTTACACCCAATATTCTGTTAACTTCTATATTAATTAGACTATATTTTCTTTCCATACTAGTTCTCCATTTCTCCAGCTTCCTATTTTTATTAATGCATTTATTCTATCAAATTTTTTGTTACTATAACACTCAACAATCTTCTAACACATCATACCATTTTTTGTACAAGTTTACTGACATAAAGTCTTTATCCAAATCTTCTGCATACCATACTATCATTCTCACCCATCTTGTTGCCTGTCCTTTACTCATGATCCAATTAAATACTATTTTGACTATTCTCTTATTATTCATAAATTGCAATCTACTGAACATTTTCATTTTGCTTTTTGCATCCCTCACATAAAATTTTGACTATTCCATTTCTCATTGAATCACCACTTTCGCCATCCACACTTCTGCATCTAATGCATGTCTTCCTACTTCTCTTTGTACTTTTTCTAAGTAAATTAATACCCCTTTACTAACACATAATAATAATAATGATGATGATGATGATAATAATAATAATAATAATAATTTGTTGTTGTAGTTGGTGATGGTGGCTGTGGTATTGTTGCGACAACAATGATGACAACAGACATTATAAACATGCAATTAGCATTTCCTATAGTATATAATTCATTATGTTTAGAAATTTATCTTTATCTTCAGATAAAATGTCTATTTCTAATTTATTATCAATAGAATTGTATAACTTGTTTATTCTTGCAAAATAGAATGTTCTATATACAATGGTTTAGTAGTTGATATTTCTATTTTCTCATGACACCTCATGTTTTTTATTAATTTTTTAAATTTAATTTTAGTTATATAATTTGATAAGCATAAGTTCTCATGTATAATATTGTATAATTTTATTAGACATTTTAACTGTCTCTGCTTTATAAGTGAGAGATAATACTTCTGATTCGCATTTATATATTAAGTAAAATTATTATATATTTTCTGTAATTATGTTTATCATTGTTACAATATTTCTATTCTATATTTCCGATACTTTTTCTGCTTCACATTTACATATTAAATAAAATTATTATATATTTTCTGTGACATGTTTATCATTGTTACATTGTTTCCATTCTATATTTCTGATTCAAAGTGTATCACAGGCAATACTAGAGCTTTAAATAATACAATTTTTGTTTCTGAGAAGTTTTGATCTTTTCTTAATATTCTTTATATAGTTTTATAACTCTTTTTTTGTACTTCTTTGGAGTGTGTGTGTTGTAAGTATTATAACTGTCAAAATTTATTCCAAGATCCTTGTGAGATTTTTTAAAATAATTTTTTGTTACCTATATAATTTCTGTTAAATTATATAGACTTTCTGATATATAATACCTATCTCAACATTAATGCATCATTTTTAAAACATTTCAGATGACCTTCTAACTTAATCATATCACATGGATCACTTATTATCTAAAATATACTGTTGTTATCAACATATAATAAAATTTGTGAACGCTTTATATATTGGTCTGTATCTGCTGTAAAAATATTAAATATCAATGGTCCTAAAAACTCTCCTTGAAGTATACCATAATTGATATTTGTTAATTCACTAGAATCATTATTAAAATAGATATAAATCTTACGAGCTTTTGAGCAAGAAGCTATCCAATTAATTGATTTTATATTTACATCCAATTTAATCAATTTGACTATTAATAATTTACAAGAGGCTAAATCAAAGCAAATGTCAAGACCAGATATATGGTATCAATTCTTTTCCCAATATTTAAGGCATGTGCTATATGATCTTGAATTGTTATAAGATTAGTAATGACTGATCTTTTTGGTACAAAACCATATTGAGATTTTGGTATAATCTTATTAATACCATTTTTTATTTTTGAATTGACACAATTTTTAATAATTTTAGAAAGAGTTGGTAAAAGCGATATTGCTCTATAATTCTTTGTATCACTTTTTGTACCTTTTTTATAAATAGGAACAATTCTAATTATTTTTAAAACCCTAGGAAAAATTTCTTTGTCTACTGCTATAATTTTTGGATTGAAGGAGCTATTAATTCACAGTATCCTTTAAGAATAAATGTTGGAGTTTCATATGAATTAGTTCTTTTTATTTGTAAGGTTTTTTATTGCCCTTTCAATAACTTGCTCATTTATATGATTTATTGAGAGAAATATATATTTTTGATGAATTATCAGAAACAGTTTTGTTATACCAATTAGTTGTTTCATTTATTTTTATCTTGTTATTGTAATATTTTTCAAAATATTGACAGAATTAATTTAATGTTATACCATTATAATTAGAGGTCAATTCCATATTTTTTGTGTTACAGTGATATGTTTATGTAAACAAAGGGAGTAAGTTACCTTTTCCAGGATATGACTTAAAAGTATTCTATATATTGAACAAATAATCAAGAATAGAATGAATCCAAATGATATGTTTATTAAAATCCCAAAATGCTTTAGGCTAATATTTAAAATCTATTTCCAAGTTTTTAATATGATTTTTATAATCTTGTATTTTTTCTATTTTATAATTTTTGTTAGATTTATTCCATTGTTATAATAAATTATGTTTTCATTTTAATAAACTTTCTGTAACAATATTTTTTTCTTTTTATAATAAATCAAAGTTCTGTAGTAAACCAGATAGAAAAATTTTATTTTCTTTGAATAATGTTTGGTATATTTTGTGTTATAATATTTATACGTATAGAAGAGCAAAAAAGAATAATGATAACTTCTCAATATTTTTCGAACATGAGAAGCAGGCTGGCCATGTGTTTGAACCCTGCAACCCCAAGATAGTATGTTCCGAAGCCAATTATTGTAAAAGAAAAATCAAGGAGGCATATTTTATTATCAGTGATAACAATGCCATCAATAGACACAACATGTGTTTTTCTATTTCAAGAAAATGGACAACTTAATTTGCATTCGCATTTGCATATTTTATTATTTTGTAACATTACAGCAATATTTATAACTTATTTTGGCCATGAATATGAGGGGAAACCTCGAAAGTACTAGGCCTAAATTGATTTTATTTTTTGGTTGATACTTACAGCTTCTTCTTCAATGGGTAAATCGCTTTTATATGCTATTTATAATATTATAAATGATCATCAGAAAACATATCATTTAAGAAATTCCAATCATAGTTATTAAAAGTACCATATATTTTATCATTGTTACCTTTTCTAAATTGTTTTTGCAATCTGTATTTTTAATTTCTTTAGTATTATTTCCAATGATGAATATTTCTCTATAGGTAATATTATTGCTGATGATAATTTACATACTATTTTATATGGATCATGGTGCAGAATTAAATCCAGAATCTTATTTAGATGATTTTTATTTGTATTACTTTGCTTTAATTTGAGAATTTGTATTAAATTTAGTAAACTGCATGTCTTGGTATTGTTCTTTAAATATAATTCAGGACTATTAAAATCTCCAGCAGTAAAAATATTATGATTATAATTAATCAATTTTGATATATAATGATCATATATATCACTTACTGAATATTTTTTTGGTTCAATATATATAGAAGCTAAAAGTAATTTTTTATTATTGTTTAATTGAATTTCAATCCAAGTTGATTCATCTTGATAATTAATTTCTCTAGTAAAGTAAAGGCAGTCAACACTTAGAAAATTCCAATATCAATAACAATCAACAATTTCAAACTGTTGTCAAGGCAACCTTCTTTTAACAATAAAGGTGGATGGTTCTATATATTTATATAGACGCTAAAGATTACAACTTGCCCACAGAGATTGAAATTATTAAAACAAAGAAATTTAACTAAACCTCTTTAAACAGGTAAATATAACCTGTTCTGAATGCAGACTAATAAATAGTCAATTATAACATTACAAACTGCAATTATAATTTTTAAATTGCACCCAAAGTATTGCTTAAATAATTAGTGTAATAATGTTCAAGGCTAAATGGACAAGTTTCAATCTTTAGTGTCTATATAAAGATAGGATTCCACCTTTATTGTTAAAAGGAGGTTGCTTTGACAACAGTTTGTAATTGTTGATTGTTTGAATTGTCAACTGACTTTTAATGATTACTTACAAACTCATTTATTAGCCTTGACCATTATTACACTTATTATTTAAGTAATTCTTTGGATGCAATTTGAAAATTATAATTAGAGTTTGTAATAGTCTTGCATTCATCTTTACTCAAAAATAAATTTAGATGATTATACATTCTTCAACAGATTGACTTGGAAGTTTGTAATACTAAGGCAGTACTATTAAAAAATTTTATATTATATTTACATGCACACATGATTAACTCTGACACATGAAGTATAAGCTAATAAATACAAGGATATGATTGGCTACTTATATTTTTGCAATGCAATAAATAATATATGTATGTATGTGTGTATATATATGCTTATCTCATATAAATGAATTTATGGCTACTTCAACTCCAAAAATAAAAGAAAAAAAAACCTATTCTAACAATGATTCTATGATTATACAAACCAATCAGTGAAACGCAAATACATGCCATATAGAAGATGCTAATGCATTTTTTGTTAATTTGATATTTTGTTATATTGCATTCAAACTTTTTCTACAAAAAGGTTTTTTCTTTCTGATATAGTTTAAAATTTATAATTTTAGCTTTCTAATATATTTTATTTTCTGACATATTTTTTTCACTGGAAACTTCTATATTGTAATTTATTACAATTAATTTGAGATAATTCTTGTAATGTAAATTGGATCTACCTCTCCCATAAAAAATATGCTGAAGTTCATTATAAAATCCTATTTTTTTGTCTTGCGTTGTTAGCCGAGAGGTATCGCAGCGGCCATGCAAGCAAGTAGTTGGTTGCAGACGGTTGTGGGTTCGCATCCCGGCCGATGCTATGACATATGAAAAAAAAAAAAATCCTATTTTTAAGAAGTCTTGCATTGTTTATTCACCTTACATCTCGACCAATGCAAGTGTAATTTTACAATAATGAATTTTATAGAATCACATTCAGAAACTTGATGAACATATGATTAGTCATATGATCTTGCCATTATATATTTACATTTTTATGGAGTATTCTTAAATGAAACTTTTTGATGCCTTCATATTATATTGATTGGATCCCCACATCTCATTTCCATACCAATAAAGTAGTTAAAATAGTAACTTCATATCTAACTATTGTAAAATTAATAAAAAATTTAAGTTATTTAATTCCAATTTAAAGTAAATGAAATCCACTCTTTATGAAATTCAATAGCATTTTTATACGTTTTAACCAAAAAAAAAGAAAAAATTTCCTTGGAGATTAATAAGTCAGAGTTATATATTACCAAAGTTTTAAATGTTGAAAAATAGACTTAATTTAATTTTATATTTTTGATCTTTGATTTTTTTTTTTGAAAAAAATTTGACTTTATTTTACGACTTGTAATATTTTATATCTTTGAGTGGGGAAAAAAGTAATTATATTTGAAAACTAATAAAAATCAAATGCTTTTTTAGAATTAAAAAAATAATATGTTCTATAATTCGATTTGATTGATTAAAAAAATAACCCCTGCCAGCCATATATATGTAACATCTTCTGCCAAATATATTAAAATAACTGTGACTTATTAATCACTAGTGTTTTTAATTTCATTGCACTTATAATTCTTATAACTTCATTGCACATTTAGTACTAATTCAATTGGAAAAAATTTTGGAAAAAATATTATATAATATTGTGGAAGAGAGGATGTATACACAAAACATAATATGATAAGAATAGAAAAATCGTAATTTTAATGAAAGAAGTGAATTGGTTAATATAATTTAATATTCAAGTAAGTTCAAAAATTTCTATTTAATAATAATTTACTGTTATCTGATCCTTATTCTAAATACAATGTTAAACAAAAAATTCATTTCCAGTTATATATTACATATAAATTTTAAAAGTTGATTCATTTAATTGTGTTAAACTAATTTTTGAAGAATTGGTTAAAGATTCATCCATCTTTAAAGTACTAGGCCAGACAAAGATCTCTAAAATTGGACTGAGATGTGAGCATATTTTAACAAAATAATTAACATAATTATAATTATACCTATTTATTTGGTATAGATATTTAAATAAAATTATTATTCTAATGGATTTTATAAATTATTTGTTGGATTGGATGATATTTAATTGCACTAATAATTTTGATTATAAAATAATTCATAACTATAAAGAAAAGTAGAAAAATAATTTAACTATTGAAAAAAAAAAATTGTGTCATAGCATCGGCCGGGACGCGAACCTGCAACCCGGGCAACTGCTTGCAAGTGCAAGGCAGTCGCGCTGACCTCTCGACCACCAATGCAAGACAAAATTCTGTAATTAATTCTATAATATTCATTATATTACTATATAAATATAAATGTAACTAACCCTCAGGATGACAGCCATCAATAGTAGCATTTTAAAATTCAAAAAACTATAATCTCATTAAAATGACACAGTACTAACATGTAAACATCATTGGCCAATTTCCCAGAATTTGTGTAACATATTTACATAATTAATGAATACTAGAATATATTCTAAAAGCATTTATGTTAAACTTGAGAGTAGTTTTTATACAAGACATATAATCTATTTATATTTAAAAAAAATTATTTCAAAGACACTCTAAAGAGTTGCATTATTGATTACTTTTATGAAAGTATGACAGGATCGACTAAAATAGAAAGGAATCGCTTGCATAGTTTTGAAGTCTTTCAAAAGAAGTTTGTTCCAGAAGAAATTAAATGTCATAAAATGCCAATTAAACAGAAAGGATATGATTTGCAAGATGTGAATTATGAATTGGTTTTTAATTATGCAAAATCTCTCTTAAATCTTTTTTTTATTTTTTTAATTTAATGAATTTTTTTAATGGCCAAAATCATTTGCAATTGATTATTGTTGATCATTATTAAATAAGGTCATTTTATACAATGGACTTTTATATCATTTCTTAATGCTATTATTTATATGTATTTGACATCCAAAATATCTATAATTCACTAATAGATGACTTTTTTATTTCATAGGCTAGTTATATAAATCATAAAAACAGAGTATTAATCAATGTATCAGCAGAAAATTTATTTAACTGATGATGAAGCATATTTAATTTACAAAAACAATGTTTAATTTTACCACAATGATAAATTTTCTTTCTAAAGATAACTTTTTAAACTCTCAATCATACAATGCATTTAAATATAGACAACTTTATCAAAACTTTGTGAGAATTTCAAATTCAATTTTTTATAGGTACCACTTTTAATTAAAATCAGGCTTATTTAATTTTCAATTGTCAGTAATTTATCTCACAAGTATAATGTTTATAATATTCATATTTTAACTATATCCAAGTATAATATATTTAATGGTATTAAACAGACAAAACTCTCCATACAGTAGTGCCACTTAGTGCAAGACAGAGTAATCAATGGATGCCAGAAGACTTGTGCATAAAATCCCTATTTAGTGCACAAGCCTTCTGACACCCATTGATTACTCTGGCTTGCACTGAATGGCACTACTGTATGGAGAGTTTTGCATGTTTAATAACAGTTACAAGCAAGCATAAAAAAACAGTGATCATGTGATATTTAATGGTAATTAGCAACATTTTGGGTTTTTAAATATAGCTGCCACAAATATTATTAAATATTCATAACAAAAAGTATGTTCATTAAAATTAAAAATGTAAATTGTACTATTCCATTTTCACAGATGCAACACATTTTATCATTTGAAATACAGTAATATTTATTCACTAAATCATGTTTCAGCTTAAAATTTTACTTTGGCATTTTATGTATTTTTATATTAATATTATTTATATGCTATAAATAGTAGTTTATTGATATTTAAAACATTCAAGTCAATATATTTTTAATGGAGTTTATAAATAAGTTCTTTTTTTTTTAAATACCGATTTATTTAAATGATTTATACAATTTTATACAATGATGATTACATGAATGCCAAGCAATGTCCATAGCTAAATGAGAAGGGGATATATACATGAATGTTGGATCAACGCTTCAGTAGTATTCTAGATTGGTCCATACTTTGTCCCACTTGAACAATTATATTTGCCTCATTGAGCATTGAAAGGCACGTCCAAATTTATAATGAGTATAGGTTTAAAGTTAAGATATGAAGCAGAGGCTAAGTAGGCTGGGAGAACACTGACAAGGTCATTGATTCACTCCCAATCCATCAGTCCGAGCCCAAGCATCCCAAGATCTGTCCATCACTTTCTTATAAGTTAAGCCATTCAGTTCATGATTAAATTTGTTAGCTTTTATTGTTGAGGTAGATGGTGTGATCAATCCACTAATTGGTAGTCTTTAGATAGTATGGTAGAGTTCACATATATATGACTAAGCTCATTTTGTCATTGCATTGATGAGACGAGACTCATATTTGATCATTGATATCTTTGCAATAATCAGTGCATTAGCATGGAGGTGCTGGCCCAGATTTGTTGATACAGCCAATCCAGAGCAAGCATTTTATCTCTGATGATATTACCCTTGATGAGTGTTTTAAATACTTGAAGGTACTATAAATAAGTTCTTAGGACTGCACAGTATCATTTCTAAAATGAAATATAATGATTATTACATTTGATTTCAGGATATCTAAAAAAAAAAGTTAATTTTTTAATACATAAAAAATTTACTAACAAGTAAAATGAGACATCAGCACAAAATAATATAATTAAACATAATAATTAAAAAATATCAAAAAGTGCACAGAAGACATTTTTTGAATTCAAATAGCTAATTATAAAACAATTTATAATTTCTAAATAAATATTAATTATATTTTTCTGAAAGATTATAGAATAACTTACACTAATGTGTGTATATATATATATGCGCTGTTTGCATAGATAATGAAGCTAGAATGTATATATTTAAAAGTGAAATTTTAATTTATTAAAATATAAAACTATTAAATTAAAGCATGCAAACAAATTTCCCAAATAAATAAATTTTAAATTAATATTGGTCATTTAAAAATGAGCTAATTTTCGAATAAAGATATTCATCAGTATAAAGAAAAAAGCTATAAATAAAACATAATTACTATTTAAGGTACAGATACTTTTTAGATGGCTTGATTATTACTAAAATATAAAAAAGTCTGTAGAAATTTTAATCAGAAGATAGATTCAGTTCTACAACTGTATTCATCATAGATTTGAGAGTCATTAGTTACATTGATCATGATTTCTATTTGATTAAGTTTATAAACCTCAGTGGTTGTTAATTTTTTTTATAGAGCAAACAGTGCAATGATTAACCAGTTACCTGTATAAGACCATCACTAATGAAAATGATTTTTTTTATTTGGATACTAGAAAATATTATATTTCTATAGCTATTTTTTAAGAGAAGATTTATCATTGTTGTTTATTACATATTATTTAATACTGTGTACTTTGATATTTACATGTTAGATATTTGATCATTTGTTTACAGAGTTATTAAAATGAGTGAAAAATTATCCCTACCTTGTGAATTTAAATTACATGTCAATTTAAATGAGACTTTGTGACAATCTCCACTGATTTACATTTGTACAAATAAATATTAGTAGCTGATCTGCTATTTAAATAAGATTTTGGACCACAAATAAAAGTAAATTCATTTTTGTTTGAAAAGTAGATTATGTTCATACTAGAAAGTATTATTAAATAATTAAAATTAAAAAAACTTTATTGTTAGTATTTATTACATATTGTTTATCACCAGGTAATTTGATATTTATATAAATCACTTGAGCAAAACCCCCATGATTAAACAAATTAATACAATAACAGCAATCTATTGCCAAAGTACACTACAAATAGGGGGATATGCAGATGTAATTATCTATGATAATCAATTAACTTTTGTCACTATACTTAAAAATTTATAAAATTCTACATTTTTCTATTTATTGTCTAATTGTAGTATCACTTGACAATTGATTGCAGTTATTCTATTGTTTTGTTTAAGCATAAGAGCTATGCAAATATAATTTACATATGGTAACCAGTTAATTATTGGTACTTATGGACTTATATATATATTATAGATAAATTTCCACTTATTGCAGATATATAATTGAAAAAAATAAATAAACAAAAACTATTGAATAATATTTATTTTATTAATCCATGCAAGAAGTATGTTGTCGACATGTTTAAATTACATGTATGTCTTATTTTAAAAGTAATATAAATATACAAACATTTATGTTTATATTAATAAATATTTAAGTTTCAGTAAAAATACTATGACTCATTGCCTAAATTTTGCAAATGAAATGAACCATGTCTCTTATTTTTATTTTGATATTTATATTCTTTTTTACAGTAGTTTCAATTTTACTTTGGTCAAATTAATAACTAGTGTTGTTTTTGTAGTTCAGAAATGTAGAATTGTATTCATAGTTAATTAATTAATTCTCTAGAATTCAATTTTGGCATTGGTCTTTTTAATACTAGCCTGAATATATTTAATGTTTAGTTTATTGTTAGACTTAATTAACAATCCATTAAAATTAATAAAAACTCGGAAAACAACTTGGAAATCCGTATAGCATTTGTCTGTAGGAGACTTTTTTATATATGGAATAAATTGAACAAAAATTTACCTCTTCATTTTATTTTGATTTGTATTGATATTACTTATACTTTTGTTAGATATTTTTTCACTCTACCATATAATATTGTAGTATTATGGAAAAGGTAAGTTTTAATATTATTGTTATTTTTATATAAATGTATATAATAATAAGTACGTAGTGTAGCTCTCTCTTACCATTTTGTTAATAAAGATCATTAACTCATTGTTACAAAACTTCAGTATATATAAAATATGTTTTATGAAAAATAATTTAGGATTCAAAATGTAGTCATCAGCTCAATATTACCTTTTATGAGAACAGTTAAAAGTGCTGCATCATTGTTTTAACCTGAGGAAATGACAAAAGATTAAGAATAGAAAGTTGAATATCTTTTTTTTCTTTAGATAACTAGAAAAGTAAAAATAAATAATTTAATCTTAGATAGAAAGATTAAAAAAAGATTAGCCACAATATGTAAGATTTATCTAGGTAGAAAATTGGCATTGTAAAATCTGAAATATTTTGAAATAAAAATTAATATCAAACATATATTTTAAAGTGAATCAAAAAATAAGATGTTATAAATGAGATGTTAGAGAAAATCTTTTTTATGGCTAATGAAATTATTATAAGTGCAATGCCATGTTAGACAGACAATTTCTTAGAATTCCCAGGAATTAGAAACAACGAAGTGTTTTTTAATCTGTCAAACACAGAATTAACACATTATATTTTATTCAGTCATGTCTTTTGAAAGTCTGATGGCGATTAAACTAAAACTTAATTGGAGTATCCACTGAATTTTAAAATGAAAAAAATATTTGCATTGTTTTATTTCTATTCAAAATAAATTTTATTTATTCTTTCAGACATACATACACATTTATAAGAAAGTGAAAGGTAACTTTCGATAATCAACACCCAATACCTTATACTGCTTTGTAGAATAAATAGTTTATTGCTGGGAAAGATCAATCCAGATCTCCCTCAAGAAAGTCACTAGTCACATGACTTGCAATTTTTGCAAAGTAAGGATTGAGCCAATTTCTCCCGTTTTATCTTATATAAGAATATTAGATACCCATTTACTGACCAATATCAAATGGTTATTTGTTTAGCTATGAATTGACTTTCTGAAAAAAAAAAATCACTGAAACCTAAAAATTATTCTAAGTTTTATTCAATCTGATTTCAAAACTAAATCATAGGTGTGGGTGCAAATGTGTTATAGCTACTGCATAAAATCATGCACATATATGTGGGTGAATGTCTATTGTGATGGTCAATATAGTAATTGAATGATTGAAAATTTTATATTTATCACTGGACATAACTTATAATATTCATTTTGGATGACAATAAATCATTGTAGGTTTGAAATTAGGTTCAATGTATGATTAAAAACAAAAACACTCATACCAATTAAATTAATAAAATAAATTATTAAACTTTTAGCTTCGCAATAAATAACTGTTGCCAACTAAATAATTGCAAACATATTCAATATATTCTTTACTTAGGGTTAACAATTTATTTTAATTATATGTAGATTAACTTTTCTATGACTGACAAAGTCAGTTACTGTAAAAGACCTAAAGACTGGCAATTGCTTTTATTTAAGCCAATAAACATCACATGATCACCATTAGATGAGTAGGCACTAGATGGAAATTTTATGCACAAGCCTTCTGGTGTCCATTGATTACTCTGGCTTGCACTGAGTGGCAATACATATAGAGAGTTTGGCCTGTTTCAATTGCTTGTATCTGTGTAGCAATTACTCTTGATGTACCACTGCATGTGAACTAACACTTAACAAATAAATACAATTTTATTAAACAATAAATCAGTAATACAAATGAATAACTTATTAATCTGACATTAATATGACATTTCTGTACTACAAAAATAAATGTGTATTTTATTTACAAAATGCTTTTTAATGTTGCCATAATACCTCTTCTTCCATTATTTAAATAGCATGTAAAATTTTATTACTGTTCTATATATATTCATTTTTATTAAAAGTATAATAAATTATTACTTTAAATTTATTTTTAATTCCATAAAAATTAATGTAGTAAATTTAATAGCATAAACTGAGCCTAAACATAAACATATTTTTTTTATTACTATTCTAATTAGATGTATGTTTTCTTTCACAATAATTATTGCAAACTTTTCTTATTAATTTTATTTATATGTAGTATTTTATTTTTCAAACAAACTTTTAGTCAAGCGTTGTTAGCCAAGGGGTCATCGCAGCCGTCTTGCAAGCAAGTAGTTGGTTGCAGACGGTTGTGGATTCGCATCCAGGTCGATGCTATGACATATGAAAAAAAAAAAAAACTTTTACCAATGAAAACATTCTATACTGAGTAAATATTTGACAAACTAATAAATGTACGAACATATATATTATTTATAGCTATCATATTAAATTAGATATTGTTATAATCATTAAAATAGATATTAAATTTCATAATCAATATATATATATATTTATTTATTAAACAGATTTTCACAGACTAATTATAAATTATGTATTATCTGGCTAATATCTGTATAATTTATTGTACTAAATATATATATTATGATTTGGCTGTGTCATACCAGCCACCATCTGGGTAATAAATATCAAATAAATTGTTGACATGCTGTAAACATTGACATACAAAAATATTGAAATTTCTTCCAATAGAAAACAAGTAGAAATAATAAAAATCATAAACAAATTATTTAGATTAATTGGTTTTTAAAAAGAGTTTCTATACAGAAGATGATTTACATGAATCACCACATATGTTAATACAATGCGAACTTTTAACAATGGTCTTACATTGTTAGAGTGTCCATATCTAGATAGCATCCTAGTGTTAAATAAATCAATATGACGACCCATATCTATAGCATGAAGTCAGAATAATGATGATAATGAGTGTTACTTAACTCCATTATCATATTCATTTCTTTTAGCACTAACATAATAATCATGTCTATATAAGATGTTGTACATAAACCACATGAAATATCTTTAAACTAGGATAAAATGTTACTAATTTTTTGATAAGTAATATATGTTGTTTTTATATTCTAATGTATTAGAATATGTTCAACATTGTCTATAGTTTCTTTTGTATAATAAATACAAAACCAACAGTTGCCTTTTTTATTTCTTATTTTGAGTGATTAGGACTTGAATTAAGGCTTGGTATATAGGTCTATTAGTATAATCAATAGTTAATAAGACATGTCTTACATGATTTACTTCTTCCAGGTATGATTTATGTGAAAGGTTAATTGCTGAGTTAAAAGAGTTTAGCTACAGAAAAAATTTGAGAAAAATTTGAATGATATGAGATGAAAATTTGTAAGTGTCCATCTTTGTAGTTTTCTGAAAATGGAAAAGATAGGGGATTTAAATGTGGTTTAGATCCAATAAAATGTATCCTCTCTCTCACTGCATCAATGACTGCATCTATAATCTGTATCCTCTATCCACAGGCATTCATTATTGAATTTATTTATCACCTATATAAATGGCTTAGATGTATAGAGTCTGCCTTTGACTCTGTGTCTATTCCCATTCTGAATGAAATGCTAGCTAACACTACCATTTCAAGTACTCTGCTTTACTTAAACTCCAATTTACTGCAGAACAGAAAGATAGATATCACTCTTAATGGAAAAAGTTCACCACCATTCACCTCTATACAATCCATCTCCCAAGGCTCTTAATGCAGTTCTCTTCATTTTCTACATAAATCCCCTCTTAAAGCATATACAACAGAAATTTATAGGCATCCGAATTATACATACTCATCAATACATTTCATGCATAGCATACATGGATGAAGTCACTGTATTGCTGCATCTTGTAAGCATCTTACCACATTGCAAAGCATTCTCAATCAATATACTGCTATGCATAAACTTAGATTTAACATGAGTAAAACAGCAGCATGGGTTATATACACCAATCAACTACACACTCAAATATTCTAGGGAAAGATAAACCCCTTCTTAAGTTTTCCATTTTACCTGGGATGACTTATGATGAAGAACATCTTATAAAACAAGCTTTAAAAAGGCCACATTGATTACCACCTCCCTTTATGCAAAAATTCACATATTTAATATATTTATAATGACTAACATTACATATTATTTGCCAATTGTTAAATTTTCAAAAACCGATGGTCTGGCCTCCACATTCCCCAAGTGTTCTATATCCAAAAAGCCATAAATTTAATTGCATCAGTTGTTCATTAGTTCCCAGCACTACAATCACTGTTACAAGTGATCCCTACTGATAGACCTTCCTCTACATCAGCTACATTTCTAACCACACTTTACCAATCAATGCTATCAGTATTCAACTGACCAACATGTCCCAACTAATAAATACACATACTACCAAACATATGTTATACTATATCCAGAGGCCAACAAAGATTATCCTTCCACCAGTTAATCTGCTTCTTCAAAAAATGGTCTCTAGAGTGTAAATTTTTCGATTTCCTAGTTTGTCTTAACCTGCATGCATTATCAACATCATATTTTCTCTGGTATCACCATTTATATAATAATATAAACTCTTTCTGCACCTTATGTAATGTGGCAGGAAAAACTCAACATCTCTTTCAGCAGTGTCAATCTCTCAACCAAATCAGGATTATTATGCTAAATATGTATAGATGACCACTTGTCTCTATACATCAACTTATTCAATCCTATCAGAAAATAGTGCATGCAACAATTTTTACCCTATATAAATTCTGGTGCTATCATTGGCAACAACACCAGAAGACATCCCAGTTACATTCATCAATAAGCTCCAACAAATCAAGGCCTGGGACAACAAGACTGCACACCCAGACAATATTGCTGCCACCTGGTCGCTGCTTAAATAACCATCCAATCTATAAATAGGTCATAATCATCAATAACCTCATTGAAATAGCATTCAATGGTACCATAAATTACTATCAATAAAACACCTTCACTAACTGCCTTCAACTCTATCCACTATTGGACTATGCTCCACAGCTATCACATTCTTCTGGCTGTCACCACATGAAATTGTACTCTGAATTAACTTTGTTCATTGTACAGTATCTATGGCTTGATTTTTTGCTACATAAATTATAAGTTGCCACCCTATTATACTACAGGATTAACAATTAAAAGAACAATAATCAAGATTAACTTACTGACTAAAAAAAACTTTTACTATTACACTAGATTTGCTATTGTAACCCTTGCAATCAATGTTATGTAATGTCATGTAACTTAAAGGATTAAAAAAGATTATTGTTGAAACATAATAATAATAATAATGATGATGATGATGATAATGATGATAATAATAATAGTCATCATCATCATCACCAGAGTATTAAAAAATGCCTACTTCGGATATAGCTTTGACGATTTCCAAAGAATGATGAATCCATTCGGAAAAGTTATTTTTTTTCAGCAAATATATCTCAAAGAAACATCAGTACCCATATTCATAAATAGTTTTGAATACAAAGTCAAGCTAAACAAAGAAATAGACCATTCCAACACATATAACAGACCAAAAGGCAATGCTATACTTATATATCTGAGGACTAAAGCCACGTTGTTTCGCCTGTGGCAAAAGAAGCCACATAGCAACGCAATGCAATGAAGAAGTAAATCTAGCGGAAGAGAATAACCACCCCTCACAAAGATTAGAAGGGAAACCAAATAGAGCACACAAATCCACGAAGCAGGAAAACATAGATTTCCCCCGACTCAAGTCAATAATATCAAAAATTAAAATTAATAAAAATAAAATAATAGACCATCCCCCAAGCAAGTCAATGGAAATAACAATTAACACAAACATGAATGAGGAAGAGGAAAACTTTGAACCCCAGGCAAAATCACTTAGTGATAAGTTAATAAAAAATGAAAATAATTACATGCAAAAAGAAACAAAAGAACTGCCAAACGGAGATAATAATCAAGTTGAGGACACAATTATAAACAAAATGACAACTGAAATAATGTATACCATCACACAATCCCTTCCAGAAATTGAAAACACACCTCTGGAAAGTAAACAAAAACAAGTAGAACCAAAAAAAAATAGAGAAAATAAATGAAAGCATGCAAAATGAAGCAAAAGAAATCCCAAAAGAAAATAAATATCAAACAGAACACACAATAATAAATAAAACCACAACAGAGTTTTATTCAAATGTTGGAAGCACACCACCAGAAATTAAAAGAAAGCAGTCCAAAAAAAAACTAGAGAAAGCAAAAAAATTAAAACAAACGAGCATGAACTTACACAAGTAGACATGCCAGACCAATCATCAGATGACTGTATGGAAATAGAATCACTCTTACTGGAAGAAATGACTTTGGAAAACGAAAACAAAGAGACTGCTATAGTTAAACATGCAAATAGTGAGTCTACCAGCAGCAAAAAAAAAACACAATGAAAAAACGTTTAGCTCGCAGGTAGGAGATAAAATCTCAGCACTCTAATCGGAAAAAAATATAAATAATATCCCCTACATACAGAAATATACAATTCAAATGAAGATAAATATTAGTGCCATAAATGTCCGAGGTTTGAAAGCCATTAAAAGAATGCAGCAAATTAAATATTGGATACAGACAATAAAACCATCCATTTTAGGGCTATTAGAAACAAAAATTTATAGCGGATCCCGCTTTGATCCAGCGCTACATATGAATAAAATGGGCTTTTGTGCATGCTCCAGGCACACAGCAATGCCTTCAAATGGCACAGGGATTTTTATCAACCAACAATGCCCATTCACTACTTTTAAAATAATTTTTATAGATGCAAATCTCCTTATAACAACATTCAATCATAGACAACTTTCAATCAATGTTATTTTTGTATATATACCTCCAGGACCAATAGTAGTTAGCAGAATAATTTCGACAATAAATTCAATTCTAGCAACTAATCCCCACCCCACTATTCTTGCTGGAGATTTTAATATGACCTATAAAAAGTTTGTCACGAAATGGTTACACCAACTTACAATACCACTAATGAGCGGGGAAGGTTTTCTTCCACCGGACTCAGTATCTTTTTATAATAACAGACACAGTACTTTAATTGATCTGCTGTTTTATTCTCACATGTTACACCACGCAATTGAAGTAAAACTTTCTCCCACCAATTTTTCTGATCATGCAGCACAAATAATGAAACTAAATTTAGACACACACCGCAATACTTTTAACAGCATACAAAAACAATAAGAATTCTACTTCCAAATAGTACTCCCAAGGCTCTCTTCTCAGAAATGTATATAATGTTAAACAAAATAAATCAAATTGAACTGGACCCGATCTCCAAATATATAGCATATATAAATACACTCTCGTTTAACATAAATCACATTACATAAAAATCTACCCCCCCCCCTTCAAAATTAATCACATTAGCAGAGGAAATGAATAAAAGAATAATACAGGCAAAACTAGTCAAGAATAACCAAGCAAATATAATAAAGCTAACAAAGTTATACAATCAAACTGTTGATAAACTGAAACAATATCTAGCAATAAAGAAAAAGAAAATTTGTGTCACACAACAACATACATGGACCCGCGGATATATCCATTGGGCTTTAGGTTATCCATCCACAAACAAAGTCCCCATGGCACTAAAATGGGAAAATAGAGTGACAGCTGGTTATAATATGCTAGATCCTATATATAACTACTTCAAAAAAAAGCTAACTAACCATAATCATGTCAAACCACTTGCATATTATTTTGGCAAGCCAGAAACGGAAACACCTTTTGAAATAAAAGATTTTGCAATAGTTTTAAACTCAGTCCCAAACACATGTCATCCAGGGCCACCAGGGATCCCACAACTTGTACTGTCACATCTCAGCCAATTCACAAATAAATATTTATGTCAACTTGCAAATCAATTATCACAGAAACTATACAATATACAAGGACTATATCCAATATCAATGGTCCCATTTATGAAAAAACAAGAACCAATTTCCACACTAGCCAATCTCCGACCAATCTCAATGGAGCCATTGGGGATAAAAATACTGGAAAAGGTCATAAAAAATAAAAATGAACAATACATAGAACCAAGAATATCACAGCATCAATATGCAAAAAGGGATCATCTACAGGGCAGGCAGCACTAATATATAAAATGCTAATCAATTCAATTATTAAAAAGAAAAAATATGCACCAATGGTAGTCCAGCTGGATTTTGAAAGTGCTTTTGACTCTGTCCCAATAGAAACACTTTTCAGTCAGCTAAAAAAAACACAGATACCTAAAACAATATTTTATACAATAGGCAATTTGCTTCTAAATAAAGAAATACACATTACGCTCAATGATAGATCCACATCATCATTCAATTCCAGCCAATCAATCCCGCAAGTTCTCCTCTAAGCACACTGCTATTTACCTTTTATTTAAATCCACTATTAGAGCAAATCAATAAAAAAATTCAAGGAATTCAAATACCAAATACAAATACATACATTCCCTGCGTAGCTTATATGGATGATGTCACAATGTTTCTAAACTCAAAAAAGCAAATACATATACTACAGGAAATAATAGAAGAATACACAAAAAAGTTCAATTTAAAAATTAACATCAATAAGTCAGCAGCATGGTCAATATACACAGGCAAACCAGACACACAAGTTTATTTCCTGGGTTTTCCTTTCCACTTGGGAATGAGTCAGATGAGAAGGAATATACAAAATAAACTCAAGCTCAAAGCAGAAAGAATCATAGCATCACTCTCCAGATCATATCTCTCACTCTATGCAAAAGTGTCACTATTTAATCAACTTATAATGACCAAAATAACTTACTACCTGCCAATAATTACTTTTACAAAACAATTTACAAAGTCAATTAATTCACTCTGTAATACTCTATTATGGAACAGAAAAATAGTAGCAATTTCTTTAAAGCAACTTAACCAACCAACAAAATGGAATGGACTTGGACTGCATGCTATACATACTTTCTACACCCAAAAACAGTAAATCTACTGATTACCATATTTAGACGTTTGCCAAACATAGAACCAAAAGTGAAAATCACACCAACGGACCGACCCCCACCCACGGACAATTATATAAATACACTATTGATAAGTATTAAAAACATTAAAGATAAAATAGCTCTGAAGAACCCAATTAAATATACTTATTGGCAAATTCATGATTTTCTAACTCAAAGCCAAAAAACAACAATAGGCTAACAGTACTAGGAATAAATAATAGTCAATTACTCAAAAAGTAGAAAACATGGTATTTAGAACCTAAATTGTTTGACTTAATCCTCAAATTGAATTTAAATGCACTACCTACAGCACATTTCATTCGGTTCAGAAGATTTTACCTAAATGTTGATCCAATGTGTGCATTATGTCACCGGGAAGAAGAAACACAAGAACATTTAATATATCACTGTAAAGGTTTAGAGAAAGTCAGACAATTGATGGTGAATAATTATAGGAAAAGGGAAACCACAATAGAAAAAATGTTAAAAGCTTTCAATGAAAACAAAATACTATAATACGTGCAGCAACCTTCAGTATATATGCCTTATGGTGTACCAGATGTGCTTTCACTTTAGGAAACAATCCAAGAAGACATCCTAACACATATCACAATAAACTAGAAAAACTTAAGGAAAGGGACAAATTTCTAGCACCACCGGACATTTATGCTGCCACTTGGTCTCTATTTAAAATAAAAGCAGCCTTATAATGGATAGACCAAATACAACCTCAGAAAAATGGAAAACTGAAATGAACTCATAATAAGAACTGAAATATCTAAAAGGTGTGAACTACAAAAGACTCTAATGGTTAAAAAAAACAAGTATTTTTTCTGTGTTTCAAGATGTAACATAGTATATGATGTTTGATACAATGTATTACTTGATAAGAATGTAACCTTTTTTTGCCTAATAAAATTTGCTTTGGAATACTACTACTACTACTACTGCTACTGCTACTGCTACTACTACTGCTACTGCTGCTGCTGCTGCTGCTTCCTCCTTCTCCTTTTTCTTCTTCTTTTTTACATATATTTCTACACTTTTTTTTAACAGAAATACACAAGTAAATATTCATACATTATTAATAATTACAAAATAAATATACAATAAACAAAACATTCAATATATTAATATTTTAACAAAAATATACAACAGCAATATTAATAATAATAATAATAATAATAATAATAATAATAATAATAATAATAATAATAATAATAATAATAATAATAATAATAATAATAATAATAATAATAATAATAATAATAATAATAATAATAATAATAATAATAATAATAATAATAATAATAATAATAATAATAATAATAATAATAATAATAATAATAATAATAATAATAATAATAATAATAATAATAATAATAATAATAATAATAATAATAATAATAATAATAATAATAATAATAATAATAATAATAATAATAATAATAATAATAATAATAATAATAATAATAATAATAATAATAATAATAATAATAATAATAATAATAATAATAATAATAATAATAATAATAATAATAATAATAATAATAATAATAATAATAATAATAATAATAATAATAATAATAATAATAATAATAATAATAGTGCCACCTGGCTAGACACATGACAGCAAATATGCTGAAAGTCACTTGCTATTTTTAATATTATTACTTGCAATTCCATCATATAAAGTAATTTAAAAATTTTTTTTTAAAAAACAAGTACAAAATTTATATGCACCTGGGTCTCGTTTTATGCGGATTATTTTAATGCGATTTTGAAATTATGCAATTCATGTTTCTTCTTAATATCCTTCATATTTAACTATATTTATTAGATATCAAGAAATTTAAATTATTAATAACTTATTTTGACTTGAAATACTTTTTTTTTAAAAAAAATATAATGTTATATTAGCAACTAATGTGAATATAGCCTGAAACCATATTTACAATAAATAACCTACTTATATTAATGAGTAAATAATTTTAATAGATTTTCACCTACATATAAAAATATCACAATAAATATTCAAAAATTTTAAAGTTTTGAAATGTATTTTGTTAGGTATAACAGAAATAAATAATCTTAGATTTTTAAAATAAATAACGAAGATTTTATTGATTTTATAAACTGAAAATAATCTTTCTAATGATAATGTATAATCTTTTTGTTTTGATTGCGATGTCATTTTTTTAATATAGAAACAAAATGTGAACATTTAAAATTTATTTCAGTAGAAAAAATCAGTTGTCAACAGAAAACCATTAACACAGCATAAGACTGAAAGTGGCACTAGTTGTATTGCTGAGAGATTCTTGACTTCATTTAAGCAGAAGCTACAGTACATCACATAACAACACAAATCTGATTTCTTACCAGTTTCCAAAAACCACAAATAGCAATAATGACTAAAATATGTATGAAAAAATGTTAAATTAAATACTGCAGTTAATAAAAAAAAAAGGAAAAAAGTGTGTCTTGTATCAATTTTTTTCAAATATTTGATATTTTTTATTAGTCATACTTTATTACCTTATTTTTTAATGTGAATTTTAAAGTAATTTTTCCTTGTTGCTTTGCTTTTATGCCATTTCTGAAAAATTACAGCACCTATTCCCCATTTTTCAAGTTAAGTTAAGTATATTTTTGTGCAATTTTTTAATGCGGGTTTTTTTGTGCAACCTATTTACCACATAAATCGAGACCCAGATGTATATTATAAAAGTTTGCAAATATTCATATGTGCATCTGTGAAGGGAAAAAACAATTCACAGCATATTAAAGATAATGTAAATGGCTGTTATGCCTTCAGTTTTACACAACATCAATGAAAAACAAACCTAAAAAATAATGTTATTTTAGTTATTAAAAAAACATTTACTGATATTGTAAAAAAACATTGGAACCTCTGCACTAATTACAAACATGAATTTTTATCTCTCTTCCCAAAGATTCAGAAAATCTACAACCAGCGATATTGAAAATTATGATTTACAAATTCAAAATAGTGAAGAAACACAATCCCACCCTTGTGTAATATGGACTGCTGATATGCTAGATAGCATTTCTGAGAAGTTCCACAACACTTCCTAATGAAATATTTAACACATTTCACCATTTTTTCACAGATTGTTCAATAGTGTTATCAGCTACAGAAATTCATTGTTCTTTATATAAATTCCCAAGAGCTTTACTATATGAAGCACTCATTTTGTACAATCTATGGGACAGTGTTCTATGCTTAGCTGATCATCGTAATAAATGATACCTGATCATAGAATTCCATGAGCAAAACCAGAAAAATAGATTTAAAATGAAAATCAAAAACACTGGGCCATTTTGCTCCAATTGCTGTAGATGAAAACACAGATATATATAATTGGCATATTGAAAAGTACATACCAAGGCTACTTTCACACAGGATTTTCAAAAATTAATGGAGCCTTTTGGGAAAGTTGTCTCATCACTACCAGTTTATCTTAAAAATATCCCCAGTTCCAATAAACAGCAATAGCTATGAGTTTAATGTCAAGCTAACCAAAAACATTGATCCAGCCACTATACCTACTCAGATTACAGACCAAGAGACAATGATTTGCCTATACATAAGAGGATTAAAGCCACAATGTTTTTCTCTGTCACTGGTGTGGTCATCTATGCAATCAATTGCACAACCACTTGATGCTTTCAGTGTAATCAGGTGGGTAGCCATACACCTAGAGCATTTGTAATCAAAGCCAAGACAATAGTGATTACCTAACACACAGGCAAATTTTCCTTCAAATGAGGATGTTTCACCAATTGATCTCTCCATCAAGCAGACAAATCAAACTTTCAGTATACCCATTAACATCAGCAACATAATGGCTCAGATTGATGATAAACAAACTTTCAGCTCATCAATGAAACTGTGTAAACAGTTAGTTTTAACTCATATAGATAAGTTACCATAGTCAATAATTCACAATGCCAATACTAACCAATTTTCACCTATAATAAACAAGACCAGCATAAACACCACCATTACCAATAGTTGAAAACTGTGACACAGATTACACTTCCAAAAGAAAATGTGAGCCACCATGAAAAGATCATTGTAATAAAAAAAATAAAAACACTTGATACTAATAACAGCATTTATAACTTAGAATCCTGTAACCCCCACTTACCAGACACTCAAAAAAACAAGAAGCTCTAACTGAGTCCACAAATATTCAGTGTTTCCTTACAAAACCCCAAATTCAAGCAATGAATCAAAACCAAACCTGAAGAAAAAAGATATACACACTAATATAAAAACTAATATCAAACCATCCATGCTTAAAAAATAACACAAACAAACATCTTAAATATTTTGATGCACTAGATGGCAGACCTGAAGACTTTAATTATGAGTCTTAGCTGGCCCTTTATATTCATACTTTTTTTTTTCAAAATCTTATAAACAAGGCAACAAATGGAAATCTCAATTCAATCAATACAAAACAGCTGATTCTCAAAACATACTCTATTTTTTTTACTCATTTACTTTCAACATAAAAAATAAAGATAGAAACTTTCAATGTTCGAGGCCTAAACTCAATTCAAAAAAACTTCCAGCTTAAGTAAATGGATATATTGCTTACAATAACTCCCCTCTTATATACTTTAATGCAAATATTTTTAAAATATAATTTCTTTATTTTCCAGACAGTTTTGACTGTTCTGCAGTCTTCATCAGAGGTAAAGGAGGTTAAAAACACTCTGATGAAGACTGTAGGACAGTCAAAACTGTCAGGAAAATAAAGGAATTATATTCAAAAAAATTTGCATTCAAGTGTAGATGAGGGGAGTTATTGTAAGCAATAATATATATGAATATAGTTATTGTAAGCAATAATATATATGAATATATGAAGAAATGCAAAGAAAGTAAAGAATAAGAATATGAATATACTTTTAAGTAAATGGATACAATTTATACAGCCACATATCCTGGGTCTGCTGGAAATCAAAATATACAGTTGTTCTCAGATTGACTCCACAACCTATCTAAGGACCCAAGGCTTTTGCACCTGTGCATGAGATTCATCATCACTTTCAGAAGATACTGGCTTGGTTATCACAAGAACCTGTCAATTTTCATCCTTTAAAATCATATACATTAACACAAACCTACTTATAATTTTTCTTTACATATCTTCTGGACCAGTTATCATCTCAAGATTACTGCTTATCATCAACTCACTACTATCATCAACCTCTTACTCAGTTGTTTTACTGGCAAAGTGGCTACATAAGTGCTGAAGGATTTTTATTACCCAATGTCATCTCATTCTATAACCATCATCACACCTCACTTATTGACCTGTGTCTTTATTCACCAATGCTTCATCACTTAATTAAGTTAACAATTAATCCCTCACCCTTTCTCTGATCACTCTAGTCAAATGCTCAAACTCAATCTAAGTGCAATGCAAACATTAATAATTCAACTTCATAAAACAATAAGAATAATTCTTGCTGCACACACTTCTAATTTTTTGTACTCTAAAACATACATTATGCTATTTAAGCTTAGCACCATGCAACTTCATACTGTTCAATGGTACATTTACTTTATCAACATTCTATCATTCAATATAAATCATATTACCAGCAGCACTCCACTGCCTTCAAGGCTAATAACATTGGCTGATGAGTTACATAAAAATAATCATCACATGTAAATCTTCACCAAATACCTATGCACATATAAAAAGACACACAAGTATATAATGACAACTTACACAAGTATATAATGACACCTAAAGCACTATAAAAGAGTATCTTACCACAAAAAAATCTGTCTAACAAAACAACACACCTAGATATGAAGGTACATAAGATGGCTCTAGAATATAATAGAACCAATATACTATAACGATCTGGAGAAGGACTTAACGTCATCTGCACTACGGGGCACCATCTAGGCATTTGAACCTAGAAAAATTTATAAAGTAGGCAGATACGTAAGTCAAAAAAAAAATTTTATTTTTATTTTAATAAATATATTTTGATATCCGGTCATTAGCCCAAGTCACTAGCTCATTGGAATAGCAGAGATTTATATTCATAAAAAAAATTCTTATCTAAGAATAATTTAAAAAAAGAATAAAATAAGCCACTGCCAGTAATTAACATACAAACATTTATTTACGCACATATATATATAAAATTTAACATTATTATTTTAGTATATTTATTTTAGATTTTAATTTGATTTTATAATTTAAATTTACATTTTAATTTTTATAATATTATAAGTTTACATTTTAATTAAGTTCACACAGATGGATTTATGAAAGTTTGTTTTATAATGTTGAGTATAGATTGGTTACATAGATTACACGGTTAAAAACATTTCAAAGTAAACATAAATGATCAAAATACAAAATCATTGATACCGTCAATTGCATAGGGAATACAAGAAACCCAATGGTGTTCATCATAAGACACCACATTAACACCAATAACTTAAAAGACATCCGAATAAATACATCTTAGATACTCACCGTAAGGTATCAGTATTTACCGAATGTCTATATATTTTGATAACATATGAAAACCAAAAACATAATTAACCGGTAACGAACCCATGCAAGCATCTATACCCAACTTAAATTTAATGCAATTTTATTTAGAGTGTCGAGTATGAATGGACTACATAGATTTGCATTTTAAAGAAAATATTCTATCCTTATTTAACCCTAGGCTAAAAGTTCGCAGTCAAACTAACGTCAATTCATCTGACACATTGATGCATTCAATGTAATACGAAATACGGCAGCGCAAAAGGTTAAGAGAAGAAATTGCCTCTCGTCAGATAGGAATACTACATCTATCTGACAAGAAGAGCAATAATAAAAAAATCTCCATCAAAAGGAACAGCGTTCTAGTCTTATAATCCCTTCCATAGGCAAAACGGAAGTGTGCGGCGTATAAAGCAATTCTGCCCATAGCGAAACTCAAATTACATCTACTAACTACATCAATATATCCAATTCATCGACCCAATTCAACCACAAAACAAATAACCTAAGATTACCCTCCCCTAATATAACTTTACAAATCTATATAGCCATTCACGCCTGACTAAAGTTTAACATTTATGTAATTTAGTCTAACGAAAAACAAAAATCATAATAGAAACTTAAAAGAACAAAAAAAATAAATGGAAATGATTTTAAATAAAAAAAAAATACATCAAATGACATTATTAATATTAATTTACATTGGTCAGATAGGATTCTATTTGTATTATTTAAATATGGAAAGTTTTTAATTTACTGTTCATTAATTATAAAGTTCTTACGGTTTTAAACAGTTCATCTTTACCTGTTGCTTGCCATTTGAATGTGAATTCCCATGCCATCCAAAAAAAGATTGGTATTCTGTTGGCCATTTTATTTATTCATCCGGAGGTTTTTTACTCCAGCTGGTCCTCAATGTAGAAAACGATAGTTCATTTCTCTTTCTTCCTAGCAGAACTGAAGGGATTGAAGAGTGCGTCTTTTCAATCCCTTCTCCTTTAACTCCGCACTTACACATATCTGTCCACTTGTAATAACCAACTAACTCTTTTATTTTCAAATCTTTCCTTTTATAATAATTTTGTGGATTAACTCAACATTACGTCATGATGGTGAAAACCTTTTCGTTGAGGTCCGATTTCCCAGTGGATTTCTTTCATTTGCTAAAAGTTTCTATTGTTTTCCTATCTGACCGATGCTTATACATTTAAATGCCCAAAGGCTAGTTTACTAATTAAAATAATCATTTCCATTTTACAAAAGATTAATTAATTTGTTTTCAAACTTAAACATATATTTTTATCTCTAAATCTTTTCTGATAATTTAGTTTTAAACTACTCTTTTTTTAATAAAGTTTTATTTTAATAATTATTTATCTGTGCGATTTTATATATATGCGAGTTTAAGATGATTTTTTAATTTTCAATTTTTAATTCTTAAAAAAGAAATTTTTATTGGCAAACTTTTTTTTTTTATGTTTACTAATAAAAAATAATGTAATGTACATATGTGCCCGTTACAATACAAATACTTCAAACAAAAGCTGCAGTCACATTGCACCTTCACACCACTTCACAATCTCTTTGGCCAACCAAAGTTAGATAAACCATTCCATGGTACTGATTTCTTGCTAAAGCTAACCACAATACCAAACTTTTGCTATCCAGGGCCACATGAACCCTTAAATTTGTATTTTCACATCTCAGTCATTTTACCAACACACATCTATGTGATTTAGCAAATTACCTATCACAAAGGTTGTATAGCATAACAGATCTATATCCAATCTCTTTGTTCCATTCAACAAAGGGCAAGCTTCAATATCCAATCTACCTAATCTGTGATCAATCTCTATGGGCCCTGGGTATTAAAATCCTGGAAAGATTCTAAAAGATAATATCAAACGATATCTCATTCCTATATTATCACCAATGCAACATGCAAAAAAGGCTCCTCAACAGGTCAGGCTGCCCTCATTTTCAAAACCATTGTAAATTCAGTTTGAGAGAAAAAGATGCTCCAATGGCTATTTAAATTGACACTGAGGCTGCTTTGTGGTTCCTATTGAAATTTTAATTCAGACACTTGCAAACACAAAATATCTGATCCTCTCATATCTACTAACCAACCTACTCCTTAGTCATGAAATCCATAATACAATTAATGGTAAAACATCATCTTCATTCTCTCCTCACCAATCCATACCTCAAGGATCTCCATTCAGTTCCTTATTATTCATGTTCTACATTAACCCGCTCATAAATAAAATACTATATATACCATGTATTGCATAGATGGATGACCTTAGTGTTTTTCTTACCTTCAAAAACAACTAACTACTCTGGAAAAAAGACTTAATGAATACACTTTCAAATATAAACTCAAGATCAACATTAATAAAGCAACAGATTGGTTTCTTTACACTGGCAAGTTACATATGCAAATTTATCATGGCAAAACAACTAATTTTCTTTTTATCTAGGACCCTCTGGAATGAGATAAAAGATACAGAAAAACTGAAAGATGGTGCTGAATGCATAACCAATTCTCTTTCCAAAACCTACCTCTTGTTATATGCAAAAGTATGCCTTTTCAATCAGTTTGTAACTACAAAATTAACTACTCACCAATCATAAACTTCACTAAATCTTCCACTTTATCCATTTACTCACTATGTAGCAAGGTTTATGGTGCAGAAAAATAGACTCAATCTCTGTAAAATGATTTAGTCTTTCACCAATAAAAATGGATTAGGTCTTCACTCCATTTAAATTTTTCATAAACAAAAAAATATTAATCTACTGGCTGCATTAGAAGTTTTGCCAGCTCTCAAATGCATTACATTCTTCAAATAACATCCACAGAACAACCCCCCCCCTTTCACATGGATATTTGTCTTTGCTTATAAGGCAACTCCAAAGCATCTATGCCCAGGTGTCTTTTTTCGGTGTTGATAGATACACGTATTGGAGCATTTATAATATTCTGTATCCAGACCTAACTACTGATCCCCAATCACCACTGCTACTTTCTCTTAAGGCTAAATCTTCATGCTCTACCTATCTTCTATTTCCTCAAATACTGCAGGTTTTACACAAAAATTTATGCTTTTTGTTTCTTGTGCCGAAGAGAAGAAGAAGCCCAACAGCACCTATTCTACAACTGCACAGCTCTGACAAATACCCAAGAAATTATGATTAACACATATAGATGAAATAATGTCACACTTGATAACCTAATAGAAATCCTCAGTAAAGGCTCAGTATCAGCAGACCATGCAGCAACTTTTTGTTTATATACTCCGTGGTGCAGTAAATGTACTTTCTGTCTTGGAAACCAACCCTAGAAGGCACCCAGACACATTCACTAATTAGATTGAACAATTGAAGGCCAGAGATGGCAAAATTGCACATGCAGATATTTTTGCTGCTACATGGTCACTATTATAAACCTGAGATAGACCATAACCTCAAACAATAAATGACTTCTGTAACAAGAACATTTTTAAAATCAGATATCTTATTTTCAACAATTTTTAACCACCACATCTGTATATTGAATAGTCCAAAGGATGTATTTAAAAATTTCAATCAAAATGTATTTTAAACTGATGAACTAAACCCTCAGACAATGCAATAGAAACATAGGCAAATACACAGTTTACAAGTTTACATTTATCAGACAAGTCTCTAACCATTTAACTGAACTGTATAAATAATATCTGTTTGTTTCTAAAGCTATATAGTTTTCAACCATGTACTTTTAACAATGTAACTCTTTATGAATAATAAAGTTTGAATTGAAATATCATAATCATAATAATAATAATGATGATGATGATAATGGTGATGATGATGCTACTGCTCCTGCTCTTCCTACTCCCTCTCTTTAATCTAAAGTTCATTTAACGTTTTGAGTTCTATTATTTTATTTCAGCGACATCTTTAAAATGATCAAAAATCCTTAGACACATTAATTGTATAATTGCAAAGGAAGGAATAAGAATTACTACTTGTAGAACAGGGGTGAGCAACTTTTTTTGTCAATGGCCCAGTTGAAATTTTTTTATTATAGTGTGGGATAACATAGATTAAATGATTTAATAAAAAATTAAGAACCTAAAAACTATATTCAAAATTTAATGATTTAAAAATGAATCAATTATAGATAAAAACTAAAATTTGTAACAAATATTTTTATTGTCATAAGTAAATGCAGAAAATTTATTGTTACAAAAACTTTAATGTGAGGAATTGGATTTGGAATGCTCCTAATTTATGACTGCATCAAAATTGAGATTCAATTCATAAGTGGCTATTTGTAGAACAGCTTTTAAATTTTCATCTGTTATTCTTGATCTGATTTTGCTCTTTGTATTTTTTCATTAAAGAAAATGTAGTTTTGCATAGATTTATTGATCTAAAAAACACTAAATAATTATGTGCATTATTCAAAATATTTTTAAACATTTCTGGATTTGAAGAAACATGAAAGTCTGTTATTGTTTTTTCTGAAAATTAGTTATTTAATATTAAATTTGATTGCAAGTTTATCAGTTCCAACTAGACACAAGGAGTTGCATCATTGACATTGCAAATAAATAATAGGCTTATTAAAGATAGATCTTTATAAATTTTGTGAAAATCTTCAAATTTTCTGATAAATTTATTGAATAATTTATTATTGTCTCATATTTTTTAAAATCAGCACATTTTAAGTTTTTTTCTCTTTTTTACAAGATTGAAAAGTGAGTTGTTTCTTTTGAAATTGTTGTGAAAATAACTTTAGTTTTATTATAAATGATGTGACCTTTATATACATATTATATATAAATAATTCTTTTCCTTGCACTGATAAATTTAATTCATTTTGATAAATTGTCAATGGAGAAGAAAGTCATTCGGCCATTGTTCATCTTTTAATTCACAAAATTCATTAAGTTTATTTTTAATATTTAAGAAATTAACAAATCATGAAATCATTTTAACATTTTTGCAAGACTAAGTCATCTTATGTTCATATAATATGGAATATTGATAAATTCATATTCAATTTCTTTCAAAAATATTATGAATTGCCAGTGCTTTAAAGCTCTTCCATGAATGAAATTAACTACTTGCATTACAACTGATATAACATGCTTCAATTTTAGAACTCTTTTGCAAAGGATTTTTTATGAATTTTACAATATAAGAAAATTATTTCTTTTCCTGTGATTAACTTTATATTGTCACGTATTCTTTTTAATAATCCAGTGTTTTTTCCCTATCAAATTAGGACACCTATCAGTTGTGATGTTGACAATTTTGATCCATTTTATATTATGCTTTTGCAAAGCTTTTTGAAGGACTAAAAATAAATTTTCAACCAGCAGTTGTGTCTTTTATAAGACATACAGAAAGCAATTCCTCCATAATTGCAAATCTACTATTTAGACAGTGAATAAAGATTAAAAGTTGACTTGTCCTTGTTAATGTCACATGACTTATCTAAAGCCAATGCATAGTAAGTACAATCTTCCAATTTTATTTTTAATTGATTCCATAAATTGCTTGAAGTATTAACAATCCATCTCACAAGAATTCTTCCTGAGAGACTAGTTTTTCAAACATTGGCTTTTTATTGTGGCATAATAACTCAGCATTCCTTTACAAATTCTCCATCAGAAATGATTTGCATTATTTTGCAATCTTATGTCCAACAATGTAACTATTTTTTTTATTAAAGCTCTATCAATATTTGACAGATTTTTCAAAATATTTTGTTGTTTTCATAAACCACTTTTTAATTTTTCTGCTTCAATTTTCATTTGTTCTGGTGAAAATAGCTTAAATTTGTCGAAAAGTTTTGTTGAAAAATGCCTTTTTAAATCATATCTTTAAAAACAGAAATAATTTTATTACAAACCAAATAAACATCATTATTGTCTATATTTGCAATTGAATATTTGAATCTCCAATTATTATTTGAAATATGGCATTTGACAATAATTTTTTTTTTCATTACTTGACTCAATTTGTGTGTTATAAATTATATTAAATTAAAAATTCTAATAGTCATAACTTACTCATAAAATACCATGAGATAATATTACTTTTTTCTATAAAAAGTCAATGAAATTCAAAGGAACTTCATTCGATCAATGCTAAAATAATATTTAGGAAGTAATACTGGGTGCATAGCATCACCTGGATAACTGCACATTACATTGTTGCACACTAATAATATATGGCCTATGATTCAACTAATATGTAAGCACATGCATTTGTTACTTGCAGTTTATAGTATTTTAGTGATATAAAAGCAATGTCACATTAAGCCCACCAACCCCATGAGAACATTAATTTTGCCACCTATGTTGCTATTAAACTTTGTATGCAGATGTTAATGGGATCATTGTTTCTTTCACTATTGACTTTAACTACACAAAGTCAGCAGTTTTATAGTCTCCTAATAGTTCATTAGGCATGTACTTTGTCTATTTATGCAGTGGGACCGTTACAACATCTCTCACAGATTAGATGTGACTCATGGGCTGATGGTTGCCACTCCTGTTGTAAAAAAATAAATGAAGATGAAATGTTGTCTTAGAATCAATCACATAATGTGGTAATGTTTTAAAAATACAAAAATATCACAAGCTGGTTTTTATTTCTATAAGTGTGAAGAGGATAAGTACTTTTCTGGGAGGTGACATACATTAATCATAACATTTCTTAAAAAAGGTATTTATAAAGATAAATTGTGTTAGTTTTGAAATAAGTTTAAACCAAATATTCAATGTGCAGCTGTTTATACAATAACTTGTTAAATATTTTCTCTAACTGTAATATCACATGACTTTTGTAGTATTAGCTTTCCAAAATAGTTTAAAAATTTCAATTTCAGTAAAATCGGCAAATTTTATTTTGTTCGTGCATTTTATGATGAATGTCTTCTGATGTTTTGGTTATTCATTTGGACAAGTTTAGAGAGATACAGTTGCCACAAGGACTGATGATTGTAAAAGTTTACTATTCCATGATCATGGTTAATGAAGCCAAGAAGACTACATTTAAATACAGACTTCATCCAATTTTCCAGCAGATAATTTAATAATGAAAGAGAAAGGTTCCTCTTAGGTGCATAAATTTATAAGTTTTAATCATGTGATGGCATTCATAATCACCACTCAAATTTCCTAACTCTTTTAGCATTTTACATGAAAATGTTTTATTGTTACTAAGATATATTTTTGCAGACAAATTTTTTAAGATATTTTAGACCCATTCCAATAAAATTAATTTACAATTACAAATGACGTTTTAAAATGTATTTAAATATAATATTATATACGACAATTGAAATCTTAAACTGGATTCCAAGTGATTGTAAAAGACCCAGAAAGAGACCACATGTGAGATGGATGGATGAAATAAGAAAGTGTGCAGGGGTGATGTGGAGAAGAGAAACTAAAGATCGGAGAAGATGGATTAAACTTGGAGAGACCTTCATCCTGCAGTGGATTGATAATGGTTGATGATGATGATGACTTCAATAAAATTAAATACACAAATAATAATGTTAGAATAAATATTTATATTATAGATATTAAAATAAATCATTTTATATACTATTTATCATCTTCACAATAATTGATATTTTATAACTTTACTTAATTCTTTTAAGATAGTACTCCTTTAAATTTAAAATATATCATAGAAATTTAATATTTGTTCACATACATACACATTCAAATATTACTTTAAAAGTTTTATGGCATTTATGTATACACTAATATAAATATTGCTTTATGCATTCTATTTTAGCTAATTTATTCACTTGTTTACAATATTATGAATTAATTATATTAATGTTTTACTGCCTTTAACAGTTAACTTTATGTATGTGTGTGTTTAAAATTAAATAGAAAATTGCAATTTTTAAAATTGCTATAAGAATTTCAAACACTTAAAAATATGATAAGACATCTTTGATTTGTAAAACTTTGTTTTACAAGATAGCTAGTTCTATAATGTTAATATTAATTCAATAATAATAATAGTAATATTAGTTATAGTAATAAGCCAATAAAAGTTTTGAAGTTCTCTTCATTATGGCATTTTTAAACATATTAAAATCCATCATAATATATATATATATGTTGAAGTAAGTATTATGGATATGTATAGTGTATATATTTTTATATGTTCTCACTTATATTGTAGAAAGAGACTGAAATTGTCTTCACACTTCTCATGACACTACTTTTATATGAAAGAAGAAAGATTATTTCTTTTGTAACAGTTGCAGAATAGTATCACACTACAAAAAATATATTTAATGATTAATAAAATTTCATGGAACATATGTTACCAAGATAATCTGGAATTTTTATAATTCTCTTTTATTTAAAAATATATTAGGTTACAATATTCACCAGTGTTAGATTATTTTTTCTTACTTTGCATAAGCTTTACTCATCAAATGATCTAACTGAAATATATGTATTTCTATCTGAGTTATTATATATATGTTTACATGCTTAATGTTAAGTCATTTTTTAATTAGAACTAACTGTAATATGAACATATGTATGTGTGGATAGAATCACATAATGCCACATTTAAAGATAATTCAATTTTTAACTTTATCGTAAATAAGTAAGTTAATTAGCATTGATAGATATATAAACGCTTAATGAATTGCAAGTGTACAGAAATCACATTCAGTTATAGATAAACATTTTCTAGAAAAGAGTTTTATTAACCATAAAGCATACAAGCCGATTTAGTGCTTTTGTTAAATGAGTAAAACTATCATAAAAGAAAAGATCTTGATCTATTTTTACTAAAAATAAAATATTGTTTGGTTTAGTTTCACTAAAAGTTATTAACATATTTCGGAAAATTCTGTAATGAAATGTAAGGTATTAAATATTATTTAATTATCTTATAAATGAAAAGTAAACAACAAGTATTCAGAAATTAAAAATAATCACATAATTAGAAAAATGGAAATTCCAGGTAAATAGATTAAAAAACAAATGTTCAAATCTAAATATGGATTTTTTTTTTTTACGAATCATATATAAACTCAGTAAAACAGATTCTAAAAGTCCTCTGCAAAATTTTCAATCCTCGTGCAGCATGGAGCTATGCCTGAGAAATTAGAAATAATGGAATAGAGAAAGTTAGTGTCTGGTCCACTCTGTCATCCCATGGGAGTATCACCTGGAAGTACAGCATGAAGTTCATTTAAACTGTTGTCATTGAAATCACTTAATTGCTGACTGCATCTATATGCCTGCATTCATAAAGCAAGTCAGATATAAAATTGTCATTAAGCCTTGTAAAACCCATCAACAGCTCTAAGTTACTTATGATTAATTAAATGATGTGTAATTTGATGTTTTACAAATCGAGATCCAATCTGCCACTGAAAGAAATGGCACTCCAGAATAAAAGACATGCTCTGCAAAGTCTGATGGGAAATCAAAAATTCAAGTACAAATTACAGAAGACATCACCCCACCAAAGCTATTATAAGACGCACAAAATGTAGCTGTGCTCAAATCTTTTATTTAGGCAAATAAAGTAAATATACAGTTGAACTTTTAGCTTGGAATGTTTTCTATTGGATAACAGTAAATTATTAATATTTTAGTGTCTTTTTGTATATTTTTCTTTTATATCAGTTAATATTTTGATTTTGTATTATCATGTATATATGTAATTTTATATATTCTGAACTGTCATAGTTAATGATAGAGTATGTATGTCTATTTGTTCATATTGATTAATACATATTTTATATGTCTATTGAGCAATTGAATGATGTATGTACAAATATATATTTATTCTTTTATTAACCCAATAAGCATTTTTATCTACCAAATCTTATTTCAATATGTTCAATTGTCACTATCCCTTGCCATTACTCAAAGTTTTTTTGAGAGTAATTTCACTTTTATTTTAAACATTTTGTATATTTCTAAGTCTGATTATTATGGTAAAACTCAAGATAGTTAGGCACACATAAAATTCCATTAATAAAGCTGATTTAAATAATATTAGGAAAAATATAAACGATTAATTAAATGTAATTATGTTAGCCAAGAGAGATATAAATTTAAAGGTACATTTTTCTTATAGTATCAGATCCTGCATTCACTTTAATCAAACTATCCTAAAGCTATGTGTTTTAGAATGAATGCAAATATTTGTATATATAGTCTTTAGATGAATTTAGATGAAATATCCATTAATTAATTTTATTTTTGTGTTGTAGTATAGGGAATGATTATGCTGAATACGTGTTGAACTCACTCAAATATAGTGTATGATTACTCGTCTGACATAACTTTAAATTCCAGGCCACTCAAGACTTAAGAATTTTTCTTTTATGCTTCATTGCTATGTTTTAATTACTAATGTTTATTAATTATCAAAGCAGTTGATTATTTTTTTGCATATATTATTAATACTCTGTGTTTATTAATTCTTGATGCAGGTGACTATTTCCTGCTTTATATTGATAATTTTTCAGATATATTATATTTTGTATGATCGCACAAAGACTGGCATATCTTACTTTATATATAGTGTTTATACTTTTCTTATTACAGCATAGTCTCATAGTGTTTTTTTATATGCTAGTAGTATTTGTAAAATACTTTTCTGGATATCTAGTATCCATGATGTTGCAGTTATAAAAGTGCCATGATCTGAGGATCATTTGTGACCATGTATCATTTACCAATATAATCAAATTCTTTAAGCTGAGTTCTATCTGGCTGTACCATGCTTTTTAATTATGCATTTATTAAAAATTTAGCTAGGTTGCACCAAAATATCTACCCAGAGATTATGGGAATATGGGAATAAATTACTGCATCCATGTTCCATCAGAACATGTGAGAATATGGATATAATCATAAAATTAATAATATTTGATAAACTTGAAATAATGATAAAACATAGTTTCCAATCATGACAAATCTATGAAACTAATTAAATTGATATATTAAGTGCTTGAGCACTTAATATATCTATTACAATTGTTTTAAGAAAAATAAAAAAAACATAATACAGAAACTAATTAAAGTGTATATAAAAGAGTTAATAATAACTCATAAATTAATAATAATGTTTTAATTCATCTTTATTTTAAAAATGTTCAAAACCCCTTTTTGAAATAAATTCATGTCAGATATTCTTATAATTTGCAAATGAAATATATTTATATATTATTTTGTCTTTTTTGTTATTGTTATTTTTTATTACATGAATAAATCTATGTATTCATTATATCTCTGCATTTGTGTACTATTTACTGCAATCCATATATTTAGTTTTAATATAACTTAGGAATCTTTTGTATCTCTCAGAACTCTAGTGGGATATAAGTGAAAAGGTATATATGTTAACATCAGGGATGGTTGTCATATGGAGATTTTCATGAGGCTGTAAATAATCATGTTTGACTTTGTATTGTTTGTGGCAATGTTTTATATATGTTACTCACACATGCAATTTGGTAATCATTGCTTTGTTTTTTATGATTAGTTTTGCTGGTTATGCATATCTGATCATTACATTATATATATATTGTAACCCTTGGTTTATTTCGTATATAAACCAATGATGAGAAAATAAACTATTTATAGGCAAAAAAAATTTTTATTAGTTTAAGAAAAATTTAAAAACTTTATTTGGAGAAATTATTAACTGTGTAGCTTAAATCTAACATATATAAAGAATCTGTTTGTATTTATTTAAAATAATAGCTAGCATTATATAGAGAGAAGGGGGGAGTGATTTTTGTACACACCATAATATTTGAAAAATAAATATTTATATGTCTAAAAGAGTCTTCTTGAATCATAATATTTATCAGTAAAAAAGGTAATTCAAAATTGAAATTGAACTCATTATAAATAGGTTTGTGATTATAAGAAATTATAAAAGATATTCTGTGCTAATATAAACAAACAGTTTTCTATTTAATGTTCTGCATACTTATGTGTGTGATACATATAGATTTATTTTTTTTCTCTTTTGTAGAAATTTATATATTGTGTTCTATATTATTTAATAATATAGTGTAAAATGAATTTTTGATTTGTTGTTTGCAGCTCCAAAATTTAAGTCTAAATAAATAAATTATTTAGATAATATTTATTTTACAAAAATTGTCAGTAATCTTATATATTTTTTTAAATGGTTTTCATAAATCATGAGCAATGTGTTTGTGAAATTGGAGCTGAAAATGATAACCCAGACCTAACATTTAATAGGTGGGGTCAAAGGTTGATTCTGGAGAGAATCAAGATTAGAGAAACTAGATTTTTCCCCCTTTGCTTATAAAAAAATCCAAGTAGAGTGAAGGGAGGACTTACTAATTCAAATTAACTTACCAATTTATCTCTGAAAGTTTACTCTGATTTTTATTTTTCTCTCTAGAAAATTGACTATACTTATTGTGCCAGTCCGTGTATAACGGCCATGCACAAAATGGCTGTTTGCTGAAGATTCAGCACAGCTTACATGTATCACATGAAAATTATAATTTTAATACGATTTATTAAATTATAATTCAGATGGGAAGTGGGAGGTATGGATATAGTACGTAAATAAATGGGTTTGGGCTATATTATATTCTTATTATACCCACAGTACAAGTGTATGCAGTGTATATATGTTTTAATAATTTATTCGACTAGCAAACCTGTCTAAAAAAAAAAAAGGGAAAATAAGTTGTAATATTTGTTTATGTGTAGAACAGTTTTTTTTGTTGTTGTTGTATTTTACTACTTATAAATGTTCGAACACACATATATAGAAATGTATTTTTATTTTTTATTATTTTTCCTAAAAAAAAAAAAAGAAAATTCTAAATAGTTAAAATTTTTTGCATTTATTGGAATTTATCTTTTCTAATTGTTAGAATGAGAGGGTTTAAAATTAATTAATTAAATTTGTAAAAGGAAAAAACCTTTTTGCTAATTACAATCTACTTTCAACCGAAGAAAATGTTTTGTATAAAAGAATTTTCGGTTGATCGTGAATAAAGATAAAATAGATTTTATCTAAGAAAGGAATGTAAGCACAATGGGTGTCAAGTACTCAATATGGAAACTTGCAAAAGTGTACTTTAATAAATAAAAAGGGAAAAGAATGTAGAAAGGTATATGAAGGTATAATTAAATTTATTATTAGCTGATGCAATAGCTCGTAGAGGGGGTATGACAATTGGACTATTTGGGCTATATGTGCTGCTTACTGGGGTCTTTGAGTCAGTCGAGTACTAGCTTGCTAAAGCGTGCGGACCAAGGGAGATTAGCCTGCTAAAGCATGCAGATCAGTTAAGGCTAGCTTGCCAAAGCATTCCAATGGCAAAGATTTAGAAAGTTAAATCTTGTCTCCCGCTAGTCTAAAAAAATGGAACAGTATAGATTTGTGAAAAACAATCCGACAGAGAGAAAGGAGAAAATGAACTGTGTCTGTTAAAATTATAATCACTTGGTTATTTCCCAGAAAAAGAATTTAAAAATTAGCATTCAGCAAGGATCGTTAAGTGGAGTTTGGAAAATGATCAACAACATGGATTCTCAATACGTTTAAATAGAAAAAAAAAAAAGAAAGACGAATCATAGTTGGAGAACTGCAATTTATTTAGGATCTACTTGCCCTAATCAGCCGTGTGCGATATACATATATACGGGAGAAGTATACTTACAGATCCGATAATTTGAAAGATGGCTCGATTATACGTTCCGGGTTATTATCCTACCATGGAGTAGACTTTCAGCCATAGTACACCACCTGTTTGGCTATCAAGTCCGAAGATGCCTTAGAAGAAATAGCAGACCCTGATGACAAGAAAGACTCAAAGTATATCGGTGAATGGAAGCCTTATCTGCCCTATGAAGTAGCCATGTGGCCCAGGAAGTTCGAATTGAATACAAGAACAAGTTCAGAGGAGCGTGTATAGTTGGTTATATATATATATTTTATATTCTATTATATATTTTTTTTCCTCTTATTTATGTTCTTTGTAAATTTTTTTTTTTGATATATATATATTATTACTGCATACCTTGTTATATGGATTTATTACTCTAAAGTGGGAAGGAATATAGGTCACACCCATTGTGTAATCTTTTAGATATTGTTTTTTTTTCTTTTATATATCTTGGGGTCATATATATATGCATCGGTGGAGGGTAAATATAATTTAAATATTTTTTTATATATATTGGACTTATATGTATGCATTAGTGGAGGATAAATATAATAATCTGGGGATAATAAATATTCACTTTTGTAATTAAAATCATTTATAAGTTTTTGACTTAGCTTTAAAATAATTATTAAGTTATTAGTACAGATATATATAGTTTTTTTTTAATCAAAATGCAAATCCACGTAGTTAACCTGAGATTTATAGAATATAAAGTGAGCTAGATAGGGATAACTTACCGGGGAGTTGGATTGTTTCTTTTACTTTAGTCCGAACGTCTCAAAATATTCATATTCGTTAATGACTAGTCACATTTTACACACTCTTTCGGGAAAGAAAAGGAATAAGTATAATCTTGAACGGGAGTGGCGCTAGAGACTGAAGGAAATATTCAGTACTCTTAAAGGTGTGTAAGGACACTTTAATTAGTCAACGTATAATTAATCGGCTAATGAAACAATTTAACAAGGAAGGTCTGGATGGGCCTAATTTTAGGTTCAATCTACTTCCTCTAATAATTTCTTTGAGGTATTTACTCATATTTAATCAAAAATATTTTAGAGAATTATTATCGATGTCCCATTCTGTAGCATACGTCACTTCATGCTCGGTGCGTATGAGAGTCTAACCGTGCAAGACCACTACAGCGGCGTCGAACCAGCACATTATTAAGAATTATAAAACATTGCTTGAATATGAAGTTCTAAGTCAATTGTAATAGATGTGCAATTCTTTCTCTAAAGTCAATTATGACCAAATCTGCTCTTAATAAAAGACTGTATCCAGTGCATTAATATTTATATTTGGTTTATCAAAATTCGTTTAAAGAAAGGATAATCAAACTTTTATATATTAAATAGCCATTCATATTTTAATAAGAAAATCTATTTGTTTTGACTGTTTTAAACCTAAATGGTAAAAGGAAGAAGCATCTAAATTCAAACTCAGGAAAGAAAACCTTCAAAATGGAAGTGATTTGCAGGACTCTTTTAAACCACTTTTAATTATCAATGTAACTACTTCTACCTATAGCTATCTCCAAAACAAAATAAACTAAATAGTAATTAGCTGGTGGACAATATCAAGTTTTCAAACTTAGCCTCGAAGGAAAGAGACAATGGAAAGAGACAATCTGTAATGTTTAATATTTATTATTTATTTTGCTTTATTTATATAATATGTAGCATGTTTTATAGAAAATATATTTTTTTATTATCAAAATTTTATGCTTAATATTGGATGTGTAAAAAGTGGTTGGATGACATGTGAAGGGCCAATGCTATGCTATAATATATTGATTCAATGTTGTAATTGTGAAGGTTGGATGGGTGTTGCTGCATGCTTGATTTTAAATTGAGATAGTTCATGTTTTTGATTTGTGATCTGGTCAGACTTTGTCATTTTATTAAGATTCTAATCACTGAATGTGTGTGCATATATGAAACTATAAATGCTTGTTATTACTGAAGTAAAGTTATCTTACCACCTCTTAGATAGGAAATAACTATCTCATAATTTATTCCCTATGGCAGGAGGAGATGAGGACCAGTTTTCATTCCATTTATTTTTATTAAGGTAAGGAATTATTGATGGAGTTGTGGAAAATTTTGTGCATGCCTATATAGAGTAAGTGTGTAGAGAAAGAGTTCCTCACATGATTCTAAGTCTCAGAGAAGACTTCTCTCTGGCTAATGCAGACATTTGAAGTTGGGAGTTGTTATTGTTGTTTTAATTTCCCTTACTGAGGCATTGATATGTGTGTTATAAAGCTGCATAGTGCTATGAAATATATAAAAGGTTTTGCAAGACAGGATAAAAAAATTGCTTTGACAGGACTAGGGTTTCAGTCAGATGTATGTGTTGATGAAGGGAATGACAAAGATTTTAATTTGGAGGCTGACTGATGTATAGTCGGATTTTGTGAAGGATAATAAAATTGAATATTGTCAAGCTGGGGACAACATGCTGACCTATCAAAAAATATATAGTTGCTAAAGTGGAAAGTGTGAATATTTGACATGTATGCATGGAAAATTATGGTATTTATATTTAAACCCATTTGTTAGACTGATTAGAGATTTTACATTTCACATCATCTTTTTATAGGAAATATAAAGATTTATTACTTGTTGGAATAATTAAATTCAAAATTATTATAAAGATGTATTTGACTGCTGGAATAGTTCAATTTGTAACTGTTGTAATGAAAGGGGGAGCAGAAATTTATAAGTTCTATGAAAGTTATGAATATTTTATATTATATTTAAATGCAGAATTCTTATTATGATTCCATGCATAAGTGTATTAACATTCAATTAAAGATGGGTCAAGACAATGATTAAGTTATAAAGAAATTTAGTGAATTTAAATAAGGATTATGTATCATTATTTAGCTAATTTGAAATATGTATTATATATCATTACTTAGTAAATTTCATATCATATTTGAGTGTAGTAATATTATATATGTGTTTTTTTTTATTTATTATAATTATTATTGTAATAAAGATTTGTTATTATGAATTTACATGCATGTCTTGTATTTTAATATTTCAAATATCTTCAGAATCTATATCCAACACCTATATCTAGAACTAATATTAGATCACATTTAAATTTATATTATTGATTTTATATTGATTGATTCCATAAATGATTTATATTATTCATTTTATGTTGATTGATTCCATATTTGATTCACATAATTCATTTTTATATTGATTGATTTCATAGTTGATTCACATAATTTATTTTTATATTGATTGATTCCATAATTTAAATTTATGTGGTTTACTTTATATTGATTGATTTTCATAGATGATTTGCATAATCTATTTTTATGATTTATTTCCATATTTCACCTACATGATTGATTTTCTTGATCGATTTCTATGATTAATGTCCATGGTTTATTTCCATAGTTTACTTTGGCAAAAATGTAATAGATTTAAAATTATTAATTAAATTTGGGCAAACAGATTATATAAATTAGAATAAGATGAGAGAAAATAGTTAATTTAGGTATATTAAATTTAGTCATTTGGTTCATTGCAATGTTGTGAATATTGGGGGCAGACATAAAATCCCTTTCCTGGTTTCGGTATTTAATATGATTCCCACTGGCAAACTCACATTAAAGTTCAATTTAGCAAATTTTGGGATCATATCCATTGCAATGTAATCATTCATAATTGCACCTTGGCAGATCTAGACCTTGAGAAAGAGTATTTCGATTATTAAATCTAAGAGCTAGCTTGGAAGTCAAGTAGCATAAATATTAAGATTGGGAACTACTATTATTATAATAATGATCATGAATTGATGGTTGATTGGAAGGCTAATATGTGTGTTTAAGGAAATAGGATTAATAGTTATCAGATTAAAGAACATAACACAGACATTCCGTGTTATATAAATGTAACTATTGAGAGTGATAGATGCTGAGAATGAAAATAAAGTAATGGGATTAAATGGGAAGGATTTATTTGTAACATTTCCTTATCCTGTTTTAAATTAAATAATATTTTTATATTATAAGCATAAGTTATGAGTTCTCCACATTGATTATGAAATTATTTCTTATCATATATGAATTAGAAATGTATACAACATTTTTGTAGCTACCACTCAAGATCAGATATTTATATTAATGTTGTGGAAGAAAGTTGTCTCATTATTATTCATTTAGTAATAATAATTTGTCACAGAAACATTTGCATAATTGTTGCTAGGTTTGAAACCAAGACCACAATAAATTGAGTTGTATTTATCAACATTATATTTTTTTTTGAGAGACAATTTAATTACTTTCTCCGTTATCTTCTATAGTCATAAGCATGGATGATGATGATCTCTAGTGGGCATTATGATTTATAGTTGCAATTTGGTACTTGGGTATACTTAGTCTTATTATTAATATCAGTAGATAAACACACTAGCCATCCTTATTCAATCCCAAGGTTGATGTCAATCGACTAGCTATTTGAAATAAATGAATTAAAATTGAAGTTACACACATAGAAAGTGAAGTTTGGCGCATGTAAAGTGAAGTTAATAAATGAAATATAAAGTTGAGGCTACAATATATATATATGTTATAAATGTTATCTATTTGATTGAACATTTGAATTTAATCACCATCAGATATCAATTTCTATTATGTTTGATGTTACATTGTTATTTAATAGTATTAGTATACTGATAGTTTTATTAGACACTGCCTAACAGTATTATTACTCAGATGATGACAGCTTATGTTACAGTTGAAATTTTGTTTTAGTAGTATTGTTAATTACATTCATATAAACCTATATAAGTGATCTTTTATATTTGTTATTTATGAAAATGTTTGCATAAGGAACAAACACTTATACAGACTAGAAAATCAAATAATTTATAATAATAAACTAACAAACTTATAGCAAAATTCTCTCATGATCATGGTTTTACATGTTACAAATAGACCTCAAGTGAAAATCTTTATAATAGATGAAGCCATGGTTTTGAGATAATTTTAGTTTTAGTTTATTTTACTAGTGTTTAATGTTAAATGATTTTCTAGTTTACTTATTATTATTAATCTAACATTAAGTAATATTTGATTTATATATATAATGAGATAAAATAAATATAATAAACAAATAATTTTAGGAATAAATTATAATATTCAAAATACCAATACATAAAAATAAATATTAGTTTCAGTCAGCTACATGACTGCTATCCTGAGTAGCATTTTACAATTAAAATATATTTTTAAAATCTCATTAATATTGCACAACATTAATGTTTCATGTGAATGAACATCTATACAAATTACATTGTTTATTTGATTAGCCAAAATAAAATATATATATATTATAGAAAAATTGATCATTCATTTGGAAACATTAAATAATTTATAAATAAACACTATAATTGTATTAGATTATATAAATTATGGAAAGTTGGCCAATCACATGGAAATGGTGATTTTAACGATATGTTGGGTTTTTTTTTAAATTTGGACTATAAAATGCTATTGAGAATAGCAGGCATGCCATAAGTTAACTATGGTCATTTATTTTTATATTGATAATTTGAATATTGTAGATACAACTCAGACATTAATAAAAATTTATTACTTTGAATATTATGAATTGAATTGAACTCATATTTACATTCAGCTGTTAAAGTTGTTATAGAAGTGTGAATATTATTTTGAAATAAGTTGATATTATCAGTAAGATATTTCATTTTGTATATTTTATTGCTTGGTGTTGAACCCCTAATGCCTGCTCTCCTCAATTTGACTTCAGGAAGAAAAATAATTATCCAGTAATATAAAATAAAATTACGATCTTTCTTTTTCCAGAAAAAATGAAAAATTAAAAATTTAAAAAGCAATTTTACAGTGGTCAAAAATACATCGAATATCCTGATCTTTTATTCTGCTTTGTGACATATTATGATACTATCTTGTACTATTTTTTGCCAAAACCTTTCTTTTGAAAAATTTCTACCACTTGCCTAATTGCTGTTTTCTATTATATTTTATCCTCAGTCCTGTCTCTTTAAATAAAAACAAGTGATACTCCATTTTTTAGAATGTATTCAGATAATATTTATAATATATAACTTTGTCAAAACTATAGTGTGTATTGAAGTCCACAGTAAAATACTTCTTAAGAAATCTTCTACTCTTCTCCCATTTATAAAAACAAATGATTCTTAAACAATTATAACTTTTTTATTACCAATGACACTTCTATTATTGTTTAATTTTGCTTTCAAATACATATATTGATTTTGCACTAAAAATAAATACATATATTGATGTTTGTCAATACTAATAAAACCATTTGTTTTTCAATAGTTTAAATCCTTGCTAGTGTTTTATAAGGATTTTTGTATATAATCAATAAACGTTTTGTCTTAAATTAGTTTTACTTCAATAGTAAATTTTATTCTGAATGCAAATCACATCTTTTTGAAATACACAAATTTAAATGTTAAATTGCATTTAATATTATGTAAATAGCTTCAAGTAATTCTTTTCTTTATATGTATAAATGTCAAAGTGTTTACATCAATTTAGAGATTATTGGTCAATAAAAAAGTAATCTATATTTTGCAATACTTCTTAAAGGAAAGTGAAATCAATTTTACTTTCTTTTATAAAAACACAAGCAATTACAACAAAGTTAAATCCATTTCGTTTTCATGAAATTAAAAAAAAATGTAAAGGAAAAATCTGATTTCCTTCAACTGAAATTGTAAAATATTTATAATATTAAACGTAAATGCTTCATTATAGGCAAATTATAATTTCAATAGTTTTCATAAAATAATTAAATTCTATATTTATAATTTAATAATAATAATAAAATGTTACTTAGTATATATATAAATAAATTTAGATAGATAAAAGCCCCAATCTCTCTCTATATATACAATCTTAGATAGCCCCAATCACAATGCATAAAACATTTGTTGTTTGACTTCTCATCACGTAAAAACTGATCACGTGTTCTGAAAAAGTGCAGGCATTTCCAAAAAAAAAAAAACGTCTCATCAGCTGCCCTGATTGGCCACTAAAATATAGCAGTTGTTTTATATACGTATTAATACAATTTAATCAAATTAGAAAAGAAATTTTTTATTTAATATAAGCATACTGAAAATTGTTTGATCATATTTTTGTATGGTATAAATAACGATCAGACCATGATTATTACGAAAGCTTAGATTAGACTTTCCATTTATTTAACACTCTTTACAGATATTTTTAATGCAGTTATTCATTTGATAAAATATTTATTAGTTGTTTTATTAAGGTTTAATTAATAAAATGAGTTTAATTCATGGGCTTGTTTTAGCCTTAGTTTTATTAAAATAGCTTGAATTTCAGAAGGCCACTGATTTGATTATTTATTGATGCTTTAATATCAATAATGTTTATTATGTTTGTGTGGCTACTTGAAAACATTTATTGTAGCTTATGGAAGAGATTTTTTTTTAAATGCCTGTACACTCAGAATATTTGATTAGTTCTGGATTGAAACTTACATCTATCCAAATTTGTTTACATATATTTCTTAGTACAGTTATTTAATTATATATACATAAATCATATGATAACAATCCGAAGCTTGTCTGCATCATTAATCTTCAATCTGTTATCTAGGCAACCTCATGTATTACAAGGATTCCAAATAAATTCCACTGACTTCACTTTAACAAAGCCAAAAAAGTTGACAGATTGTAATTAGATGAAGATTTCTATATTTCTAGAGTCATTTAAATCAGTTAAACAAGTATAACCGCATTTGAAAGTAGATTATTAATAATTATTTTTAAAAACCCTAACTCTATTGTTATTTATTACTATTTAGATAATAAACTTGAGTTTGCACAAAACTAGATGAATCATAAAAGTAAAACACATTATTCAGTACTCATCTTTTAGCTAAAGATGCCGCTCTATGGCGCGTTTTTCGCGCCAAAACACATAAAAATGCTGTTTCCGCGGCTGACATGTTCGAATCCGCATTTTCTATAATATAACTTTTTTGTTGTGCTACAGAATGCAGGCCGCTATGTCGCGTCGCAGTACAGCATGTATGTCGCATAACAGCAAATACATTTTCCGAATTCACACAATTTATAAAATAATTACAGCTTGATGAGAGAATTTGTATTTGAATGGTATTGAAATGTTGTTTTCATTGAATTTTTTTTTATTTTAAACTATTGAAATGTTCAGATTTTTTAAAGCAATAATTATAAGACTTTTTACAACGTACTGTATTGAACTATTATTTGGGAAAATGTTAAATATCTATATTTTTATTGAGTTGCAATTAGGTAACGTGTCAAGTAATGTACTGTTAGTAACATTCCATGAGACAAAGAAGATTCTACCATCTGTATATTTTTGAAGTAAAAAAGAGCGGTACAAAAAAAAATATCCAGTAAGAAAAGTCCAAATATACAGGTTTTTTTGTAAATTTCATAAAAAGCAAATATTATAAACATGTTTAATAAGTAAAGAAGACATTTGTATGTGTTTGTTGTTGTTTAAAAATGTTTGAGTTTCTTTTGTCCAAGTATGGTTACGATTTTGAATTTTTTTATTTTAGCATTACAAACAACAGAACACTAACCCTAAAACTAACCCTAAACTAACCCTAAAACTAACCCTAAACTAACCCTAAAACCAACCCTAAAATTAACCCTAAATCTAACCGTAACAACTTTTACTTTTATTATGATTATTATTTTTTAGTTAAACAACAACAAAAAAAGTCATAACTCAAGTAAAAAAATATCTGATAGAAAATTGATAAAAAAAAAGTCGTAACACAATTTAAAAAGTATACGATATAAAAAACACGAATCAAATTGTAATTTGTTGATTTTATTTTACATTTATTATTATCATTTAAATTGTATACGTTAATAAAAAATAATATTGAAAAAAGACGATTTTGTTTTGTTTTTATTTTCGCATTACAAAAAAGCACTGAAAAATTATTAAAATCAACAGCCCGTGAATGTTCATATTTTATAGTTTTAGCGTGAAAACGGCACCATCCAACGGCATCTTTAGCTATAAGACAAGCACCTGATTGCATCTCAATGTTATCTATATCATAAATTTTCAATCTGTTGTTAAGGTAACCCTATAACTAAAAACTAGATTGCACTTCCCCCTTTTGCTTATAGAGATTTCCTTGTCAACAGATTAATTTAGGGTTGTTATCCGATGTTAAAATTCATATTTTATTTATAGAAGTTATATTGGCTACAAATTGAAAATATATGATGTAGATAAGCTGATCTATTATGCTTTGATTTACATTTATAAACTATCAAATTTTGTATAAAAACATGGCTTTCTTTTCTATATATTGCCAATATTATTGCAAAGCCTTTTCTCTTTATTAGAATGCCTGAAAATACAAAATTATCATTTATCCTGTGATCTCAGACTTTAAAAAGATGAACATTCTGTTAATAATGCAGTTCATAGTAAATTTAAATTCACATCAGATGTAAACAAGTCTTCACTAAATACAACCAACAAAAATATCAACACAAATTAAGTCTTTTTTCCCCCATTTTAAAAACATCATAATTAATTATTGATAAACAAATTATATAATTATTAAGGGTAAGACAATTAAAATGACTTCCTTTTGTGTTGTCAATCAGTGTCTTCTCTTTATCAGAATATTTGCAAAATGATTATTTATACTTGTCATCTTATATATTAAAGAAATGGGCCTTTTCTTTAATACTTCAGATCATAAGCATCATTTTGTATTTGTAGCATTCTGATAATAAACTAATTTAGTAGAATGATATGATTAACACATAGAAAAGGAAGCCATTTTTATTATCTTATTATCATTATTACCATTTGATTTTTTAATTTTACAATGATCTTATCTTCATCATCATCCAGTTGATCTTTTGATTTTACAGTGGATCATAGTATCAGTGAACTAGCTCCAGATCATATTCTTTTGTCTTCCTGTATATCTTCAAACTGACAATTCTATTCATTCCTTAATGTTATTCATCCATGATAATCATGGTCATCTTCCTCTTGATCCATTTACCATACCAAACATGATATTCTTTTCAAGTGTGCTAATCAGCTTTTCTGCATATCCATAATATTGGAATTTATGTCATTTTACCAACTCCATCAATTGTCTTTATTGTAGCTACCTTCTTTAAAACCCATTCATTTTCTTATCTGCCCAATTATGGAAAGTATCTTTCTATAATATTTCATCTCAAAATCATTAATTTTTATTGTCTTCTTCAATGGCAATGCCTCACATCCACATACTGCAATAAACAATATACAAGGTTTTAATAATCACACTTTGATCACATGAATACTTTTTTCCACATAGACACTAATTTTATAAATGCTTCCAATGCTAACAGTAATAGTGCATTTATCTCTTTATGATTATTTGCATCTTTATTTATTCTGAAACCCAAATAAACAAGCTTTGAAACCTGTTTCAGCTGATCTTCTTCCATTTTTATCACTATTGTTTCTTTATTCAACCACATTATCCTTATTTTTCTTGTATTTAACTTGTACATATTCTATCCCTACTATTATTAAATGATATACTAGTTCTTGTAATTCTTTCTCTGCTGTTGCAATGAAACTACATTATTTGCATATCACAAAAACATATTTGACTTTCTCAATACAAAATCCATCCTGAAAAGCATTTAAAGCTTCTCTTATTGATGCCTGTGCTATAATATTGAATAAGCAAAATGACAACATGCAGTCTTACCTCGTTCCTTTATCCACTTGTAAACCAATCTAAATTTATCTGTGTTACTCTCATTCTAGCTTATTGTTTCTTATAAAAGTAAGACAAAAAGTGATATATAATAAATATATTAATTAACTAAAAGGAGTAATAATAAAAATAAACACAATAACTTCTCTACACAGATACTTTAATATTTGAACTACAATCTTCTATTGAAAATATTAATTTGGCTGTGTGTTTGTACTTTGGAAATTATGGAAAGAATAATAAATGGTGTGGATAACTGGCTCATTAGTATTTTATATTTAAACTATCTGCTGTGTTAAATCTATTTTAATAATGTTATATTTGCATGAAGATAACAGTTAACACAATTTATGTTGTTTAAAATCGACAATAATAAACTATTGTATTCAAACCTTAATTGTGATAAATTGAGATTTATTGACAAAAAATAAATTCCATGCTAACACAGCTTTACAATCTAACAAAAATAACTACTATAGTTTTTAGTGTGATTTATTATTTTATAATAAAAGTATAAATTTAAGCCAACATTTTACACACATTTCTATGAGCGAAATTTAATTTAGTTTTATTAATATAATTCAGTTTACTATTGAAATGTATAAATTAATAAAACAGAAATAAAATTAATTTTAATTCATTAATTACAATATTCTTAAATATTTTGTTGTCTTAGTGGGGAATATATATGTTTCTATATAATTTATTATTTATTTAGTTGTTAGGAATTATATCAGAGTTTTTAAGAGTTTTAATTTATTGTGGGATAAAAACAGATTTACCTCTTGGTGTAGAATAATTAATTAGATGATTTTTATCTATTTTTTTTTTTTTTTTTTAAATATACCTATCCATTATTATTATTCTGCTATTAAAAGTTTTAAAAAAAGTCTTAAAAACTAATATTTATTATTTTAGTTCATACACTATAATTTTAAAAATATTCTGTTATCAGAATTTAAATAAATCACATACAATGCTTTAAAAATAAATAATTGATAATTATAGTAGACTCTTTGCAATGAATTTCTGGGAAAATTATAGTGAAGTGTTATACAACAAATCCATAGTTTAATATTGCTAAATTAATTGTTCTAAAATTAAAACAATGTGTAATAGTCACCTCTGTGATTTTATAACTTTTGAAGATAATGTTATTTATGATCCATCCATTTTTGCTAAATAACACTGGATTTCCACCAACCAAGAGAACAAGTTGGATTTAAAAGTGGTTTTAGTACAGTAGATCATATCCAGGTATTGAGAGAAATTATAGAAAGGACAAATGAATATGAGTTGCCATTATGCTTAGGATTTGTAGACTATGAAAAGGCATTTGATTCTATAAACATTTCTTCAGTGATTAAAGCATTGGATTATCAAGGTGTAGATCCAGGATATTGTCATATTTTGAAGAATATTTATAAAAATGCAACAGCAACAATTAGATTACATAATGATAATGGGAAAATCAACATTGAAAAGGGTGTAAAACAGGGTGACTCCATATCTTCAAAACTTTTTACAGCAGTGCTGCAAGAAGTATTTTGTTGATTAAAATGGGAAGCTAAAGGAGTGAAAGTAAATGGAGATTATTTAAGTCATTTAGATTTTGCAGATGATGTAGTTGTTTTTGCAAATAATGCTTTAGAGCTAAGGAAATGTTGCAGGAGTTATCAGATGAAAGCAGGAAAGTAGGTCTAAAGATAAATGTTAAAAAGACTAAAGTAATGTTTAATAGATTTTCTCAAAATATGAAAAAAAGATTAATTATGATGAGTTAGAAGAAGTTAACAGTTACAAATACCTTGATCAGATTATTAATACAGATGGAAATATAATGGATGAAATTAATCATAGAATTAAACTTGGTTGGAGTGCTTTTGGTAGAAATAACTTGATGCTAAAAGGAAATATGCCTATGTGTTTGAAAAGGAAGGTTTTTAATAAATGTGTTTTGCCAGTTCTTACTTATGGATCTGAGATTTGGATACTTAATAGAAGAGCAGTACAGAGACTTCAGACCACTCAAAGAAGTATGGAGAGATGCATGTTGGGAATAACAAAAAGGGATCGAAAATGCAATGTATGGGTAAGAGAACAAACAGGTGTTACTGACCTCATTGAAAAAATTAAAAGACTGAAGTGGAATTGGGCTGGACATATTGTTAGATAGACAATTGAAATTTTAAACTGGATTTCAAGAGATTGTAAAAGACCCAGAAAGAGACCACATGTTAGATGAGTGGATGAAATAAGAAAGTGTGCAGGGGTGATGTGGAGAAGAGAAGCTAAAGATAGGAAAAGATGGATTGAACTTGGAGAGACCTTCATCCTGCAGTGGATTGATAATGGTTGATGATGATGACTATTTCCAAATCTTTATGAATTTAAAACATAAACTGTATGTAATTGTAGTATTACTTTTTTTAAGAAATGTTATAACACAGATATTTACATCTCACATGAAACTGCTCTCATCACTTGAAATTTTTTTATATAATACCATTTTTTCAGCAAATCATAAAATGTTGCTTTCTCAAAAGCTATGATTCAAATCAAAACATTATCTTGAGAATACAACATTCTAAATATCCTGCCCAGATAAATTCAAATAATAATGTAATATATGTAAGAATTTTTCATTATTGTGATAAACAAACTGAGCAATGTTGAAATAAAATAATAGATCCAATGAAGCATCTGAAAAGGTAAAGCAATATAAAGAAATTTAGATATCAAAATTACAATGGGCAACCTTGTCAAAGTTTTATTTAGATCGAAATATATTACACTGGGCTGGAACCTTTTATTGATAGATATAGTAATAATTTTCTGTATATGAATCATATTAGGTTTCAAAATTTGTCTACTATTAATTTAATGTTTTATTTTTAGTATATATTATATTACAAAAATCTTTTCAGCTACACATAGAAATGAGATTAATTTAAAATTTTCAAGTTCATATGATTTGCATTTGAGTGTAGAAATCACTTTATCATATTTTTATAAAGTATAAAATATAGATTGTTTTAATGACATACTAAAGCTATGTATAAGAATGAAAAAGAAGCTCACTGCAATTTTTATAAATAAATGTTGAGATTATATCCAATAAGTTGTTTTTCGAGATGCTTTATTTTTTAATATTTTTTCAGGTCTGGCTAAAACACTCATGCTCTGTATTATAGACAAGACTTATTGCAGATTATTCCAGAAATATGTTCTTGTCTTTATATTTTTTCCAGTGAAGTAGGTTACATGAAGATAGTGAATATTTGGTTTTAACTAAACTTAGCACATATTTGTTTTCAATTTATTTTAAAAGACTTTTTACAATTTAATTTTTGTTTTTAGCTTCAAAAGCTGAATCAAAATTGACTGCTCTTCTCAACAGCTTTATTAAGATTGACTTCTTATAAGACACTGAACTCTTCTGATTTACCTACTCCTATTTTTGGAACAATCCTGTTTTCCATAAACCATAATCTTGTCTTCTACATGACATTTTCTACTAACCAATTGGGTCTATTTTTACAAAAACATTATTTTGATATTTTCCTCATTCAAAATTAAAATTGGAAAAGAAGTCAAAAACTTAAATTAGAATTATAGTATTGAAATTCCTTTTTAATTATTATTTTTTTTGCTAAAAGATAAACAAAATAATCAGATTAATTATACTGATTTTGAAAACACTGCAGTGATTTCTGTTTTACTTAAGATTCTTTATTATAATTCAGCAGTCTTTCTGAACGAGCCTTGAATAATTTCCACAGTTGTTTCTAGCATATTGTTTTACAACTTTTTTGAGTTTATTGTTCATGAAAGATTAACATTTTACCAGTTTTGCACACTGAGGCAACAATTAATTAAGTACCAACAATTTGATTATTTTTAAAATTAAATGTATTCAACATTAAATATTTTTCATCAAATTAATGCTTAGGTTTTTTATAGTTTTATTATTTCTGTGCTATAGCAAATATGTCAACATGGACAAGAAAACTCAATTATTAATACCTATAATAACAGTGTGGGTAATCTCTAGTTTAATAAATGACCAGTAAAATTTATAAATATATTTTTATAAAGAAGTTTATGGCATACTTTAACTTCAGAAAGATTGACACTTATAATCTAACTACAGTAAATTTCTATCTGCATAATATTAAACATATATATATATATATGTTTGTGTGTGTGTATGTATCAGAGATTGTGACCTGAATCAAGGGATGATTGCTACTTCTGCATAATATGTGCACCATTGTTGATTATTTATCTTTTTCACATTCTGTGGTCATCATTTCATGTATATGTGATGAAATAGGAATTTGAAATATATATATATATTGTAACCGTTCGATTGTTGTCCCAACTACATAATATCACCAAAACATAAGTGCGCTAAGAATTGTAACCTCGATCACCGATCAATTCCTGCTGCACATTGTCAGCTATTAAGAGCTGTAACCAAAAGCATATCATGCCATCTATATTATGCACCAAAGACCACAACCAAAATCTGGAGCAACTTACCACAGACCAAACTCATGATATAACATAAACTTTTTATGATTTAATTTGATCGCAGCCAGGGTGTACCGCGAAGACCTATCATAGTAGTATGATAAAATACATTAAACAAATTATAAGTATGTAATGTTATTATCTTTCAAACCTTAATTTGCGATTTTCATTGTATGAGACCCGATGGCCGACCATGTACAAGATGGCATAATTTGTGGAACTACATAAGATTATGAAATTTTAAACCATCTATATGATTTTTAATACAAATGCTAGTCCAGGTAAAGCTTTGCAATAAATAAACATAAATACTTGGGTTCTTTTTTATAGTTTACTATATCACTGAGACTCTTATTATACTGACAAATGACAATTTAAAAACGTTAAGTAAATATATTCAATCATGTCATTATCTGGTAAATCTGTTTACAGGTTTAATAATCAATTTGTATTGTATAATAGAATCAACTACGCAAAGCTAAAATGATGGAAAAGGTAAATGGGATTTTATTGTACCTTACACATCATAAACTACCAAAGACGAAAAGCATCCAAATGTTTTCTCAAAATATCACTAAACTCTTATATCATGTTGACGATAGTATGTACTTCAATGTATGCTCTATCCAAGGTTTATGATTTCTGATTTTACGAATGACAAATAGCAACGGCACAGTAAGTTTAATTATAAATCAACGTTTATTTACAAATTTATGAATAATAAGTAATTAATTCTAATGTTATAATTAAAGACAAATAAACAAATAAAATAAATAAATTATAATTCCATCGACTTTCTTCAATAACATTAAACACCTAATCATACCTTATATTTCAATTTGATATAATGAATGTATTGAGGAAATTATACTAAATTCAACATCAACTCATGAAACATCTAATGTCATTTCCAGATTCAATAAATCTATACCGTGAACTTATAATAATATAATAAATAATATTATATCTGTAGGATTTAGCTATAATGCAATCATTAAATAAAGTGAAAATTTAAACTTACATTCAGATAAATAATAATCAACCAACAGTTAATTATTATGAGGTAACTTGAATAGAATGTCCTGCTACAATTTAATGATCTAACTTATAAATTATACTTACAAATGGAAGAAGATGATTTAGCAGAATAACTAAAATACTTTGCCCAACTTATATCTATGAAGTAAAACCATATTCCTGTGGATGCATTCATCTACACATAGGAATTAAATAACACTAAACGCTTTGTGGATTTATACACCATCATAAAGTAATAAGTATAATTACACAATTCCGGATTAACCACTAGCGCAGGAATGAGTGTAAAATACAAAAAATGGCAATTAAGTAATCTGCGGATTAACCACCGGCACAGATTAATGCCTTTTAACATTATAAAACAACATTACTATTTACTTCACATTAAAGTGCAAAATCATCTTCCTCAGTTATTCTGACCACTCAGAAAACACTAAAATTTTAGCAAATGTGGGTTCTTGCATAATAAAATGTTACACTAATCAGGACAACTAATGTACTAACTTATCTTGCTTAAAATAAAACATATGTAATATAATATAAGTAACATTAGTATAGGAATAGAAATCTGGAAAGACTCACAAAATACCTCATGAAAAATTGATACATCTCATAAATTCATTTAGTACTTTTTAAGCTTTTTTGCAAGCGCTATTCTCTTGAATAAGTAATTTATTCAACCCCTATTAATTTAAACTTAATAAAATATAACTTATGAACTTCACATGCAAGTTCATATAACGATAAAATTAAAGTAATGCATTATTCATCAAATACATAAAATCTAACAGGTGTGTGTGTGATATAAATTAAATGTATAGCATTTTATAGTTCAATACATGAATTCTAGCAGGTGTGTGTCACAAATTAAATTGTATAGCATTTTATAACTACAAATATGATCCGTGAAATCCATGTACGATGTGTCGAACAATAAATATACGAAGTAATAGCTACAATTATAGTTGAATTCCATACATTAATTTTATCCATTTGTATTAGTTATTATAAGCACTATTAGATTAACATTTTACGGGCTCCATAAACATGAAACAATTCCAAAATATGACACGCAGAGTTTAAATGAAAATGTTTTTTCATAAGTTATTAATTTCTACATTTCTCTATTAAAACTGTTCCAAGTTTATCACATCCATGCTAATATTTATTTATCCACGCTTAAATCTAGGAATACTAATTATAGCAATTAATTTAATCATTCCAAACTGACGATAAAATTAGAAAATAGCTTTAATTAATTATTTGAAGATGTTTTTATTATCCAAATGGTAAACAAATTAACTAGCAAAATATTACTGGCATTGCAAAGTTAAATATCAATCAATACTATATTTTTTATTAAAATTATAAACGGAAATATTAAACTATGTTAATAACTTTAACATTTTACTTTAATTTAAACTTCTTTTTTAAAAAGCAAATTTTCATATTTATAAAACTTCTATAATTAAAACACTTATTTAATTTTTCCAAATTGTAGAATAATAAATATTTTAAAACATACCAAAATCTTGCAATTAATTCTGCTTTTAAACTGGAAAGCTCCGACATATTTCAAATGTAATATTGGAAAATTATTATTAGCGATTTGATCCACCTGGTTAGCCGACTTGAACAGACTTTTAAATTTAGCAATTCATCTTATTATTAAATACCACTATGTTATTTTTACGTTTATAGAAAACTTTGTGGTAATCCGTTTACTTGTTAACTATTTTAAAATAAGCTTATCATATTTACACCATTTGCCTTTTACCATTTTCTTTTCTTTCTTTTTTCCCTCCAAAGCAACACTATCAGACGATCTTTTTTTTTAATTCGCGCTCCTTTCTTTTTTACATTGAAACGCATACGTAATTACTGTATTTATTTTTAATAATTAAATTTAGTTGAACAAATGGTTTTTTTAATTCAATGAAAATAATTTTTAAGACCATTTTAAACAAATAAAAATTATTATTATTTTTAATAATATTTTACCAAATTTAATGTGTTGTCAAAATTTTTAAAAAGTTAAACATTTTGATATGAATTAGTATATGGAAAGAAGCAATTTAAATTTATTAAAATAATATAGACAACAAGTAAGGCAAAATATTACCCATTCTCTCTAATAAATTATTTTGAATATAAGAGAGTAATCTGTTCAAAGTGCAAATCAAGCCAATCAAATCACCAAAAGAAGACAGAGAAATTTTTATACCAGTTACATCAATTATTATATTTTATACTAAAATATATATATATGAAGTGAAGGAATATCTAAAAAATATATGTATGAAGTTAAATTACAATATGTATGTCTATTCACTGGAAAAAAGTAATGTGAATGTTTCAAAATGTATGAAAAGAGAGAGATTAGTCTAACTTCTGGGCCAAATGATAGTTGTAATATGTTTGAATTAAAATGAAAGATGCACTGACATAAACATAATTTGAAAATATAAAATATATAATGATAATATAATGTTTTTGAAACTTGATCAAAATGTTATTTGCCTGAGAATTTTGAACTAATATTAACAATGGAAAAATCATCACCATTATAAATTTAAATCATTATGATACTTAACAAGATTCTTAATCTGTTTTCTTTTTAACATTATTCCACCATATAATCACATTAAACTTCTGTATTATGTTAAATTTATTTATATGTATTTTAATTCTCTTGGAAGTCAATTAATTGTGGTCTCCTAAATCAATATTTCCAGCCTTAGAATCATTTTAACCTCTCAATTCTCTCAATGATAATCAGAGATTTTTTTTTTTTCATTTATAAATAATTCCATGATATAAACTGTATTAGTGCATTCTAATTTGGTTATTTATTATTCAAAATATTAAACAACAAGTAAAAACATTAACATTAGTAAATTTAATATGTTATGTGATACCGGCAGACATTTTTCAGTCTTGGAGTACTGTATGTGATTGTATTAATGTTTTGTTGGTTTATATTAAAAGCACATTTTATTTATTTTTTTGCTGTTTATCCTTTCTCAATTTGACTTTATAGTATTTCATATGATGAAATATTTTCTAAACATAAAGTTTTTCAAAATTTATTAAAATTTGTTAAGTATGTTAAGTGATTAAATGAAAGTTATTGATTTGCTGGTGGAAGAAAGAACTGAAATTCTTTTATGTTAACATCAGGAAGCTTAAAGTTTGAAAAGTTTAAATAACAATATGAAATGGGTAATGGTAAGTAGGATGACTATAAATTCCAAAGTCATGGTTTTTTTTAAAAAACACCAAAATAACAAGAGGCCATAGTCTGCTGATAATAAGACTTTTATAGGTAAAAAAAACTTAGTTAAAAGATATTGGCCAGAATATATATAATTGTGAAGAAAGTCTGGCATTTCATTATTCATTTTATTTTGGTAAAGAATATGGTATACTATATATACATTTACTTTTTGACTGAATGCAATTTGGATGATCACACACATATATATATAAATGTGTTGTCTCAATTTATTATTGGTAATACTACATTATTTTTTTTGATTTAGACAATAATTTTAATTTATATATGCATACCGTGCACAAAAAATGATCCAGTGTTACTTATATGAGGTCCATATTGAAAATTTTTGTACGTGTACAATTCAATAAACAATATGTATTCTATTGTAATTAAAACTTATCAATAAAATGTGAGCTTTTCTGTGCAATTTTTGATATATACATTAATAAGAGATAGTGAATATTGTGACCCCATTGTTATTCTGATTCATTTGACTTAAAATGGTGGGTGGTCTGAAATTTATTATTGCTTTTTTGGTATCTTAGCTGCTCAAATGATAATTTTCAAAATACATTTTTAAAAATCTTTTAATATTCAAAAACATCTCAATTAAATTTATATTTTTGATTATTTTTTCCCATTATGTCTAAAGTATTAATTACAGTTAACTTATTTTAATTCAATGTTTGTTATTTCAATATTTGAAAATTCATTGAACATTATTATAGGCATTTTAACATTTATCTTTATTTCTTTGTGGTTTTTTAATAATATGATCTTACAAAGTATTATACACACACACACACACACAAACACATCATCTTACTTTTCTTGTTTTCATTTTAATCCACACAAAAAATATTTTTTTAATAAAATAATTGTAAAATATATTTGCAAAGTAAATCACCATTATTAACATAAGCATTAGAAATAGCAATTTTGCTAATATTTATAATAATAATAGTAGTAATAGTACTAGAAGTAGGAGCAGCAGCAGTATTTCCAAAGTAATTTTTTTAACTTTCATTAAACAGGCAAAACTCTCCATACAGTAGTGCCACCCTGTGCCAACCAGAGTAATCAATGGATGCCAGAAGGCTTGTGCATAAAATCCCCCATCTAGTGCCTGCTCATCCAATATCCCCAGACTAGTTTCTTGCTTGTGCTAGCATAAGAGATGGTGATCATGTGATGTTTAGTTTTTTAACTTTTTTTAAAACAATGTAATTCAATATTAAAACATGTGATGCATAGAAAAACTTGTTTGTTTTTAAAAACTAATACAAGCTAAGCATACTTTCGACTAACTGGCAGTCATAACCATAGCAACAACAGTCCATGAGAATTACATGATGTATAGAAATGGCAATTTACAGTACTTTGATTGTAAAATGTAAATAAGTTGATTTACATAAACCACTTTTTGAAAGGGGCCACAGGATTCTTTCTTATTGATGACATTCATATTCTTCCAATATGCAGGCCTTTTGATTTTGCATTTCACATCATTTGTCTCAGAGAAGACAATACTAGCAGATGTGGGTTTGAATATGTGACCATGCTTGGTTTCATGTTTGAAAAAAAAAATAGTTTAACTTCAGAATTAGTTTTAGCCCTATTGTACTGATATTTGTGTTGCACAATCCTTGTAAAGATATTGACTTAGAATTCCCCAAAGTAGACAGCATTGCAGTTTGTGTTATTGCATGTGATTTTAAATATGATCCAAGAAAGCTGCTCTAGGAGCAACCTGTCCTTATTATTGTTAATTAAGTAATTTAGGGTGAGAGAGGTGTAAAAACTTACTCTTTATGTTTCTGCACAAATTTTACTTATGCCGTGGGATGCACTGGGTATGTAGGGCAATCATATTCTAGATTTTTTTTACCTGTTTTCTTAGGTTTGTTACTTATTTGGATGTAGGATGATTTAATGATGTGAGTGAGCACTGTATGTTTGTATTCGATGTGGCATAAGTCTCTAATATATGTATCTATGTTTGTTTTCTGGTTGGTTTAAAATTTGCATAAGTTGAAATTTCTATGCAGAAACACATTGAGGCCTATGAATTTATGAGCAGTAGCTGTTAATAATTCAGGCTGTATTACACCTCACACATGGATAGATTTAACCATCATTTTGTAATTCAATGGACAACCTTTACACTGATCATTTAAATTCAGAAAATTTGTCTTTTAGTATGGCTTCTATTTCTATAGTTCACTGTAATGATGACTTCTGTATAAGATTATCCTTTAATGATTTGTACCTCTGGGCCACAAATAAAGATGTTATTCTATATATTGCATAACAAGCCTGATATTTGCTTGAAATACTTAAGAAGAATGTCTTCTATTTTCATTAATGCATATTATGCAGGTTGTGGGAAGACCCATAGGCTACATGTCTTCCATTTTATATTTATCATTAGAAAGGGCTGTTATGTCTTCATTAATTCAGTTCAAAATTCAATGATAGTCAGTTTTTTTTATGCACTCTGATATTACTATAGCCTCTTTGATTATTTCAATATATTATTTATTTCCAATGATACAAATTTTTCTTGGTTTCTGATTTTTTATGTTTTTAGTTTTGTTTATACATTTAAAATATGTCTTAATAGGGGTACCTGCTAAATTCAATTTTTTTGGTGAGCCACTCATTTTTCATTTTCATAGCATTGTAGTAAGGGGTTTAATTATCCTGAGAAGGTGCTCTATTTTATGTAATTTTGCATTTGAAAATATTCTGGGTGGAATGGTCACTGACGCATATATTTTAAAATATTTGCATTTGATGAATGCCTTATTACACAATTTTCTAAGAATAGAAGTAAATTTATCTTTGTTTCTTTTTAAGTTATAAGAATTTGCCATTTTAAATCTTAAGTTATTAATTTGTGTACTGACTTTTATAGTGTAATCTTATGTACTAAATCTATTTTCCTTGTGGGTTATTTTATGTAAATAATGTTATATTTGTGAAAATATTGTTTGGTGGGCTTAATATCTTTCAACCAATTATTATTTTTCACCTTGATTTTCAAATAGTTTGTTGGGTGATTTGTTCAATTATCTTTTTTCTTTGTGGATTGTCTGTGTATTTTGTTCCCATGAATGGTATAATATCTAGGATTGCATAACAAAATTATATGTCCTTCCTAAGCATTTCTAGCAAATACCAGGACAGTTATACATGCGATATGCAGATAATGTCTTATTTGTGCCCAGAGGTGTAAATTAATGAAATAAAGCAAGACCGTATACAGTGGACTATAGAAAGGGAAAACAAATAAAAAAGAATAAAGTTTTTGAATTCATATGTTTAGCATGAAGGCTGTCAATTGTATTAGCAAATGATAGTTAAATCTATCCACATGTGAGGTGTAATATGTCCTCAATTAATAATGCCTACCCTTCATAAATTTGCCAGCCTCAAAGTATTTCTGCATAGAAATTACAGCTTATACAAATTTGAATCTGATCAGAAAATGAAAAAAGATACATACATTATGGACTTACCCAACATCAGTTACAAACATACGGCATTCATTAACATTGTTAAAACATTCTATGCCAAAATTAGAAACAGACCTATGCAATCAGATGAAAAATCTTGGATATCACCCTACATGGTCCTTGCAATCCACATTATAAGTAAAGTTGTGCTGACATATAGAGTAAGTTCCATACCTCTCCCACCACAAACAATTAATAGCACTAAGCACAGGTTGCTTTCAGAGTAGTTTTCTTAGGGCATGTATAAAATCACATGCAATATCACAAACTGCAATACTGTTTACTTCAGAAAATTCTTTGCTAATCTCTTTACAAAGATTGCACAACACAAATATCTGTTCATTAGGGCTAAAACCAATACAGAAATTAAATCTATTTTGTTCAGGTATAAAGCCAAGCATGATCACATATTTTAACCCACATTTGCTAGCATTATCTGCTCCAAAGGAAATTATGCAAAACACAAATTCAAAAAGGCATGTCACATCACCATGAATGCAAATACCATCAATAAGAAATAATTATGTGTCCCTCTCTTTTCAAAAAAGTATTTTAAATTAATCAACTCATAATCAAAGTATCAACTGAAACACACAGGCTTATTATATACCTGTGTCTATATATGTAATATATAGGGTATATGAGCACAGACTTTCACATGACCCACCACTCTCCACATTATCTCATAACACTGATACCATTGAACACATATATGTTGAAAAGATAAATAATCACCAGTATACATATTTCATGCTAAACCAGCAATCATCAGTTGGCCCAGATTACCATCTCTACACATATATGCAATAAGTGCTCAGATATATATTAAAATAGCCAATCTTCATACTTTCATGGATAGGCTTCAATCTACTCCACATTCCAACTCTTGGCGATTATTTATCTTTTCAACATATATGTGTTCAAGTGTATCAGTGTTATGAGATAGTGTGGAGAGTGGTGGATCATGTGAAAGTCTGTGCTCATATACCCTATATAATCAAAGTATCGTAAAATCATTACTTTTAATAAATCTTGTAATTCTCTTGAACTGTTGTTGCTATAATTATGACTATGCTTAGTTTATATCAGTTTTGAAAAACAAATAAACAAGCTTTGCACATGTTTAAATATTGAATAATAATAATAGTAGTAGTAGTAGTAGTGATAGTAGTAGAGGTGGTGTTTGTGGCAGTTGTGGTAAAGTGACTGTTGGGTAATATTTTTAGATTCTACAATATATAAAAATGATAGATATAATATATATACTGAACAGGGTCTTCCTTGTCTTGCCTGGACATATAAGGTTTTGCAACATCTATAGTCATATATATATTTACATACCATATTTATGATAACTAAATCATGGCTTCATACAAATAAACTAATGAAGTACTTGGAATTCACGACTATATTTCCTGGTTATCCAGAACCCTGGGTATTAATATTAAATCTTATAACAGAATAATTGTTGATAAACCTTTTATATATAAAACAGCTTTTATTTTTTAAGGTTCCAGAACAAACTATTTTTGCTAATACAACTGTTTCAGTATTAGTTATATAATATCTGTCCCATTTTCTTGTATTTTTTTTATGAATCTCCTCAAGCAATGTATTGTTGTGTAAGCATTTGGAAAGGTAAAAGGATAATTACATGTACTAACATGCATTCTTATAAGATTGTTTAAAGTGATATTATTAAAACAAACTACAGTATTTAATAAAAAAAATAACAATAAAATATATTCTATAATCTATTCACGTCTATATCCATTTTGTATAATATTAACATACTAATATACATATTATAAAGTAGTAATAACACATTTATATCAATTTGTGTAATTAATACTAAATATAAAACATCATGCTTAAAGTTACCTCAAAGAGTTTTTTAGCAAATTCAGAATTTTAAGTTCATTTTAAGCTAATATGATTTTAAGATAGTAAACAATTAAGAAGGTCTTTATAAATAATTATTTGTCCAATATTACCACACATTTTCTGTTGTTAATTTGTAATGTCTCCATGGCTATATGTTTTGGTTGCAACTTATTTTTTATTTTGTTCATACTTAGTTTCCTAAATATGCAATCATTTCAATATGGGAATTTATTTTTTTGTCATATTATGGGCACTGAGCTAGATTTAGAAATTACAAGTTGGTTTACAGCTTCATTCTGGCAGGAAAGTTACGAGGATATCATTGACAGATGTACTTAATGTTCTAGATACACATACATAGCATTTTCTTGATATATGTGGTGGCTTCCACATTATTAACCATGTTTGATTTCAATTAACATGGCAACTGAAGTATCAGCAACTTAAATATAAGTTCACTATAAACATCTGAACAAGATTTTTTAGTTTCAGCTAACTTCTTTGTTTGTGCATCTCCAATATTCTGTGGATTCTTGCATCTTTTCTTTACATAGATTTTCTTTAAATAGATTTCTGTCTGTGGATATTTAACCCCACATAATTATTATTATTATCAAAACAGATATTTTTCATCTGTTTTATATATAGTACACACATCTGGCTGTGAAAGAAAATACTTTTAACCTCAAAAAATAAATGTACACAAAAAAATAATACAAAAGAAAGTTATTTATATATTTTTTTCTACAAGATTAAAAACATATTTTAATCAAGTTGTAATCTATTACACTTTTATATTTTCTGGGTGATAAAAAAGAATAGAATTAATAAATAGTAAAATAATATAATGTTAAATACAAGCGTTGTTGGCCTAGAGGTCGGCGCAGCAGCCTTGCAAGCAAGCAGTTGGTTGCAGACGGTTGTTGCGGCTATGACATATGGAAAAAAAAGAAAGAAAAAAAATACATTTTTTTTCTCTTAATCTATTCACGTGTGTCAGCACCTTGAACATATTAATGGTACAATACATAAACAAGTTAAAGTTATTAAATTTCTATTGCAATCAGTCACTAAAAAAATAATCAAATGTTTTTATTGCTTGAGATGACAGATATGGATGTTATTTAAGAACCTTAAGTTCTAGATTCTGACACTCTGCCGCTGCAGTAAACCATGCAGACTGTCATAAACTGCAGATGTAAGTCAAACTAAATTGAAAATACCATCTTTTAATTCACAGTCCAACAGCAAATGGATGTTTATACATATAAAAAAATATCTTCATTAGCTATTTTAAAGGTACATAATTTTTAATCATGATACTATTTAAGACTTTAGTTAGCAAATATAATAAATTTGTTAAAAGCCTAATTTTTATTAATACTTCTTTGCTGATTACATTAATATATTATAGGATGTAACAACTCCAAAAATTAAAAACAAAACAGGATAACTTTGTACTAACCATGTCACGTGAAGTCATGAAATCAAACATTGTATTTATTGTAATTTTATATTTTAATATAATGTTTCATGTTGAATAAAGTTTGTGAAAAAAAAAAAAAAAATATAATGTTTCATGCCTTTCTGCATTATAAATATATTTTATATCTTAGATGTTTCTGTTATATTATTTATACATAAATGCAGTTGTTTGTGTTATCAGCTAAAACAAAGATATATACAGCTAAGAAAGAATGAATGCAAAACAAAATTAAAACTTTCACCAGTTATCATGAATAAGTGTTTTATTGCCAGATCATAGAGTCTTTGCTCTTTACATACATTGTGGTAATAAAATGTCCATCTATAATAACACTTCTTCAAAATTAATACATACTTGTATACATGTATGACTATATTTAAATGGTAAAAAATGATAGAATTAAACATTGAAGATGAGTTTTGCAGTAATTATTAAAAGTGCAAAGCAAATAGGGAAACTCAATACATCAAAATGTATATCATACTGATCTTTAGTACTGGTTATTTGAAAATTTGTGTTATTCTGAAATTCTGCTGAAGAAAATCTTATTTTTTAAATTACTATTAATTTCAATAATTAAATCATATATAAAAGAATTAAACAGGAAAAAAAACTTATCAGTATATTTTATCTAAACACAAAAATTCGCTAAAAACTATTTTAATAAATCATGAAAGAATGTCTTCAATTATAGCTTTCATTTATATTCTTTTTTCAGTCATATCTTACTAAGAAAAACAATTTCAGATAATGTGTACAATGTAAATGAGGTTCATTTTTATCGTTGACACCACAGTTAAATTTGTCATAAAATTCTTTTATTAGGTAGTCTCATTTATTCACATCACTTTCTCAATCCAACAAAGATATTCCTTTATAATTATAGATTCCATGACATCACAGTTAGAAAGAAAAATGATATACCAATTGATCTTTTTTAAACAGATATTGCTTTAATATTGTACCAGTCAAAAATGTATATCCATCAAACAAGACTTAGAATTTGAGCAAAAGTACTCCAAATCCAATCATGCTTGAGATACACAGATCAGAAGCAATCATGAATTCTAACATTTCATAAATCTATAACATTATGGACAACACCTACAATGATACCACATAAATTCATTATTTCCAGGCTGGTGCTACAATGAGATGTCAGATGATGATGATGATGATGAGATATTGAGTGAACCCAAGATATAATTTAAGACATATAAATATATTAATAAGATTCAAACACACTGGATTAAGTTTAAATATGAATATTTATTATAACAAAACTTAAGAGGATTATATATATGACCAACTTCACACAATTTAAACTTTATTTTAATTAAAAATATTTTACAATCTTGATTCAATTACTTTCAGATTGACAGGTATTACAATACATAACATATCTTGCAAATCAGATTTTATTTAATTTTGCATAAAAGGTTTATCTGGGTGGTTGGTGGACATTCTATACATTGAGAAATCACATATATAGGTACGATAATAGAGTTTCACTATTTATATAAATTTGATAGAATGCCCTTGACATTATGATACATAGATTAATTTTGCATTTATAGCATTCATTTATAACATTTAAATATAATACATTAAGATTTGTAAGTATACTAAAAACATATATTTATTATGCATTTTTTAACATTTAAAGATTAAAGATTGTGAACTCTATAAATATGGTAATGGCTTATTTAAAAGAAGGGGAGGGCAGCTTCAGAAAGGTTGGATATAAAACTCCAACGAAAAATATTTCCAGAGCTAAATGTTTCATTATTACACATCATTACAATTTATTTTATTAAACAGGCCAGGAAATGAAATATAAGGAATTGGGGTGTTAGCATATATGTCAGTTGATGAGAATATGGCAACTTCTGCCAAGAAAACTTCATCATTCTTCTATTTTAATATGGTATGCCTGCTTCAGGCAGATGATACCTAAATGGAAAGGTAGGTAGAAAGTTACTATGTTCCAATGTACAGTAATCCATGCAGAGCTTCAACTACACTAACCTGCTTGTTCCAGGTAGTAGACTTATACCCCTGTTTCGAACGAGAACACTGAAAAGATGGAAGGCTTTGTAATCTTCTGGAAAGAGGTGTGGATGGATACAAGCAATATAAAAGCATATACTTTGAGAGAAGAATGACAAACAAGAAAGATTGAGATCCTCTGGAATGAGGTACGAACCCAATCAGAGTGCTATGTGGCTCCTTAATAACTTCTGACATATGCTAGCAACATGACTATCATGAAGTCATTTGATTTAAATACTAAAATAAGGCCTTAAATAGTTTGATAAATATGTAATGATATGTTAGAATAATGACCCATAAAGTCATTAATAAGTAATTAAAACTATAATTAATAAAGCTTGCATTTCTCCCCCTTCTTGAATCAATCCCATTTTGTTTAACATATATAAAAGAAATAAATTCAAGCACCTAAGAGTGCGAATAACAAAATAGAATGGGTCTCCAGCCTTTTGGTGATGATGATTATAATAAAGAAATCAATAAAATTAATGGACACCAAGATTCAACTAGATTGGAAAAATATTTAGACAACTTGTATAAATTTACGATAAAATATTTTAATGCATATTCATTTAAGAGAGAAACTCAATCCTATGAGCTATTTAGAAATAAATAACATGAAATAATTGATTACTCCCCTCCTATCTATTCCACAGTGGAATATAGATGAAGTTTGTAAGACTGGATTTGATTGACATTTACAGATAGAAATAAAATGAACAATATCAATAATAACTTATAACTGCATTAAATTATAGGAATAATAAGAAGCATGAGTTGGATGACAGATTATACATTAGGGTTAGTTTAGGTTGTAGAGAATTGATACAAAGAAGTTTAACATACTTGCTGGTTAGCAAGTTAAAAGAAGATTCAACATAAGAAAAACATTAATTTTAAGATTCAGAAATTAGAATTTAGGCAAGGTGATTACAATGACTTTGGGCTTGTTACCTCATGTTCCTCCAGAATGGTAGCATGGAAGAATTTTATGTGGAGGTAGCATTGTTCTTGGCCTCAGTGGTTTTCTAATGGCATGAGCACCCTTGATTGGAAGGAGCTATACCACTGCATGGTGAAGAGATGGACTGAAGATTGAAGGAAAGGTGGCTTGGGTCCCTCTACTAAAAAACCATTTCAAAAAATCAAAAGACATGCAGTAAGTTAGAAACAATAGACCAAACTCTAAACAATAGATTTTTAGCCCTATTTATACAACTTTTAAGTTATTTAAAGAATGCTTTTAGTTAAAATTCCTAACTCGAACAGAATCCTTAATCTACAGAAATATTTTCTCTATTGTTATTGGAGATGCAATCACTAGATGACTGTTCGAAAATAAATTCAAATCAATTTCCAGATTGGAAATAGATTTGATAAAAATGTTTGCAGCTAAATTAAAATCCATTAGCTTTGTTTTAATTTTACTTTTATTAAGACTTTGATTAAAATTCATTTTAAAACCCTGAAACAATATAATGTTGCCACCCTTTTAATTACTTTTGGTCAATCAACTGTTGCATCTTCCATCTTGAATTTTTATGTAATTATATAAAGAAAATAATTACAAAGTAAAATAAAATATAATTTTAAAGATATAAAATTATTTACAATATTTAAAATTGGTAATTATATATATATGCTCCTGCAATATATGTATATATCTGAGTCGCATCTATTGACGTTAATATTAAGATAATGAAAGAAATTTTTATATAAGATTTATATTTATAAATCTTATAGACGCTTCTCAGAAACACACATATAACTTATATATATATATGACAAAAAGGAGCAGGATGAAACGTGAGTTAAGTGGTAAAATAATGAAGCTCATTCTTGGGCTAAGATTGACCCTACAATATATACATTTAAAAAAAGATTACTTAGTAATAAATTTACTGAGTTTTACTTTTATAGAAGTTCTTTATTTTCTAATAATATTTATGATCAGAATGAAGCATATGTTAATAATATATCATTTAAGCTCAATGTTTATGGGAATTGCTACAATTTAAATAAATCATCTGATTTATAGATCACTCAACTTATAAATATTATTTTAAAAAGTTTTCCACTTAATAAAATTACAAATTTACATCCCCCATTCCAAATACATCAACTTCTACAATAATGTGACAGATTTTTATTAAATATATGAAATGTATAGCAATAATGATTCAACATAATGTCATGACATTTTCTTTATTTTTTAAAAAAAATGTTTTGAAATGATAAATTGTCTTTAATAACTTTTAATGTAAATTATTTAGATAAATGTTTATAAAGTTTTAATTGATACTAATTTAAATAAATAAAAAATAGTAATTAATGTAAAATCGAAAAAAAAAAAATCTTTAAAATATTCAGAATGTACTGCATTTAAAAATGATATAAATTATTAATTTTTTTAATAATTTAAATAACTATCCATATTAATAGTTTAAATTTATTTAAATGCATATATAATATAATAAATACACTTAAAATTATTCTAAACATACAAATGAAATAAAATATTTTTTAAGTAAAAACAAAAACAACTTTATGGAAATCCATTGTTGAGTGGAAGTCTCCATATATCTTCATTGAGAAATAGAGAAGACTATAGTGATTAGGATTATCAGCTACTAAACTAATGAAGATTTTTACATTGTTCTTCTTTATTTCTCTCTCTATCTAATAATTGTTTAAGATACATTTTACTGCACAATAATTGGATATCTAGCTAGAGTAACTATGAAATCATTAACTGAATGAAATATTTTAAACTTTGTTTGAATTTTGAAAAATGTATAGTTTTACTTACTGCTATATATATATTATTTACAGCAATATACATCAGATGATTTTCTTTTCACCAATCGTTTCATACTGTCTGATTTCAGTTATCTAAGTATAAAAAAACTTTTCTGGTTATTGTTTACTTTTTAAAATGAAAAAAATTGTACTGGACACTCATAATCAAGTTTATTCTTTGCTATATATAAATTACTTCAATTTTTAATTAAATTATAATAGTTATATCTGTGTGTGTCTGCATGTAAGAATACTTTTGTAAGCAATAATAAGCACATGTAATTAGCATATTTTTTTATATGATAGAGAAGATACTATTGATTTGCAGAATGATTTAATGTTCAATACAATTAACATAGAATCAAAAATTTAGAAAATACAGGGACAAACTCAATTTATTCTACTCTCCTTTTTGCCATCTAATAACCAACAGATAATAGTATTTATTAAATTCTTATTTGGTGCTACCCTATTTATATTACCAAACAAGTTTCTGACTTATGATCTTCATTAGTGAGGAACATTTACTTGGATCTAATGGACATAAATGTTTGGGACCTAATCTGCATTGTTTATTCAGAAGCCATCTTTGATATTTTTTTTACTGTCAAGCTATCAGCTTAAAATTCAAAGTCATTATAATGTTCTGAATTCAAATCATCTTAGCTGCATACTTATACATATAATAATAATTAAAAAAACAAGACACAAATTATGTAACTTGTTTTTAACCTTGTATTAAAATGTTCACTAGAGGCTTACCAATAGCTCCAATCAAACTTCAATTTATAAGTGTTAAAAGAGAAAGAATTTAAAATCTCTATCGGAAAGTCCTCATCTCCAGACCAAGCTTGAAACCAACTGGTCTGGGGATTAGGACTTTCCGATAGAGATTTTGAATTCTTTCACTTTCGGCACTTATAAATTGAAGCTTGATTGGAGCTATTGGTAAGCGCCCTTTAGTGAACATATATATATGAAACTAACTTAGAAATTAGTCTAAAAATATGAATAAGGTAATACTCAATATGAATTTAAAAAGCATTACTATCTATTATTTATTGATTATTCAAGCTGGCAATAGATGAAAGAAATAAAGTAGTATTAACAAATATGCTCCTATCAAGCATTGTGTAAGCTGTGGTTATATTCTACTTCTTGGGTTGAAAATTTAAAAAAAAAAAACATTTATTCAATTTTAAGAAACAAATGCTGTGTTGAATTTAAACTTTTTTTTTTGACATTGCTTCTAAAAAAGCTTTAAAATTTTAGTAAGTGATGCAAAGGATATGCTTTATATATATAAACATTACAAGCGTAAAGCTAAACTAGTCAATATATAATTAAAATTACCCCAAATCCAAAATTCAAACAGACCAGCATAGAAATAATATTAAAATACTACCAAAGGTTTCACTGCTACAAGCAGACTTCTCAAGTGTAAAGAACTACTAAAACTACACAATATATATAATATTAAACATTACCCACAAGTCCATTCACTTCCCATCCACCCTTAATATTAAAAGAACCCAAATAAATTAATTGCTTCAGAATAATAAATTTTCAATAATAAAGATTCTTTAATTCTTCTTTTGATTTCATTTCTCTCAAAAAAGACAACTTTAGCTTCATCAAAATCAATAGTGTGGCCTGTATCTTTTCCATGGACATACAAAGCAGAACTAAGATATCTATTTTTAACTCTACTTTTATGAACCTTTATTCTTTCATTTAAACTCAAACTACTCTGACCTATGTAAATCTTCTTACAATAAACAAGGAATAAAATATACTACACCAGGAATAGTCTTTCTATCAAACATTTCTTTTGTATTATTTAATAAATTATTCAATGCAACACCCCCTTTCCAAGCAATTTTCTTATTTCCAAACAATTTACTATTTCTACATACAATTTTATAAGAAGACAATTTATATGGCAAAGAAATAAAATCATACTTTTCTTTAACCTTTACATCCTTACAAATATTACTATTAAATAAAATACTTTTAACAAATTTATCAGAGTAACCAACCCTTAAGTAATTTTTATAAAATTGATATTTCTGAAACAAAGCTACCCCACTAGAATTATTTAATTTAACATTCCTATGACAATAATTCCTTAAAGCAGCTACTTTATGAGATACAGACTGATAGCTATCAGGTTTAATTATAGATCTTAATTCTTTACTTTTAACCAAATGACTGCACAGTAAATAATTAGTTTCTACATTTCTAATCACCAAAAGATCTAAAAATTTTAACTTACCAAAATCTACCCCCCCTCCTTCTAACACAGATCTTATAGAAGGATCAAAACAATTAAACTCATTTACAAATTCCTTCAATTTATCATTCTCAACTACAAATAAACAATCATCAACATATCTGACAAATAACTTTACATATAAACAATTCTTTTTAATAATAATTTCCTCTTCCATAAAATTAACTAAAGGAGAAATAATATAACTTATTATTCACCCTTCCTTAATCTTATAAAAATTACCTTTATAAGTAAAATACATAGAATCTTCCAATAACAAAAGCAAATCTTTAATTACTTTAATTTTATTTTTTGATAAAGAACTTTTCTTAATCAATACAGACATAAGAATATCAATACTGCTTAACCTATTAATAGACTGATATATATTTCCAATATCTAAACTGCCAAATACCCAATTACTTTCCATTTTAAAATTATTAATCTTATCAAAAGCCTCAAAAGAAGAAGAAACTGTATAATGACCAAAATCAACAAATTGTTTTAAAAAATTATTCAAGAATCTAGAAATACCCTCTACAACACTACCTGTAAAATCAAAAATAAATCTTAAAGGAAAACCATCTTTATGAGTCTTAATATTCACAAACATCTTAGCTGATGTAAAATCATTAGGATAGCATTTTAAAAAGGAAAGAAAAATTTGTTATTAATCCTGCTGAGATTAAACATCTTAAGAATAAGTTAATTGCTAATGATGAAATCATTTCTCATGAAGATAAAGCTGGTAGGTTTGTCATTATGAAAGGAAATGAATTCAAAGAGAAAATGGATAGAGAATTAAATAATGGTAAATATATGTTTTTAGATAAAGATCCAGGTAATTTGATTAAAAGAAAATTGATAGATATTATGAAGAAAATGGTTAATTTAAAAAATTTTAATAGAGTAGATTATTTAAAATGCTATCCTAATGATTTTACATCAGCTAAGATGTTTGTGAATATTAAGACTCATAAAGATGGTTTTCCTTTAAGATTTATTTTTGATTTTACAGGTAGTGTTGTAGAGGGTATTTCTAGATTCTTGAATAATTTTTTAAAACAATTTG